>OZ026616.1:18665511-19118011 GCA_964020975.1 Hermodice carunculata | reverse complement strand
CAAACATGCATTCCGGGCCCCGCAATGAGGAGTCCCACCCCAAAGAATCCTGACTGTTCTTCCCACATCGTAATTATCAATTTTCTTCTTTTCTATAAATACCTGAGATATTATATCACCTGTACTCATTAGTACGCTTGTGTTCAGGGCCTGAGCCCAGCCTGGATACCGGTCCAAGAAACGAGTATAACTGTTCCATGCCCTTGACACACCCAGAAACACTGTCCGCGACATCTCTTAAATGTGTGTTACTAACATGAATTTAACATTTCTTTTCGATGTGGACACTGCGCATGGTCGTCAAGTGGTTATCGATAACATTACTGTAGAAATTCTCAAATCCCGTAGAAGAGTTAGGGATCAAAAGACTCCAGTTATAATATTCCGTAAAGCGTGAAGAGACGGGTAAATAGACGTGAAGTGCACCCACTTACTATATGCTTGTCCTTGAAATTCTTAATATGCGTCAGGTATTGTACAACTTGGTTCTTTTCTCTCAGAGGGAGCAGTTCTTAAGAGCAGTGACCGTAAAATTGGGCAACTCCACCACGACGCGTCCTATGAGCTGCTACAAAAGAGAAAACACAAAGTTTGAACACAACGTTAAATTTTTATAAGCGACAGAAAAGAACAACGCGAAATATCACGTTTATATCTTCAGTTAAATAAGAGAATATGTAGAAATTAGTTTTTTCACACACACACACACACACACATGTATATATATATATATATATATATATAGAGAGAGAGAGAGAGAGGAGAGACGAGAGAGAGAGAGAGAGAGAGAGAGAGAGAGAGAGAGAGATATGTATACATACACACATACAATACAGTAGACTCAAATTTCGTTTCTTGCAAAATTCCTTAAGATCGTAATAACTTTATGCCAGGAAAATAGATACTTATACTTATTGAGTTAATGATGCAACTGCTTTATGAAGCACTTATTTACGAATCATGATTTCCAGATTGGGGGGGGGGGAATAACACGAAAAAAGCCTCATAGCAACAAAACCCGTCCACATCGACTTGTAATATAGCGCCTAATGAACTTTGACCTCCCGTTTCATACTGGCAGCATGCGGCCTGGGTTTATTTTTTCTTTGGCGACTCAATAAATTGAGTAAAGTGATCGACTTTCCCTTGACTAACTAGAGATCAAACTTGGACCAGGGTAATGGCCATGTATGTTGGCGGCAGGGAGTAAGATAGTTCAATATAAGTCAAATTAGTTTTTGACAAATCTCATTATCTGCCAATTTCTGAAGAATTGGTATATAATAAGTTGAACTACACAGGTTAAGCTGCCAAATATATTTAAAATCAATGTTATGCATTTATATGTTTAATCTATCGCGTACAAGAAAACATACTTCAAAATGGTATGTCAAACTTCATTTAGCTCACACGACACAACATATAATTCTCAGAGTTTACCGACATTGATAATGAAGACACATTACATCAGTTTGCCCCACTAATATGAAACAGAATAAATAAGCATCATTATATTAACTCTTCTTATTCTAGACAATTAACTCACTTTGTATAGTGGCATACAAGTAATGACACTAGTTTCCTGAAAATACGTGCTGTTATCGGCCACATGCGTAGTTTAAAATCACTGATGTACATGTCACTATACCATGAAACTGATGAACTCGCCAAACATATCGATCTATATTGAAAACTTGTATCCATATACATATATTGTAACACATGTATACCATGAATAAAGCATATCATAATGCATGTCATTCCAAATTCTACTAGAGGACTATTGACCATTGTGCATCTAATGAATTTAAAACATAAGTTGTAGCAATTTTTATTATGCTAATTAGCAGTATTTGAAATTTAAATTCTTGAATATCTTCAAAACTATTAAAGATATATAGAGACGTCATTCCAACTTCTACTAGAGGTTCATTGACCATTGCGCATCTATTGAATCTAAAACAAAAGTTGTAGCGATTTTAATTATGCTAATTAGCAGCATTTGAAATTCTAAATCTTGAATATCTTCAAAATATTGTGGAAAGAGATGTCATTTCAACTATTACTATGAGGTAATTGATGATTGCGCATGTAATGAATCGAAAACAAAAGTTGTAGCAATTTAAATTATGCCAATCAGCAGTATTTGAAATCTTCAATATCTTCAAAACTATTATATTTAAGTTATAACCATTACAAAGAATTCCCATGTTAAACTTTCCTATTAAAGCTTTTTTTAAAGATTTTTTTTTTTAAAATCATAAAAAATACAAAAATCACTGGAGGGTGACCATTTGAACAAACTTGGTAGAGACCCACCCAAGATACATTGCCACGAAGTTTGAAGTAAAGCTGACAGACACTTTCTTCAGAGAAGTCCAAAATGTGAATTACCATTAGAGTGCCCATTGACTTGCATCGTAAGCAATAGAAAAGGTGCATTTACAGATAAGCACCCAAAATAATAATAAATAAAATCGTTAAATCAGAAATCCACAGCAGTGCTACCTAGCGAAATCTTTGCTTGCCCCTTTCACAAGGAACATATCCACAAAGTTTTAACTTAATCTGAGAGATGGTTCTGGAAAAGAAGTGAAAACACACAAAAATTCATAAAAAAAAAAGAAAAAAAAATTGCAGCACCACCTGGTGAACAAATTAAGAACTACGAGTCTTTAGTAGTCCCTGAGTGATATCAAAGCAATTGGGTGAGCGGTTTTGGAAAGGATTTTTTAAGATTTGCCCCTCCCCCCCCAAAAAAAAATCATGAAAAATCCAAAAATCACTGAAGCATGACCATTTGAACAAAACTGGTAGAGACCCACCCCAGGTACATGGCCAACAAGCTTGAAGTCAATCGGGATGACGGTTTGGGAGAAAAGGTCGAAAATGTGAATTAGCATTAGAATGCCCACTGACTTACATTACATAGTAATCAATAGGAATTAAAGGTACATTTACCAATAACAACAATAGTTGAATTTGGCCGACGGTTTTTGAAAAGAAGTCGAAATGTGAATTGTGGACAGACGACGACTAACGGACAGACTACGGACCCTCACAAGAGCTCAGCTGACTGACAAGTCAGCTGAGCTAAAAAGTGACTCAGTTTCTAATTGGTCCACTTCGGTTACCATGTCAGCAGACTACAATGCAATAAGGTACATCTATCACTGTTTAAACGGAACGTGAAAGAATACACTATTACCAAGATACATGTATAAGCCACTGTCTATTTGACCTTTCAAGGTAACTCAAGGTCAAAATTAGCATCAAAAGCAACTTCCTAGTTGTGTTTAAGAGTAGCCATGGGCCTAGTGTCTAAAATTACCACTATAAAAGCCAATATATAAGATTTCCTGCTATCCCTGTCGTACACAATTCTACCATGTACATATCACCTTACCGATTTTCCTAATTTTGATAAATTGCAAAAAATAAGAAAATGACAGCACTGCCCATGTGGTGAATATGTTTGGCGGAGATCAAATCGGGGTACGTTCTCACTAAGTTTGAAGACTATGCAACTTAAAGTGTGGGAGAAGAACTCAGGAACAGCAAAAAACGCAAAAAAAAAAAAAAAAAAAAAAAAAAAAGAATCACGGTGCCGTCTGTTGTACAAATTAACATCCAGGGGTCGGTCCCCAGAAATGTCCCAGATGTTCAAAGCAATTGGCCGGGCCATTGTGGAGACGAATTTTATTTTACGATTTTACCGAAAAAAAAAAAAATGAACAAAAAATCATATAAAAATCTAACAAGAGGGCTGTGGCAGTCCTGTGTTCAGCTGGCATTACATGCACAGACTGAAGTGGTCCTGTGACCTATGATATCAAGGTCACCTCTGTTTCAGACCATTATCACTGTTGCTATTATGTACACATCCCCTTGCCGATCGTAAAAAAATCAAGCAAAATGGCAGCACCACCTGTTGAACAAATTAAGGTCTAGGGGTTCCCACAAGTGTCCCTACGCAATTTGAAGCAATTAGCTAGGCAGTTTCCGAGAAGATTTTTAACACTTTGCCAAGAAATCAACAACAAAATTCATTAAAAATCCAAAATTCACTGGACCGTGACCATTTGACAAACCTAGTAGAAACTCGCTCAAGGTATATCCCCATAAAGTTTCAAGCGTATCTGTTTTATGGTTTTGGAGAAGAACTAATAAATGTGAATTTCCGTTGTAATCCCGATACATTTATATAAACATAATGCATGAGTCTAACAGGAAGTACCCCAACTGAAAAAAAAAGTTATAAATCAGGCATCAAGAACAAATTAAGAACTAGGGTCCCCAGGAGTGTTGCTTTGTGACATTCAAGCAATTGGGTGTGCGGTTTCGGAAAAGATTTTTTTAGATTTGCCCCCCCCCCCCCCTCCAAAAAAAAATTATAAAAAGATCCTTAAATCACTGGAGACAAACCATTTGCACAAACTTGGTACAGACCCACCCAAGGTACATTGCCAACAAGTTTGAAGTGAATCTGGCTCAGTTTTTCAGAAAAGAAGTCGAAAATGTGAACAAGCATTAGAATGCCCATTTACTTCATAGTAATCAATAGAAAATGTGCGTTTACAGATAAGTACCCAAATTGAAAAAAAAATCGTTAAAAATGAGGCATCCACAGCCTTGCCACGTAGTGAACAACTTTGTCTGAACCTTTCACCAGGAGCATATCCACCAACTTTCAGCTTTTTAAAATCTGAGTGACGGTTTTGGAGAAGCAAAAACACACAAAAAAATATAAAAAATAGGGAAAGATTGCAGCGCCACCTGGTGAACAAATTAAGAACTCGGAGTCCCTAGGAGTGCCCCTGTGTGATATCAAAGCAATTGGGTGAACAGTTTTGGAAAAGATTTTTTAAGACTTGCGCCCCCCCCCAAAAAAAAGAAAAAACATAAAAAAACCCACTAGAGCATGACCATTTGAACAAACTTGGAGGAGACCGACCCAAGGTCCCAAGGTCCCAAGGTATATTGTCAACAAGTCTGAACTGCATCTGAAGGAAGGTTTTACAGAAGAAGTCGAAAATGAGAATTAGCATTAGAATGCCCATTGGCTTAAATAGTAATTAATAGGAAAGGAACTCAAATTTAAAAAAAAAAAAAAAAAAAAAAAAGTTACAAATCAGGAATCGACAGCATTGCCACGTACTGAACAACTTTGTTTGACCCTTTCACAAGGAACATATCCACCAAGTTTCAGCTTAATCTGAGTGACGGTTCTGGAGGAGATGTCGAAAATAGCCAAGAAAACACACACACACACACACACACACACACACACACACAAAACCACACATACAAAATAGAAAAAATCACAGAGCCACCTGGTGAACAAATTACGAACTAGGCATCCCAAAGAGTGTTTCTGTGTGATATCAAAGCAATTGGGTGAGCGGTTTCGGAGAAGAAGATTTTTGAAGATTTGCCCCCCCCCCCCCTCCAAAAAAAGAACAAAAAAATTCATAGAAAATCCTAAAATCAATTGACCGTGACCATTTGGACAAATTCGATAAAAACCTACCAAAGGTATGTTGCCAACAAATTTAAAGTGAATCTGCCCAGTGGTTTTGGAGAAAAGGTCGATTGTTGACGACGGACGACGAAGGACCATAAGATAAGCTCACCATCTAGCGGACAAATTTGATCAATCTTCCGACAAGCTACATTTCAACCAATTTTCAGAACAGATCGAGTAACGGTTTTGTAGAAGAAGCGAAAAATAGGGAAAACACAAAAATTCATATAAAATAAGCATGCAATTTTAAGAGGAGAAGACGTCAAAAATGTGAACTGTGGACAGACGGACGGACGATGGACCATATACCTCAGCCGGCTTCTCAGCTGAGGCAAAAATTCACGAAACAGAAAACATCACCGCGCCACCTGGTGAACAAATTAAGGTCTACAGGCCAAGAAATGTTTCTATGACTATGCAATTTCATAGCAATTGGTCAAGTGCTTACGGAGAAAGATATTTTTTTTAAAGATATTGTCACTTTTTTATAATTACAAAAAAAACCCACAAAACTTGGTAGAAATGCATGACGGACGGAAGACCACATGCATGGAGTAAAATCAAGCTGCTTGTGCGGTGTTGCCCAAACATTTTATCATGGTAATGTTACTTACTATACAGCGTGTGAAAACGCGTTAACAACTAAACATAAACTGGCGCATGTCATCTGGAAAAAATAGGACAGCTTTCTTCAGCTGTCAGGAAAAGGGGGCTATTTTGCCAGTTTTATCGTTTACTAATATTTTGGTGACGAAATACCCAAATATAGCAAACAATCAACGCCTTTCCATGATCAGTGTGTTTACTTAACTATCAATCAATAGCAAATATTGGTATTTGTATTAATTGGTAGTGCATGACTTTAGCAATTCAAAATATATACTTTGGCTACCTTTATCCCTTTGCAGGAACAAACAACACATGGACATAGGAAGCTGGCAAATGAGATAAGCGTTTCTGGTAAAAGATGATCACTCTTAAAATTTTGTGCGGTCTTGACACAATTTTCGGCTACAAATAAGCCCTGTAAAAACAAACAAGCAAATAAATAAATAAATGAATAAATGAGCAAATGAATAGATAAATAAAAACATAAATTAATTAATAGATAAAATAAATAAATAAATAAATAAATAAATAAATAAATAAATAAATAAATAAATAAATAAATAAATAAATAAATAAATAAATAAATAAATAAATAAATAAATAAATAAATAAATAAATAAATAAATAAATAAATAAATAAATAAATAAATAAGAATAGAGATAGAAATGGAGATACAAATACAGATACAAGGTTTTTTATACTCAGTCTTTTTTTTTACATCGAAGTAACAGTAGCTTCCCAGCTATTTTGACCAAGTGTAAAAAATAAGGAGAGCTTACATTTTGCGTTATCTTTACATGGTGGTTACACACCCCATTCAACTTTGGTCGCAATGCTCACACAGCGCGCCGAGGATAGCTGTTGACTTGGAATATTATATTCTACGTAACTTTGGGCATGCTTGTACTTGAGTGAAAAGTCTTTTTTTTTTTAGGTTCTTTCTTTCACAAAGAACATGAATTTTGGACCCTTATTCAGAACAGTTCCTTCCAAGTAGTTCGACTTCAGTCGCGGTTGGCACTGAAAGAGTTAAACTCTAAATGATAGGTCCATGACTTAATGATTTATTTTTACAACGACTATTTGAACATCTGAAAACACCCACGGCCACGTATCTATATCAGCGTGGTCGATCACTCTGTGAGATTAGAGGCACTAGTCACTATACTGTAACTGCACATTGAGATACTTCATTCAAACTTTGCTAAATGGGACGTGACTCGTTGATACTCAAGTTATAATACATAATATAATGGGTAGTTTTGGTTATACGTCTACATCGGTACCTGCATAATGGGAAAATATGTAGATAACATGTCCACGTAGCATAAAAAGCTGGAAGAAATGGATACGGAGACTTACATGCCAGCCTACCTGTGACGTGTAACCTGCCAACCTGAACAATCTTTGTCCTTTTGGTTCCTTTCCTTTCGTAATAATGCGATATTTCCCGATATAGAAAGGAAGATGTGTATTCAAGGCTACGCTGAGAGAAATATATCGAGTTCTGTTTGAAAAAAAAAAAGCTAAATGATAGTAAACATATGACAACAGGAACCCGTCATTGCACTTGACCTACCTACAGGCTTCCGTGATTCGTATCCAAGTATCGACCTCTTCATTACAGTGATCGACAGGTGTGTGCCAGCAACCGTGTGAGGCCAGTACAAAAATATTAAAGCAATCTTGTCAGGTCGCATTTTTTAGGTTTACATTGGAAATCACTGGAGCTGAAACACGGGGTTTTTCACAGTAAGGAACGGAATAATAGAGGGATTTCGCGGTTTGCTTTCACATTCTTTAAACCATGAACCTATAATCGACCGATTATAGATCCATGCTTGAACAATGTCTTGCGGTTTGGCCAGTGCTTTTCCGATTGTGAGTTTTTATATTTGACATTGTGGCCTGTTAACTCTTTGGCAACACCAACAATTTGCACATAAAGTGGTCTACTCTTCAGGAACGATACAAACTGTTCAAACTGCGCCTATTTCGTGAAGAAATGTGTGAAATACTGAGTACATCCACAGTATACCATTCAGAAAGGTTATCGGACAATTCGTCGAAATCAACTTCGCCGTATATTCACTTCGTCGATCCACAGTAGGCCTATACCATTCAGAAAGGCTATCGGACAATTAGTCGAAATCAACTTCGCCGTATATTCACTTCGTCGGAAGTTAAAATTGGCGACTGTCTGAATGGCCATGATGACAATATGTCGAAATCAATTTGGCCGTCTGGTCAAACTGGTCGTGATCAACTTCGGCGAAAGTTCATCTTGTCGCGATCAACTTCGACGAAAATTCATTCGGTTTGACCGAAAAGACAATTGGTCGCGTGTGCGACCATGGGGGCTACAATTTTAATGGGTTGATATCAAACTGTGAATAAAGTTTGCCTGCATACATGATCTGTTTTCCATGTCTTTATTTTTTCGGGTTTTTCAGTCTGCTCTCTACCGTCGACCAGTCAGCATGGCTGAATTTGGTGCCAGTTTAGATATTTTTTTAACCGAACAAGAGTGTAAAAAGTTGGCAGGTTGTGTTCAGTCACATGATCATTATACGGCCACCATCAACATTCACCTGACACCCGTTTCACTCCGATTTCTAGCGAAATGGCCCCACGATGAAGTTACTTTTCGACCAAACAGCACTTTGATCATTCTTATTTTCGACCGAGTTGATTTCGCTGATGTTACATGCCGATGAAGATGACTATCGACTTCAGAAAGGCCAGTTTAATCTGTCTTAGCATGGAGGTATATTCAGAGAGATGATAGATCCATGGTCTGAGCAGAAAATTTGTTCCATTGCACATCGTAACTGCACTTGAAAAAGTGTATGTTCTGTTAGAAACACCAATTCTCAAGAAATGGGAAAGTGTTCACTTGAAATGTTCAATATCAATTTTAAAGTTTAACAACAAATGCCAACAAAAAGTACAATCACCGCGGGTGAACCGCATTTCGCCCAATTATAATACTATAATTCTGACAGCTGATCCCAGGATTTGACAAATATAAACATCTTCTGCATATCTGGACTAAACCAATAAAAATATATATGAACAGGTTTCATTCGTGAAGAGGAAATGGCTCTTAATGTAATGTCATGTTATGCATTCATTCTTTTCTTTTCTTTGCTTCCAAGTATATCCATTTTTCCTCAAATTTTCCAACTGCATTCTGGTAACAAATGTAAGCTTTCACGTCAAAACTTCAAAATCACAAAATGTCCGTGGATATGACTAAAAACAACAACAACAACAACAACAACAGCAACAATTACAACAAAACCAAACAAACAAGAAAAAAAACATAATAAATAAAGAAAACAAAACGAAAAAAAAAAGACAAAAAAAGGTTCAGTAGATATGCTATTTTACTTTATTTAAATCAATATTCTGAAACTTGCACTATTGCTAACTGTTTCGCCAGTAATAAAGATTCCTAATGTCACTCGAAATTGTTCATTAATGCTGAAAATGTGTGTGTGTGTGTGTGTGTGTGTGTGTGTGTGTGTGTGTGTGTGTGTGTGCTTTTTTCTGTAACCAACTGATATAGGCTCCTTTGAAACTACGTGTAACTTACGGATCTAATTTTTATTGAGGTGACTCCAGCAGTAACGGATGTTTTTCATCCCTATAGCTCGGTCATCCCGACTGAAATGTATATGTGGTAATTTCTACCTTATTTTCATTCATCGTGTTCGGTCTCACGTGTTTTTGTCAATTTCCAAAAACCCTATGCAATGTATTTATTTCTTATGCCAAATAAAAAGATGTGAGTGTGCATGTATGAATGTAATGCATAGAGATGAAGCCTTTCTGGGCTATTTGCCAGTTTAAAAAAAGGAGGGGGGGGGTCAGGTGTAGCCATTGTTTCATTATTTATCATGCGTTTTGACTTCATACATACATACATACATATATATATATATATATATATATATATATATATATATATATATATATATATATATATATATGGAACTTCTAATATTATGTGACTGTGCATTATTACGTAAATTAATGCACTTGTATTTCAGAAAAAAAAGTTTCTAGTACGATTATATTATGAAAGGCCTCCTTATTATGTAATACACAATGGAATTATGACAACATTACATGTTAATGGAGATAATAGAATATGTATTGCACCATGCAGATAGAAATTGGTTTTGGGCTTCAGCAACGGGCTCAAAAGACTATGTTGGAATCAATTTACATATATGTCACTTTACTAATCCGAAAAATGTGCTCATATTATCTAAAACACTCCAAGTTGCAAACATTGTGATTAACAAAGGCCAACAAGCGTGGGAACTGAAGAGGACACACGTAGGCCCTATTTCTATTTTTCCATTATCATACGACTTCGCATATAGCTTATAGTGAAGACATTGTCAATGAGTAGGCTAAATGTATAATCTAAAGAGATATACAGTACTTGTGTACTTTTTTGTTTTGCTTAATACACACAGACCTACAGTAGGCCTACGCATATTGTGCCGACTGTAAAAGCCGGGTCTGTAGAAATGGACGTGAAAGTGAACCTAGCTGAGAAGAAAAATAAGTGGCCTGCTAACTGATATAGGCCTATAAAACCTTGTGCCCAGGACACTTGAGAAAGAGCGACCAGGTGACTTCAGGGGGGGGGGGTGGAGGGAAGGGAGAGGAGGGTCAAAGGAGGAGGTACCCATCTAGAGCCCTAATGTTGATGTATGCCTATACGCTCCGAAATGCATTGTATGTTCAACTATTGAACCGAGTATACACATCGCTGGCATATCATATCGGTCTGTACATTCTCCATATATATAGTGTTCTGATTGGCTAAGTGGGCGTGTAATAGTAGGCCCTATAAGGCTAATAGTTTTGACTGTTAACTTCAAGAAAATTACTGTTGCCCGCGGCCAATTTTTGTCACTAGGGGGCACTGCACATTTTACCCGGCCTTGACGAACATTAATTAGACTCAAGCCTTATGTGCCAAATAGTCCCAATTTATGTCATATGTCATGTAAATGATTGTTGATTTATTAAAATGGAATGAAAGTGACGTGATATTTGTTCATTTATTGTTCTTCGGTATAATAAAGGGAATGATATCCTTGTACTTGTGGGACAGGAAGAACTGTATTCCTTCCGGATGGACTGTCAACCCTCAGCTTTGGCTTCGGGTTGAGAGTCCATCCCTCAGGTTTACAGTTCTTCCTGTACAAGGGCACTATTTCATTACTGTTATTTCAAAGGCTTTGAACCGATTTACCAAAAGACAATGCATGACCAGGACGTGCATGCGCGTTCCTGATAAAAACTAATTGCTTCCGTATCGGGAAGCACCCAAGATGTTCGTTTAAATATAAGGTATTGCATAGGCCTATTTATTAGCCTTTGATAGAGCACGAAATTAAAATAGCTAGGCCTATTTAATAGTAAAAAAAATATTACTTGTCTATCATCGCCGCCGCCCCTACATTTCATTTTATATTTTACTTTCCTTTATATCACACAAATTTCAAACTTCGAGGAACAAGGTCGATGTTCAATTAGTTCCGTTGTAAGTAAATTCGTATTTTATGGCTACTCCGCTACCGCAAGTGTCAGCTTAGCAAACTGCCAAGCTGCAGACAAGCGATGACTTTATCATTTGTGGCACCACCACCACCACCCTTTCACTCCCCCCCCCCCCCCCGCAAAAAATCAGACTAACATTTGTTTCTAAAATTTTGTACTGCCTCTCTTTGGCCTTTGAGCTCGATCTCATGATGTGACCTTCACCTTTCCTGATACTTATCTATTCTTTGAAAGAATTTGGATGACCCTCATACTTCTGTCTATACCCATACCCATACCCATCAGATCTCTACGACAAAAAAAAAAAAAAAAAAAAAAAAAGCAAAAAAAATTCCCATTTTCTGGGGTCCCTTAACTCTATATACCACTGACTGTTCACATTTTATGAGCTGGGGGGGGGGGGGGGGGGAGGTTGCTGAATGTTGACAGGTATAGATTTTCTTGGTCCTTCAAATCAAGCGTGGTAAATGCATCATTAAGCCCTGGATAGGGCTTAGAATGGACGAGAGCAAAACTCTTTATCAAATAGGCCTATATGAATTAATCATGGATAAAAAATAAAATCCTCCCTCCTATGCTGATAAACAAGATATACTTTTAATGAGGCCTAAAGACAAGTCATATCCTACTACCGGTGTTAACATAGCCTGTGCACTCATACAAGGGAAAAGATGCGCAACAAAATAGACCGAATGTATCAGAATATGCCATGATAAATAGCGATCCGTCCAGTCCACGGCAGCATTAGGCCTGTAAGTGACGACTTTATTAAAGGTCAGCCTCCTTTTTGTTCGACTGTGCATTAGAGTGCATGCCTACACAGTGGCGTCCGGCATAACACATATATTCCATTGACTTTACCAATTTTTAATTCGACGTAGGCCTATAGTATAGGCCTGTTTTTTCCCGTCAAGTTATTTTCTACGCCTACGATTTTTCAATGAAAAGGGACTGAGACATGGTCGAGTTTCGACATAAGTAGATTCATATTTTTTTCGAGGGAATGAATACAGCATGAAGCTGCACTGACCTAAACGCAAACCTATCAAAACCGTGTCTGCAATGCAGCGCTCTCACCAGCATCAAAAACTTGCCTTGGTTGAGGCCTATGTGAAACTGAAAGCTGTTACAAAATGTGAGATTCAGTTTTTGGCCCCTGCACTATTTTTTAATGACACAGCAGACAGCATACCGTACATAACTTAATTGCAACCTTAGATTGTAATGTAACGTTTGCTGATAACAGCTCAGTATCTGCAAAACTGCTCCGTGTTAATTGTTGTTTTGACTGTTCAAAGGGCTCCTTGGAACTAGGCCTACTTGTAGGATTGGTTGACTGTGGCGAACCTTCTAATTTATAGTTTAATCCCTATTTTTGCATTTATGGCAAACATTTTTGATACTGATGTAATATCTGCAAAATCAGGATAATATGTAAATCTTTTTAGTTTCAATTTATTGAAAATATAAAAGTGCATGGGCCTATACTACATAAAATTTCTAAATTATATTTAAAATGTATATGGATATGTATGTAACCCAATAAAAGTAGACATGGATGCAGTATATTGCCTAGGTATGCAAACTGAAAGAATGAAACTATACGAAGGGTAAATTCCGCTGAGTTCATCAGGACTGGCTGACCAAGGAGACTAGGCTGTGAGGGGCCTCTTTGGTCTGAGGGACTAAAGGAATGCAAACTTACTGAAAGGCCCGACACGGCAGGCGGGGGGGGGGAGGGTTCCAACGACCCCCCCCCCCCCCGACTAAAACAAAACAAAACAAAACAAAAAAACGAACAAACTGGCAAAACAAATAAACAAACAAATCCAGCCTTAATGAGATATATCTGCCATTTTACTGGACTTCTAAACCAGTATCTGTGAATCTTCCGCACTTATAACAGCGACTTCCAGCCATAGGCTATCTGCCTGTCCTTTACTCAGCAACATTCGGCACCAATCACGTAGCCTAAAATGGGAAACGCACATACCAACTGTACCGAACCCCCATTCCCCAAAAAGAATCGTTCAATGGAGGCAAGTATGAGTGAATGCCATAATCGATACGGTTCAGTTAATTGCATTTATCCCAGTACAAATGAAGTAGGGCCTGCGGTGTTCGGAGTTGTCCCAGATCGGGGACTGTACATATGTAGCATATGTCATACGTTGTCTGGTTAATGGACCTGCATAAAACTGTTTCACTGTGGTCAGAAGTCCATGCGATTTGGACAAGTACAACATCTCTCGAAAAGTAAAAAAATAAAAAAAATAAGAAAATAAAATAAACGTCATTGCAGATCAGTTAGGGTGGTTTGTGTATTTTTTTAACGGCGTGGAACACTTTCCCTTTACAATTTATGACCTTACATGTAGGCCTACGTCATTAACAGATTCATCATATAAACTGCATCCTAACAATTCTAAGCTTTAAATGTGCATGTTCAACGGGTATATGTAAATATATTATAAGTTAGAAATCCAGTAGCTATCATAATCGTCATCAAAAATTACCATTACTGACTTCGCTACTCATACGAGTCTAATCAGCGTACGTTTACAGAGATCAACATGCCGATAACTGATTTCTTAAAATTGACAGGAGTCCAATCTAATTGTTTAAGTTTACCTGCAGTTGAAAATATGTCATGCGTACTGGCTTTTCGAGGTGCACTTTTCACTTTCAGTAAAACCCTGTTGTCATGACACGAATCTCTTTTAAGGCGGCCTGGGGAGGCCCTTCTACTAAAAGGGAAAACCAGGTCATGTCAGTTTCAAAATTTGTCGTGCCCCCTTTTTTTGTATTTTCAAAATATATATAAGAGAGTATTTGTGTTTATACCTTTTTGGCCTAAAAATCCTAGATGCATTAAAAGAGAGTAAATTTGATACCATGTGTCGACCTTGATCCCCTCTGACAAATGGTAACTTTCCTGTTTGAAAATTTTTCTTCATAATGTACTTTTCGTTTAACTGTCCTCAAAAATATTATTTGCCCTATCTGAACATTACGAAGTACCAAGGTTAATACGTTTGGGATGGACTGGTGTTTTACCCAGTTGGGCAGTTTTATCCTGCAATGAGGTATAGATAAAATTTGGACTTGCAAACTATGGTGATTGGCTTTTGATAAAAGAAGTTTAATCTCGATGTAGCAAATACCAAAATGGAAATTGAATGATAGGGACCATGGTAGACAGGTTAAACTTATGGTTTTACAAGTTTGAAACAGATTGGACTAAAATAAACTTTCTAGCTAAAAGAAAAGAACAATTTCGAGTGAAATTATAAACACGACAAGATGAGATTCATTTCATCAAAATCGACCATACTTAACAAAAAATATTCTCCCTGTTACATGTAGTCAGCTGTAGATCCAGACAATTCTAAAAAGTACATACTGTAATAATATTTTTTGAACAGTAAATATTTTGTGAACCATCCCAAATGAAAGACCTTTTTGGTAGCTGAGCTTTTCCAGTGGCCACCTACAGACCCGTGTCTATTGCATCGATATCGTGAAATAAATGGTATATTCATCCAGCAACTGTCTAATTTGAGTTGGATATGGTGTTGCTTTATGGACAAAAACTTGACCCAAACACTCGCCAGAACACATTGTTTTGGTAGTTATTTTCCAAAAGCTCCTCTCTCTCTCTCTCCTCTCTCTCTCTCTCTCTTCTCTCTCTCTCTCTCATCTCTCTCTCTCTTCTCTCTCTCTCTCTCTCTCTCTCTCTCTCTCCTCTCTCTCTCTCTCTCTCTCTCATCTCTCTCTCTCTCTCTCTCCTCTCTCTCTCTCTCTCTCTCTCTCTCGGTCACTTATGCTTAATCGCAATGTCAATATCTTTCAAAAATCCGACCCCCCCCCTTCCAGAAAAAGCTGGTGACGAGCCTGACTGATTACCTCAGAAGCAATGACTTAATTCATTGTAAACCGAAAATGCCAATCCACCATGATCTTGCGTGAAAGGTTACAATTTTTGGTTGGTTACACAGATGCACATTCTTGATTGGTTGCCTCGACCGGCAATTTGATTTCGACATACATTAACACAGAAGATTGGCTTATTTCAACATTTATTTGTTGATTTAACCAATTGGAGAGGCCGCAATTTTAAGTGTTTGGCTGAGTACACAACCCAGCACGCAAAATTTCTTGCGGGCACAGGTGCGTATTCCCATAAGATTTTATTTTAAGGGAAAACTAAAATACGTTGATAGCTTTGCACCAAAAGTTATCAAATTTACATGACCATTTAAAACAAATTCAAATATTTACCACAAGAAATTTGGTGTTTCTAGGTAGAGCAGTTTTAAAGTTATAATTATAGGTGCAACTTGCTACGGAAACTAATGGAACTTCACTTACCAAGCCCACCTGCCTACAGAACCCGCTGAGAACCCACGTTGATCTTGACCTTACCTATTCATTTTAGAGTGAATATCCGATTATTTTCACATTGATTTAAAGCCAATCAATTTAATTTAATCGTAACCAATGAAACGTGATTTTTCCACACTCACATTGCACTGTGCGCCAACATGTACGATATGCATTATTATTCCTCCCCCCCCCCCCCCCCCCCCCCGCGGTACATGGGGAACATTTTTTTTAAGTACATGCAGGTTTTGCCAAGTTTTGCCAAGTTTACAAGTCACAGAGAAAGAAAGAAAGAGGAGACCGAGAGAGAGAGAGAGAGATGAGAGAGAGAGAGAGAGAAGAGAGAGAGAGAGAGAGAGAGAGAGAGAGAGCTGCTTACGGAAGTTATGTTTACTAGAAAGCCATAACTTACACCTTCTGAGTTCAGTTTTGAACACTGTTCATGGAATAACATACCTAGATCCACGGACTTCTGGAACGGACGAAGAACAAAGCCACCGGGGTCACCCTGAAATAACAAGCATATTCCAGTCCTTTTCGTTTCGAGAGAAAATAAGATTTTGGCCTGTGTGGCCTGTTAGGTGTACTTCATTCCTAGGGCACCAGTTCTTGGATTTCTAAATTCTCTTATAGCTGTTCATACCAGGAGATACTTTAAGTCAATGCACACTTTCTAGCTGAAAAGACATACATAGAATTTTAGCGTGACAGTTAAGTAGAGCCTAGGACCCTGCTAGAATATTGATTAAAAGCCTGTCCGTAGCACCTATTCTAATGAAAGGAAAGATTTTTAACTTGCCCTTAATGCGGATTGAAATGCCAGGTATGAACATGGCTAAATTAATTAGTAATGAGTAATAAAATCACTTGGAGTGTGATTAAGTAAATTGGTGGAGACCCACCCGAGGTGCACCCCACCAAGGTTAAAGCGAATATGTCTGACAGTTTTGGAGAAGTAAGAAATGTGAATTCCCGTTGCAATCCCAATTGACTTTCACGGTAATCAATGGGAATGCATGCATTAAGCAACTAAAACAGATGATTTGCTGCATAGCAAATCAGTGTTGTGTGTCTTCTAAGCAAAACTACTTTGGCCTCGCTAATGTTGGACTGTCTTACCCTGGGTAAAGTACAGCTGTTAAGACACATTTATGGAAAACAATGTGTTCACCTATTCTAACCTATGGTCTCGATACACTAAGTGTTTCTAAATCCTGCTTAACAAAGCTTGACTCCACACAAGGCACTCTAGTAAAACGGTATCTTGGGATAGGGAATCGCTCCCATCATTCTTCACTTTTAAAATCTTTACATATTCCTAAGCTCCAGACTGTCATGCAGGACAAAACGCTCTCTCTTTTTCAGCGGATTTTTCAACTACAGTCTCCTTTATTAAAACTGTATTCTTTCATGCTTGCTCATTATTTTAAATGGCAAAGTTTTAAGGGAACGCTGGTCGTCACAGTGGTCCAACTAGGTTTCTCCCCTTTTCAGGTGGCATTTTCTGGACGTCACTTTAAACCACAGAAACAAGCCAGGAAGCTGGGGTGGTGGACACTCTGAGATATCTGACCTTTCATGAGAATTTTATTAAGCCATGGTCTAATGAACATGTTTTAACTGTGTTATTAAGAAGGTGCTATTAATAGTTCTGTTTTTTTTTTTCATGCATTGCCTATAATTTCATGCTGTATAGTCTCATTATGCCTGATTTTGTCATCCTTGGTTCTGTATGATTTTGTATGTATTATTTCTCCTTATGGAGGCTAATAAAGTATTATTATTATTATTATTATCATCATCATCATCATCATCATCATCATCATCATCATCATCATCATCATCATCATCATCATCATCATTATTATTATTATTATTATGGCAATGTACAACTATTCCATGACACAGGGGTAGAAGTTGGAATGGCATTCCTATCCATTATAGCTTTGAAGTTATTTAAAATTGAAAATTTCAAAAACTGCTAATTAGCATAATTTAAATTGCTAGAACTTTTGTTTCAGATTCATTACATGCGCAATGGTCAATAAACCCCAAGTAGAAGTTGAAATGATATTTCTATCTATAGTAGTTTTGAAGATATTCAAGATTAAATATTTCAAATGCTGCTAATTAGCATAATTTAAATTGCTACAACTTTTGTTACAAATTCATTAGAGGCGCAATGGCCAATAACCCCCTAGTAGAAGTTGGAATAACAGCTCTATCTATTATACTTTTGAAGATATTCAAGATTTAAAATTACAAATGCCTCTAATTTGTATAATTTTAAACATCTTCATTGCTCTGTATAAAAAGGTCCAACTCCTTGCATGGAGGTACAATCACGCCAAGTTTGGAGTTTTTATGTGTAATAGTGTCAGATAAAAGTGTCGGACAAATTCGCTAGTAAAGAAGAAAGAAAGAAAGAAAGAAAGAAAGAAAGAAAGAAAGAAAGAAAGAAAGAAAGAAAGAAAGAAAGAACAGAAAAGTGTGAGTTGACACACACACTTTAACAAGTACCCACAATGAAAAATCAGCATCACCACCAAGTGAATAACATATGCAAGATACATTTCCACGGAGCTTCAGAACAATATATGTGACGGTTTTGGAGAAGTCGAAAATAGCTTTAACTCACAAAAACTTTTATAGACAAGAAGACTGTGACGCTACTGTACTCAGCTAACCTTGCATGCACAGACTGTGAATTCCCAGTACTATCCCCATCGACATGCATAGTAATCAATAGGAATGCAAGCATTAATCGACAGGTAACCAATTTTAAAAAAAGGTAAAAATCAGGGACCCAAAGTATCACCACCTGGTAATCAATTTTGGTTAACCCTCCAAGAAACTACTTTGCCATCAAGTGTCAAAGCAATCTGAGCAATCTTTTTGAGAAAAGGCGAAAACAGTGAAATCGCACAAAAATTCAGAAAAAGACAACAAAAAATCACAGTGCCACCTGTTCAACAAATTAAGGTAAGGTAACGGAGTCCCCAAAAGTGTCCGTATGCAATTGGCCATACGGTTTTCGGAGATTTTTTAAATATTCTACCCCCCCCCAAAAAAAAAAAACAACAACAACAACAACAACAACAAAAAAAAAAAAAAAATGAATACATACATGAGGACCGTGGCAGTCTTATCGTCAACTGCCATTGCGCTCACAAACCGTAAAAATAAAAACCGTCCTGTGACCTTTGAAAAAAAAATCAGTCACCTTTGTTTTAGACCATCATCACTCTTTGTCATATTACTCTTCACATACAGTTTAGAAGTAATAATTTGTAAATGAGAAGTGATGCACTATAACCAAGATATATGTCAATATTGAACAAATTAATGTCGTCTCGGAGCCCCACAGGTATCCGTATGCAATTTTGAGGCAATTGACCAGGAGGTTTAGGAGAAGATGTTTAAGATTTTATCCAAAAATAAAGAAAAACTTCATCAAAAATCTGAAAATTATTGGAGCGCGACCACTTAAGCAAAATTGGTAGAGACCCACCCAAGATACACCCTCACCAAGTTTGAAGTGAATCTGGGTGACGGTGATCAACAGAAATGCATGCATTAATCAGTAAGTACTCAAATTAATAAATTCGTTAAAAATCATGGATCTGGAGTTTAACACATATTAAACAACTTCGTTGAACCCTCACACAAGCTACATTTCCGTTCGAGAAACTGAGTTCAGAAAAATACAAAAATCACAGTGCCACTTGGTGAACAAATAAAGGTTAAGGAGGTCCCAAAATTGTCCAAAAACAATATCAAAAGCAATTGGCCATGCAGTTTTGGAGATATTTGAAAGATTTTACCAAAAAGTGAACAAAACAATCTAATCTAGAAATTATGGACCGTGCGTGACTACTTAAAACAAAATTGGTATAGACCCACTCGAGGTACATCCACGCCAAGTTCAAAGTGAATCTGGACGACGCATTTGGAGAGTTGAAAATGCGCAGTAGCATCGCAATGTCTGGTCATTGACTTGCGTTGTAATCCATATGAATGCATGTATAAACCTACAAGCACCGGTACCCACATTGTTGAAAAGATTAAAAATCAGGGGTCCCCAGAATCACCACCGATATTTCGTTTAATCCTTCCACAAGCTATACATTTCCACCAAGTCTGAGAAGAATCGGAGTAAGTTACTCGTATTCCGCCTATATGTTCCCCCAGAACATATGTTCCAACCTTATTAATCTATTTATGATGACTTTGCGCTAATCTCTACCAGTCTGGTCAATGCATATCATGTGCCGACACGCTCGTCTGATTGTCATGTGATTTTGCGATTTCTTCCATTGTATAATGTTACTTTTATACAATCTGATTATCTTGTGGGCTCAGTTGAGTCTCTTGTCTGTTTGGGAATGGGAATAATTTATGCACTGTTTGCAACTTCAAAAGGCTCGCGTGGAAGTGTATGGAGACGATAGAGCCAGAATAACCTATCTGCGTCTGTGGATGGGTTGCCTCATTATTGACCAATTTTATTATTATTATTATTATTATTATTATTATTATTATTATTATTATTATTATTATTATTATTATTATTATTATCATCATCATCATTATTATTATCATCATCATTATTATCATTATCATTATTATTATTATTATTATTATTATTATTATTATTATTATTATTATTATTATTATTATTATTATTATTATTATACAAAATTAAGACAATTACTAGATTAAGTCTGGGGCAAAGAATTTGTAAAAAATAAAAATTAAAAAAAATATTGATAATTTTAACCCATTTACTGACGTTTTCATTATGTACGTAAAACACAAAACGGACAGCAGTGACCCTGCATTATACATATACTGTAACTTGCGCCGCTAAGGACCCATGCAATACAAATTTAATTTGATAAAAATAATTATGCACAATGGTTAAAAAAAGTATATGCAGCAATGCACAAGACGATAACTATAAAAACTGAGACTAAACTTGTATAAAAATATAGGTCATGATGTTGCTTGTCTGTCTAATTCAGGAGAATCGCCTGATATCATGCAAGTCTCCCTCGATATATATGTATATATGTTTTTCAACCTCAACAGTGGGGTTGTAGCGTAGTAGCCTAAATAAACAGTCGCAGCACCAACTGTTGCATTAAGGTTTGAGGATCCGCAGAAGTGTCTGTGCAATTTCAAAGCAATTGGCTTGGGGGTTTTATAGAAGAAGATTTTTGAAGATTAAAAAAAATGAACAAAAAATTATTTTAAAAAAATCAAATATTATTGGAGCATGACTATTAAAAAAACAAACAAACAAACAAACAAAAACAAACCTTAGTCGAGACCCACTCAATGTTCATCCCCATCAAGTTTCGAGTTAATCCAGTCGACGATTTGGGGGAAGTAGAAAATGTTTGTTGATTTGTTAACGGATGGACGCCGGCGCCGACGGCGGCGGACGGAGGTTCATCCTATAACCTCAGCTGACTGATAAGTAAGCTGAGGTAAAAATGTTAGCAACTTTGTGTAGAAAATAAAGGAGATGGGAACTCCAAGTTTTCATTCGCTGTACATGTAAATACTTCCATATGAAGATATATTTATATCATTACATTTTTGTGGCTGCACGTTTCTTATCATCACCGATTACGTCATATCTATTGTCATCAATTAATCTTCCTCGTTAATTTTATCGAATGAGTCCAAAATACATATTATAGGCCTATGGGTTATGCCCTCGTATATGTAGATGAGTAAAGATGGTAAAAATTATGCGAACATTTTAAATCTTAAATGTTTTGAAACCTATAATAGATAATGATGCCATATGAGTTTCTATCTTTGTAAGAAGTGATCGTGCATCTATTGAATGTTCAACAAAACAATTTAAATTAAGTTAATTAATGCACCTCAATATTTATATCCTTTGATTTTCAAATTAAATAGATACAGATCTTATTTAAACTTCAACACATGTTATGAACTATAGCGCATCTTTAATGAAAATTAATATAGAGGTTTAAAAAAATTTAATCTTAGAAAAAGTTTAGTCTTACATATCTCTAAAACTGTGCTAAGTTGGAATGGCACCTCTATCTATAATAGTTGTGAAGTTATTCAAGGTATAAACTTTGTATATTCAGCTAATTTGCAAAAATTAAAATCATACAACTTTGGTTCATGGTTAGTTTAAAACGGCTTTGCCACAAACCAATATATTGAATTTGGAATGGCCCGTATCTGTAACAGCTTTGGAGATATTCAACTTTTAAAATTTGTGATGCCCCTAACTAACATAATTCAAAATGCTACAACTTTCATTTACTGTCCATCATATTTGCAGGTGTCACAAACCTATACATGCACATTCAAATTTTGTGTCCATATGCAACAGTTTGGAGACGTAAAATTTTAATTGCCCCTAAAAAAAGTGCATAATTTTAAACATCATGCCTATTCCAAACGATATGTCCAAAGACTTTGACCTTTAGAAGTCACATGAAAATTACAAAAATGTGCAGTTTTGCAGCACTGCAATTTGAGCCTGACATGACTGAAATTGTATGAAAATTGATCAAGTTATGGCTACATGAAAATTTCAAAGGGCCACATAACCTTGACCTTTGGCCTTTACATGGTACATGTAAATTATAAAAATGTACAGTGTTACAATATCTACAATTTGAGCCCAACATGATCAAAGTTGGATACCAATTTACCACGTTATGGCTAGATGAAAATTTCAAATGGAAAAATGACCTTGACCTTTGACCTTTAGAGGTACATATAACGTACGAAAATGTGCAGTGTTCCAATACCTACAATTTTAAGTTCCAAATGACCTTGAGCTTTGACCTTTTAGAATTTACATGTAAATTACAATGTGCAGTGTTACAAACCTATAAATTGAAGTAGGATTGGTTGCCTGTACCTATGATAGTTTTGGAGATATTCACGATTTAAATTTTCAAATGACCCTAATTTGGATAATTTTCAAAATCGTCACCCATGACATGACTTCATGTTTCGAGCTATAATCATGGCACGTTTTGAGCTTCCAAATGTAAAAGTGTCCGAGAAAATTGTTGGACAAACTTCTGTTAAAGAAGAAAGAAGGGAAGAAAGACAGAAAGCAAGCAAGCAAGTAAGCAAGTAAGCAAGCAAGCAAGCAAGCAAGCAAGCAAGAAAGAAAGAAAGAAAGAAAAAAAGAAAGAAAGAAAAAAAGAAAGAAAGAAAGAAAGAAAGAAAGAGAGAAAGAAAGAAGAAAAGAAAGAAACAAATCAAAACAGAATGTTGGCACAAAAACACTGAACCCAGGTATAACAATAGTATGAGCAACCGTCTATATACAGGCACATATATATATATATATATATATATATATATATATATATATATATATATATATATATATATATATATATTACACAGACAATTATTCATTGACACGCGTGAGAAGCTTCACCAGGTTTCGGTCACGGGATGCCGGGTTGTTAACGGCAGGTGGGTATTAGCAATTCCATTCCCGCCAGAAACATACCTGCGAGTGAGAAAGGGGCTAATCTTTCCAACTATAACTTTAAATTGCATTGGGTTTATGGTATTTCTAAAATTTTTATGAACCTAATACTGTGTACATAACACAATACCAAACCCGACACCTGATATTTTCAGCGCCTTTAAAAGCTGGCTCTGAATGCTCTTGTGAAACATATTTAGTCAGATCGCACAATGCTCCCTGATTCACTACCTGGAAACGTAATATGATATGTACACTTGATATATGCGGCAATATTTATGTCTGGGTGCAAACCCAGACATTTTGCTTTCCAAGAATTAATTCTTTTTCTTTCTTTCTTTCTTTCTTTCTTTCTTTCTTTCTTTCTTTCTTTCTTTCTTTCTTTCTTTCTTTCTTTCTTTCTTTCTTTCTCTCTGTCTTTCCTTCCTTCCTTCCTTCCTTCCTTTCTTTCTTTCTTTCTTTCTTTCTTTCTTTCTTTCTTCTTTACGACAGAATTTGTCCAGAGTTTTTTTGTCAGACACAGTTAAACCACCCAACTTGCCAAGGTGACTGACCTACCAGTGCATGTAGTTTGGAACAGTCATAATATTTAAAATTGTGCAAATCAAGGGCAATCAAAATTTTAAAAGCTCCATGTCTTCCAAACTATTGCAGATAGACACCAAATTTCAATGTACAAGTGTAGGTACGTGACACCTGCGAATACAATGGAAAATTTATGAAAGTTGAAGAATTTTAAATCATGCTGATTCGGGGCATTGAAAAATTTAAAAGCTGAATTTCTCCAAAGCTATTATATAGATATAGAGATGCCATTCCTACTTAAATTTATAGGTTTGTGGTAAAGCTGCATCCAATGAACCATGAACCAAAGCTGTAGGATTTTAATTTATGCAAATTAGGTGAGATACACAAAATTTAAATCCTGAATAGCTTCAAAACTATTATAGATACTGTACAGGTGCAATTCCAACTTCATTTTATGGGTTTGTGACATAGCCGCATCCAGTGAACCATGATCCAAAATTGTACAATTTTGATTTATGCAAATAAAACGAATACACAAAATTTAAATCTTGAAAAACTTCAAAACTATTATACATGGAGGTGCCATTCCAACTTCAATTTGTAGCTATTTGATATAGCTGCATTCAATGAACCATAAACCGAAGTTGTAGAATTTAAATTTATGCAAATTAGGCAAATACACAAAATTTAAATCTTGAATAGCTTCTAAACTACTAGTATTATAGACAGTGGTGTCATTCAAACTTCAGTTTATAAGTTTGTGACATGGCCACATCCAATGAACGAAGAACCAAAGTTGCAGCATTTTAAATCAAGCAAACTAGGCGATACACAAAATTTAAATTATATTGAACAATGGCAAACCATAGAAAATAATTGATATTTAATAATATTCATATAATGTATTTAACCAGGGCCTGATCCTGGAAGAAAAGTCATCACTAAACGATCATCACTGCTTAGAATAAGATTCAAATGAAACATCATTCAGGAGATTAAAATGCTTCGATTGAATAACATATATAATAAAATAATGTAATTGTTAAAAAAATACCTATTAAACAATTGAATTATTCAGAATCAGCAATTAAGGTAACCCTGGACATTTAACAATTCATTTGTTTCTGGTGAACAATATTTACATTTTTAACCTTTCATTGCTATTTTGCAACACGTGTGTAATTTTTAGTCTCACAATTATATATAAACAAAAGTTCCATCAATCTATACCCAATAGGTTAACATAGGTCAGCTTCAGCAGCTGTCTCTAGCCATACAGGTGAGGTGGCGTCACCTCTCGACTGCTTCGTCACGATGTGGCGAGCCACAGCAGCGAGTACCTGAGAGGCACTATGAAACAACTGGTCACATTATGATAAACATGTTAAACATACTGCACGTTTCAATAATACTCACCCGCGTATCGTTTTTAATAGAAAAATATACTACTAACCGAGTAAACTACATCGTGCTATTCGGGAGGCGGGCAGCGATGCACTGCAACACATGCTTTACCGTGCATTTATGTCGACCTTGACACTACTGCGCTTGCGCGACATGCCTTAGAGGACGGTATTTTTCCATGATGTGTATTATGTATATTTATGCATTTTAATGATAGATAAACAGGCTAGCGGGGTCATGCAAATAATTATCAACAGGTCGACATTTTCTCGACTGGTCAAGTTTGCTTGACTGTTTGTTCACATTGTGGAAAAAATCATGGGTTCAAATCACCGTTTCAGAGTTGACGATATGGAACTCAGCGTAATATTATGATATCAGCTAGACGGTGCAATTTCTGAATGCACTGTAACGGCCCACTGACAGTACTGTCTGTATAACACGCACTTTTTTCTGTTGTGTTCACCATGCTTGACTGTGTTTCAATTTGCTTAGGAACCAAAGAGGGATCCTTCACTGGGATCTCTCTGCTTCCCCCCCCCCCCCCTCCCCATTTGCTGTGTTGTTGCTGCTGCTTTTTTTTTTTTTTTTTTGCTGAAGTATTAAGTGTTTTGTAGATCTTTTGTACGCCTCTGCTACCAGTTACGTCAAAAGGATACTTGACAATGTGCACACCGGCAACAAGATCCGAAGATTATAAGAACTTGGATAAGTCTGACGGGAGCAACGTGCCAAAGCGTATTTTTTTTGGCACGGTCACGTAGTCAATCCTCTTTCTTTCTTTCTTTCTTTCTTTCTTTCTTTCTTTCTTTCTTTCTTTCTTTCTTTCTTTCTTTCTTTCTTTCTTTCTTTCTTTCTTTCTTTCTTTCTTTCGTTCAATTAATTAATGAAACGATTTTTTGTCATATATTCAATTTGAAAAGAAAGATTTCATTATGTTACACTTGCAGAATTGTTCCTTCGTACTTGGTCATGTCAACATGTTGTTTTCTTTGTTTAGGGTAGGACTGAGTCAATAGCTTTCGGCGCCAAGAAAAGCCAGTGACCTAGAATGTGCTATTATGAATGCTATTACATCCAAATCACAGTAAAATTGTTTTCTAGTAACGAGAAAGGCAGACGACAATTTACATCCGTTCGCTTTTGAGCGTTGAGCAGGAAAGGGTTAAACATATTCATTTACGTTACTTTACCTAAATAGCACAGAGTACATAACAAACTGGTTCTAGCGAAATATAGAGACACCACACAATTTATGTTCAAAACATACGTGAAAACTACAATATGGAATGGAAGGAGTCAAATTATATATTATGGAAATGTTAAAACGGCAAATGATAATAAAAAAGTTTCTGTGCGGTTGTAAACATAGATACAGAACTGTGTTTGTTCACATAGAGTAGCTTTGTATGGGGGGCAAAGTCGGGATTTTTTTTCTCAAGAACAGTTTGGCATCACTTTGTGATGATATAACATAACAGGACAGGATGAGACAAAGTCCAAAGTCCCCGCGAAATTGAGTTTTCTTTTTTTTTTTTTTTTTTGAAATAACAAACGATAAATATTACTTCCTCTATTTCAAAGAACTTGCGTTCAATCACTAAGAAAGACACCAAACAAGAAAACGCACATTCTCACTTTTATTAAGGTTCCCTCATATGTGGGAGGCTGATTGCCTCTGTGCAACTTATTTGACTATGTCTGTTTGCCAACACAGAGTTATTTTTCTTTTCTTTTTTCTTTTTTTTTTTAAGGAATTCTTTAGTATGGCTGTGCTCCCACGCAGACATATTGTTTTTCTAGGAATTCTTTCTTTCCTTCCTCTTTATAGGCAAATTTGTCCCACATTTTACTTGAAAAGTATTACACGTAAAAACCCCAAACTTGGCATGATTATACTTCCATACATGAAGTCTTGAGTTTTTTGTAAAGAGGTTCAACAGTTTTGGAAATTATGAAAATTAGGGTCATTTGAAAATTTAAATCTTGAATATCTTCAAAACTATAATAGGTATAGGTAATCAATCCAACTTCAATTAATATGTTTGTAACACTGCGCATTTTGTAACTTACATGTGGCCTATGAAGGTCAAAGGTCAAGGTCATTTGGATCTTTCAAATTTTCATCCATTTATAACTCGGTGAATTTTTATCCAATTTTGATCATGTTGGGCTCAAATTGTAGGTATTGTAACACTGCACATTTTTGTAATTTACATGTGACCTCAAAAGCTCAAAGGTATAGGTCATTTGGACCTTTGAAAGTTTCATCCAGTCATAACTCAGCCAATTTCCATCCAATTCTAATCATGTTAGACTTAAATTGTAGGTATTGCAATTTTGCACATTTTTGTAAGAACCTGTAACCTCAAAAGGGCAAAGGTCAAGGTCATCTGGCCCTTTGAAAGTTTCATCTTGCCATAACTTGGTCATTCTTCATCTTTTTTGGTTTATGCTGGGCTTAAATTGTGGATATTGTAACACTGTACATTTTCGCAATTTACATGTGACCTGTAAAGGTCGAAGGTCAAGGTCATTTGGACTTTGAAGTTTTCATCCAGCCTTTTAATGAAATGTGAAGTACCAAAGGACAAAAGTTGTAGCCCGTAATATTTAAAACTTACGAAGGCACACAGACAGATTTGCTTTGAAGCAAATCTTCTTTTCTAGTTTTGTGTTAGTGATTTTTGTCAGTGATGTCAACACTGTACATTTTTATAATTTACATGTACCATGTAAAGGTCAATGGTCAAGGTTATGTGGCCCTTTGAAATTTTCATGGAGCCATAACTTGATCAATTTTCATGCAATTTCAGTCATGTCAGGCTCAAATTGCAGTGCTGCAAAACTGCACATTTTTGTAATTTTCTTGTGACTTCTAAAGGTCAAAGTCTTTGGATATATCGTTTGGAATAGTCATGATGTTTAAAATTATCAACTTGTAGGTATCACAACACTGCATGTTTTTGTGACAAGATGTAATCTCTAAAGTTCAAAGGTCAATGTCATTTGGACCTTTGACAGCTTCATTTAGCCGTAACTTGGTCAACTTTTGTCTGATTTGGTTAATGTTGGGCTTAAATTGTAGGTATTGTGACACTGTATTTTTTTTGGTAATTTACATATGACCTTGAAATGTCATAGGTATAGGTCATTTGGAGTTTTAAATTTTCAACCAGTCATCAGCCTAATGGAGTGTGAAGTACCAAACAACGAAAGTTGTAGCAATTAATATTTATAACTTTTGAAGGCACACAGATCTGGTTTGAAGCAAATCTTCTTTTCTAGTTTGTACATGTCTTCGTGAATCAGCTTCCGGCCTCCCCCTTCCCTGACCGACTACAAAGCCACGTTCGAGATTTTTCTCTTCTTTCTTTTTTATGTCTGTATGCGACAAAGACATTCTGTTTCTCAAAAAGTTATTTATGTCTGGGTGCCAACCCAGACATTTTGTTTTTTCCAAGAATTCTTTCCTTCTTTCTTTCTTTCTTTCTTTCTTTCTTTCTTTCTTTCTTTCTTTCTTTCTTTCTTTCTTTCTTTCTTTATTTCTTTCTTTCTTTCTTTCTTTCCTTCCTTCTTCTTTACGACCAAATTTGTCCTGAGTTTTTCTCGGACGCTTTTATTCCGAAAATCACCAAACTTGCCATTATGACTGACCCACCAGTGAAATTAGGCACCTGACTTGGAACAGTCATGATGTTTAAAATTATGCAAATTATGGGTCATTAAAATTCTAAAAGCTTTATATCTTCAAAATATTATAGATAGACACAAAGTTCTAACTTACACATATAGGTTTGAGACATCTGGCAAATCCAATAGCATGCAAACGAAAGTTGGGGAATTTCATTGTGTGCTAAATTCAGTGAACTTAACAACAATCCACATTTTGACTGGGGCTTCTGCTGTATTGCATATTTCAAGCCTCCATGGTGCTAGGCAACCATTTTGCATTCATGATACTTGAACCTTGAACTACCAACAACTGTGTAATGAGGTTCTCAATAAAATACAGAGAATCTGTTTCTGTTCATGCAAGAAACATATCTGCTCCATGTTCACACTCATGCTGGATAGAGCTGTAAGAGCACCATGATTGAGACTGACCAGTGCGGTAGCTGGTAGCTGGTAGCTGGTCTGTTTGACTTATCAGTCCCAAGGGATCAGAGGTACTGGACTTCTAGGCAGAACAAGCCCAGCAGAGTGTACCGTCTGTTAAAAATAGACTACATACAGAGCTTACAGTCCACAATGACTGTTTTCACAACTTGATGATTTTTTAAAAAGTGTGTGGACTTGTGCCATCTCAATGGATACTTGCATGTCTTTTTTATTTGTAACCAGTGAGATGAAGCCTGTTCTTCATATCCAATACTGAGTCTGTATAGTGCGTGTCTCAGTTCACAGGTACATAAACATGTAGTTTTGTGACAGCATCTATTTAAATTTGTTTATGTAATAAAGGAACAAAGACAGTTTTGTATTGCATGTATACACATGTATACTCATCAAGATTCTCCAGAAGCAGAAGGACTGACCCTCTCAGGAACAGGCACTTTTCTCTGGTCACAAGGGTGCTCACTGTAGAGAAGTTTCACTGTACAGTGGTACCTGCAATTTAAGACCACCCCTAATGCCAGACAGAAGTGGTCACATAGGACAGGTGGTCTTTCATGTCAGATAAATTAACAAAGAAATAAAAGGCCAATGTCTTTCTTTCTTTCTTCCTGCCTCCCTCCCCCTCTCTGTCTCGTTTGTTTGTTTGTTTGTTTGTTTCTTTCTTTCTTTCTTTGCGACCAAGTTGGTCCAGAGTTTTTTTCAGACACTGTTTTTCCGAAAAACACCAAACTTGCCATGGTGACTGACATAACCAGTAAAATTATGCATCTCATTTGGAAAAGTCATGATGTTTTAAATTATGCAAATTTTAGAGGCACCAAAAATTTAAAAGCGCCATATCTTCCAAACTATAGCAGGTGGACTTAAAATTTTAATGTGCACATATACCTTTGTGACGCTTGCCACTATAATTGGCAGTATAGTTGTAGAATTTCAAATTATGCTAATAAGCGGCATTGAAAAATTTAAAAGTTGAATATCTCCAAAACTATTGTACATAGAGATGCCATTCCAACTTCAATTTATAGGTTTGTGGCAAAGCCGCATCCAATGAACCATGAACCAAAGTTGTGGGAATTTAATTTATGCAAATTAGGTGAATATGCAAAATGTAAACCTCTAAAAGCTTCAAAACTATTATAGAGGTGTCATTCCTACTCCAATTCATGGGTTTGTGGCATAGCCCCATCCAAAGAACAATAAACAAAAGTTCTTCTCGGCGGATAATTCATGCAAATTAGGCAAATACACAAATTTAGAATTTTGAATAGCTTCAAAGCTATTATAGATAGTAGTTTCATTCAAACTTCATTTTATAAGTTTGGGACATGGCCACATCCCTTGAACAAAGAAGCAAAGCTGAGCATTTTAATTTATAAACATTAGGCTAATACACGAAATTTAGATTATGTTGAACAATGGCAAAGTGTATCATTATGTCTGTGTGCCAACACAGACATACTGTTTTTCTAGGAATTCTTTCTTTCTTTCTTTCTTCTTTCTTTCTTTCTTTCTTTCTTTCTTTCTTTCTTTCTTTCTTTCTTTCTTTCTTTCTTTACTGGCAAATTTGTCCGACATTTCATTTGAAAAGTATTATACATAGAAACTCAAAATTTGGCATGATTATACTTCCATAAATGAAGCCTGGCCTTTTTGTAAAGAAGTTCAACAGTTTTGAAAATTATGCAAATTAGGGCCATTTGAAAATTTAAATCTTGAATATCTCCAAAAATATTTTAGGGACAGGTAATTAATCCAACTTCGATTAATCTGTTGGAAACACTGCACATTTTTGTAATTTACATGTGACCTCTAAAGGTGAAAGGTCAATGTAATTTTCACATTTGAAATTTTCATCTAGCCACATTTATGACTCGGTAAATTTTCATTCAATTTGAACCATGTTGGACCCAACCTGTAGGTATTGCAACACTGCATATTTTTGTAATTTACATGCAATGCCTAAAGATTAAAGGTCATGCTCATTCAGGCCTTTTTTAAATCTAGCCATAAGCATAATGGAATGTGAAGTACCAAAGGCTTTGAAGATTGTGTCAGTCAAGATTCTGAGGCCCGCTTTGGTAATTGATTCTTTTAGCCCAGATAAGCGAGCCAGGGTTTGATATCAGGCTACGGGCAGCATGCTTGTCTGTGTGTGTGCCTCTGAGTAGCACACTGAATGCCGTGTATGACTGCTTTTACCATGTTTACACAAGACAGACAAGACGTAACTTAGAAAATTGGAAGAACACATAATTAATTAATTGGGTAAGATATAACAGATTCAACTGAAAGCCACAGGAAGCTGTAGTTTTCCTTGCAGTGAAGTTGCAAGTTTAAAAACCGTACAAGCCACGGGCAGCCAGGTCAGTGTTCAATGTAAACAAAGCATGCACAAATATGAATAGACTGACATCTTCAAGTTGTATCATGCTCAGAAGACTACTTGGTTCATGAGAATGAAATGGAAAAGAATGATGACATACTCTGTGGTAGTTTATATATCATTACATACTATCAAAAATATTTTCTTTCTTTCTTTTTTTCTTTTTTATGTCTGTGTGCCAACACAGACATGTTGTTTTTCTAGGAATTCTTTCTTTCTTTCTTTCCCTCTTTCTTTCTTTCTTTCTTTCTTTAATGTCTGTGTCAACACAGACATATTGTTTTTCTAGGAATTCTTTCTTTCTTCCTTCCTTCCTTCCTTCCTTTCTTTCTTTCCAGACAAATTTGTCCGACATTTTATTTAAAAAGTATTACACATAGAAACTTCAAACTTGGCAAATTATACTTCTATAGATGAAGTCTGGCCTTTTTGTAATGAGAGGTCATGCTTTTCAAAATTATGCAAATGAGGGCTAATTAAAGTTTTAAATCTTCAATATCTTATATACTGTGGTAGATGTGGTTCCCAGTGTATAGGAGTTTGATCATAACAAGGTAAAGGGTATCTCAAAGGTCAAGGTCAAAGGTCAGTTTTAGGCCAAGATGTCATTTTTGAGGTGAAGGTTTACCTCAGGTAGAGGTCATCTCAAGGTCAAATGTCATTTCAAGGTCAAAGGCCACTTTTGATGGTGGCTTTCTTCTAGCCATAACTTGGTCAATTTTTATCCAATTTTGATCATGTTTGGCTCAAATTGTAGCTATTGCAACACTGCACATTTTGAAAATTACATGTGACACCTAAAGGTCAAAGGTCAATGTCATCTGGACCTTTGAAAGTTTTCCCCAGCCATAACTCGGCCAATTTCCATCCAATTCTAATCATGTTGGACTTAAATTGTGGGTATTGTAACACTGTACATTTGTGCAATTTACATGTGACCTGTAAAGGTTAGAGGTCAAAGGTCAAGGTTATTTGGACTTGAAAATATCATCCAGCAATCAGCTTAATGGAATGTGAAGTACCTAAGCACAAAAGTTGTACCATTAAATATTTACAGCTTTTGAAGGCACACAAACAGATTTGCTTTAAAGCAAATCTTCCTTTCTAGTTTCAAACTGTTCTCATTTTAAAGGCACTCACATAGATTTGCTGTGAAGCAAATCTTCTTTTCTAGTTTTGTCTTCATTAATTTTTCCTTCCTTCTTTCTTTCTTCTTCACACCCAACTTTTGTCTGCAGTTTTTCTCGGACTCCGTAACACCAAGTAACATGTACCTCATTCATCAGAACGATTGATATGGAAGAGAAATTGTGCACCTGGTTTGGAATAGTCAACATGCCCAAAATTATGCAAATTGTGGATAATAAAAAGTCTACAAACTTCCATATTTCCTAGGTTAATGTAGTTAGATATGTCATTATATGCTCAATTCATATTTGTGCCATAGGCGCATCCAACGAACGACAAACAAAAGTTGCAGAATTTTAATCTATAATACAAACAGGAGCAACCGTTCCGCGTCTTCCGTGTAGTTCTCTGCCCCCCCCCCCCCCCCCGGAAAAAAAATCACAATCGGATGTTTCTACGATCCATTGCCCATCGAGTCACTGTCTATATGTCTTAACCTACAATTTGATTAATATATTATCACGTTCGATTTAAAATTTTGTCAAGTTGTAGCAAATATATTTATAAGCGGGTCAGCAGCAGCAAAACATCAAGCATGTTTTGCAGCCTTAAAACCTCAGACATGTATGTGCTTTTTAATGTAATGGCAGCTGCTTGCCTGTACCTTGTATATGGTAAAGATAATACACTTGAAATGCCAATTAGGGTCATTAGAAAAGTTAAATGTTGAATAGCTTCGAACCTGTTATCAACAGAAATGCTATTTCAACTTTAATATCATATGTTTGTACTGTAGGTGCACCCAATGAATCACAAACGAAACTTATGCAATTATAATCTATGCTAATTTGGAACTCTCAAACAATTTAAATGTTGAATATCATCAAAACTATTACAGGTGGACGAGCCACGCCCAGTCCAATTCGCAAATTCATGCCATTGAGTATAGGATGACTGGCGTTGTTCCATTTGACTTGAAGTGTTTTTGTTTGTTTCGTATCGTTTCGGTTTGTTTTTGTATTTTTTGTTTGTTTTTTTTTTGTTTTGTTTTGTTTTGTTTTGTTTCTGTGTTCTGTTTTTGTTTTCTGCTTTGTGTGTATATGTGTGTGTGGGGGGGAGGGGGGTATTTTCAGGATCAATCTTTCCACATGAGTATTAATACCACATGAAGTTCTGCTACTAGTTTACATAATTGCTTAGGATATTACTGTTTAATTTGTCCTAAACTTGGCATAAAATTGTGTTTCAATTATTTGTTTGTGTGTGCGTGTGTACTTGTAATTAAAATTGTGAAGTTTTTTTGTTTTGTTTTTTTTTGTTTGATTGTTTGTTTGTTTATTGTTTTTTTGTTTGTTGTTTTGTTTTGTTTTGTTTTGTTTTGTTTTGTTTTGTTTTTGCTTGATAGCGTTATACACTTACCGCAATTAATAATTTTGGGGTTTGTACTGACATGACTAACAAACTTTCTCTTGTTTATAAATAAGCACGGACATTATTCACTCGCATGTATTTGTAAGCATTCTTTGTGCGTCTCCCCCCCCCCCCCCTCAAAGTTTATGAAGCTGCTTGGTATACTAAATTGGTCAAGTCGTTTACACGTAAATCAAGTTGACTACGCTATTTTACCCCGTCAGTATTTTCCAAAAATATTTTCAAATCACTTTTGCAAATCACAAAAGAGAGACAATACATATATTTAACAAGTAGTATGAGAATTTTGTTCTTATGTGTGTGAGTGGAAGAGAGTATGAGAGGATACAGTGCGTGTGGACGTGATCAACTCCTGATATGTTAAATAGCACTCGGCTCGACGAGACTCACTCTTCTGGAAGCCTTCACATAAGATTTGTATCGAACAGCTAATGTGTTCATGTATTATATTGTGAAAATAAGATTCAATTTAAATTAAAGAAATTGTTGTTAGTATGTCACGAATTAAGTACCGTCTGCGTGTTCCGGATGAACTCACAAGCACATGCAAGGCCCTTCTGCGCCCTCTATCGGTTGCACACTCAATGAATGATATTTCGACTTTTTAAACTTTCAAGCTGAAATTTCGACTTTTGAAAGATTCAAAATTTCGGTTTTTGTAAGCCGAATTTTGGAAATTTCTACTTTTTTTCTCTCGAAATTTCGACTTTTTTTTAATCAAAGTCAAATGACGGAAAAAGAAAAATTGAAATGTGGACTTTATAAAGTGGAAACTTGGAGAAAAAAAAGTAGAAATTTGGAGAAAAAAATCGAAACTTCGAGAAAAAATGTCAAAATGTCGGCTTAACGAAAGTCGAAATTTTGAGAAATATCCCGAAATTACGAGATTTAAATCTGGAAATTTCGAGATTTAAAAGCGGAAATTTCGAGTTTTATGTTTATTTATTTATTTATTTATTTATTTATTTATTTATTTATTTATTTATTTATTTATTTATTGGTCCTTATAGGATTCTGTACAATATATCTTCCCTCACAATTATCGTGTTCCCCTTGAAATTATTATTTTATTCCCTCGCAATAATGTATCGTTCTCTCGAAATATTATTCCGTTCCCTCGAAATAATTATTTCGTTCCCTCGAAATAATTATTTGGTTCCCTCGAAATAATTATTTGGCTCCTTCGCAATAATTATTTCCGTCCCTCGCAATACTATTTCGTTCCCCAAAAATAATTATTTCCTCACAATAATATGTCGTTCCCTCGCAATATTATTTCTTTCCCTTGCAACAGTTTTTTGTTTCCTCGAAATTATTATTGTGAGGGAAGGAAATAATATTGCGAGGATACCAAATAATATTGCCAAGGAACGAAATAATTATTCCGAGGGAACGAAATGATATTGGAGGGAATGATATATTATTGCTAGGGCAGGGAATAATTATTGCGAGGGAACGAGATAACTTTTGTAAGGGAATGCAAAATTATTGCGAGGAAACGCAGCGTTTTTGCGAGGGAACGAAATAAAATTATTTTTCTTCCATGGCCCCTCTGGAGTTCTACATTTAACGCAATATTATTGCAAGGCAATGAATTTTTTCCCTCTCATGTCCCCTCTGAGATTCTTTAAGAATCTTTCTGAACGGAGCTCCACATTTTCCTCCTAACGATTTTAATTTACAAAATTTAATATCATTAACACGAACTAAAATGTCATCTTGACTCGATAACATCGAATTGTCAGGTGAAACATGAACTGTGTATATGTGTAAAACGTGCGTGGTGTGAAAAAAAGAAAAAAATTTGGCGCAGTTTTATCCAAGCAGTTTATGCATTATCTACTTATTTGAATTCCACGCCAGATTTGTTGTCATCTTTAATATACACGCTTATATCAACAGGGTATTTTGTTGAGTCATTGTGTGTGTGTGCGTCTGCAAATGGATTCTACTATTTGCTGAATGAAGTGCAGATATTCAAAAAAGAGATATAGTGCATGTGTGTCTGTTTTCTTTTCTTCTGGTGAAACATGAGTTTGTATGAATAGGAGGTATGCATATTAACTGGGATCCTGTGCTGCCACCTAGACGGCAGTAAGGAACTTGACAGGAAGGAGGGCACATTCATGTGTTATGCAGGGTGAAATGAGCTTCTGTGATAATAGCAGCAACTTGAGAAAGCGAAAAAGCTCAAGAAATGTCATTCATCAAGTTTTAAAACATACAGGATGCTAAACATATTTAGAAAATTTAATTTGTTTGGTAAAAAAAGTGTCATTTCTGGATGGTTAAGTAACATAACTTGTAAAATACCCTGATCATAGCGGATGCATAGTTCTGTTGCCTAGCAACTGAGGGGACAAGAGCAGGTCTGCAGTTAATCTAATTTAATATGAATACCTTCTATTCAAAATATGTTGAAATGGGCGAGTTTCTCTATGAAATCATAAGTTTTGAAATTTTGACAGGATAAAAACCTACCACTAACACTGTGTTTATTCATATGTTTATTCCAACTTCCAATGTCAAATTTCGATTCCATGTCACAGTGTCTGTCAAATAGCTTAGTTCCGAGATAGGGACAATTTTTACCACCGGTGGCGCTGACCACTATGTTCCCGCGAAGTCACGGACGTTTCTCCAAGTCTCGGGGGACACTTTCAAGTCTCGCCATTTTTCCCCATTGGGTTAACACGGGAAAGTTAAGATAAGATAAAACTTTATTTTCCGTTGGGTGTTTTACAAATAACATTAGCCATTATAAGGGCTATTTACCGACAATAAATATGAATATGTTGGTACATAAAAAAGACAGATATGAACTGTGCCTTATATACAGTAGATACAATGCATGATAAAAATAAAGATAGGTAAATGTTATATAGTCATTAAAACTTTATTTAAAGTTGGTGTCATTTTTTTAGCGCCGGTTATTTCAATAAGCTACAACTGTAACTACAAGAAAGCATGCCAGTGTACAACTGTAAGATACCAGGATGTACCAAAGATAGCAGAATTAACACGGTCACTATGAAAAATATTGACACAAAACTTGAGACAAAACCTATACAAATTGGGGCCTGCATTGTGGCACAACTAACCATGCATGAAGTCACCCTTGATTGACTCGGTGAGTTCTGAGGGATTAGCCTAGGGCGCACTTCTGCCAGTGCTTTGAAGATCCTCGCGCTTAGCTGACCACTAACCAGATTAGCGCTTGACGGGTGCAATCAGAAATTAACAGTAAAGCACCTGACTTAAATTCGCAATACACTGTCTGCAAACTTTGTTACCTGATCACTGGCACACTGTAGGCCTTCAAGCATTTTCAGATCAGCTGTTATTATTTGTTTAAGATTGGCGACATTAAACAATAAATCAATATCGAATAATTATTATTAAAGCCAGTATGGATGACCCCTTCTTCCGTGACTATTCCCCAGACCTGGTTCAGTGCCTCGCCTTGCGAGGTTGGTCTGGTACAAAGTGCCTTCACATACAAAAAGTTTGCATGGAACAAAGTTGGACAGCACGTGTAACTTAACCCCATGGATGCGCCCCTGTTCCGCAAGTTGGTAGCCCCTGGATTCGCGGTACTTTTGAACGTTCTTGGGTGTCCAGTCACATTTGCTTATTAGGTAGGCAATCTTTAGAAACTTCTTGAGGTCAACCACTTTCATCTTTGAGAATTTGTCGAGTAGTTCATTTTCCGTCTGTTCAATCACGTTAATCGCCGCTCCGTCGTCCGTATTTCGCGCCATGTTCACTGAAACTGAACGATCACTGTTCTGTTCTGTTCTGTGGTGGGATTTTTTTGGCTGTCTGTCGATATGACAAAGTTAGCCAGGATGGGTTTTGTTATTCTTTCACGGTCCCTATCTTTGGAGACCTGGGCGAAGGGAGTTGCTCCAAAAATGTGATACATTTATCATATGTCCCACGTTGAATACTCATCGAATGATACAGATGAGGCTGGATTACAAACTGTTTCGGTCCTGAAAGACAAACCCGCTCCACAGGCTAGACAAAGTGGTTTTTTTTTTTTTTTAATCATAATTATTTGTAATATGGGTTCCTCGCGGACGTGGGCGCCCTCACGGACGTGGGCGCCCTCATACAGGTTACGGGGGGTGAGGGGGTAGAGCCTAGTGGCCACCGTCCTGAATGGGGCAATCCCAGAACGATCACTGTTGCATGTCGATTCTCTTGTGGGTTTCGCTGTCACGCTGTGTTGGTCACGGCCTACTAGTACCCCGGGAAAGCTTGACCGCGGAATTGCGTTACCAGGCATATCGGGCATGCGCGGAGGGAAAAAATCTACCATGCGAAGCCTGGTGTTAAAAAAAATCCCTAACTCGATCGGAACGCCCATATTGTGAGTGGATCCAGTCATTTTACAATTTTTTAAGGAGTGGTTCGATCGCCCCCCCCCCCCCCCCCCGATTTGTGAATCGTCCATAAAGTTTCCTATTGCTTATTAGGGTGGGGGTGGGTGGTTAGTGCGTGAGGTTAGATCTATCTTACGCTAAACATTAGATACTAGTATGAGTCCCAGCGTCTTGCACTTCGCCATGTGCATTTGAAGGCTGTGAATGTCTAACTTCTGCATTGGAAGCATTATGCCAGGATTCATCTGCCCCACTCATTACTTGTGCTTTAAGTTGCCATTCAAACGCGTTTTTCCTCTCCGCTCAGGCTTGCAGTTTCAATTCTATATAGAGGCAGCATATTTTTGTGAGAAGACATTTTATTTCCTTGTGTTTTCTGGCTACTGAAACCAGTTAATTTTTTCCCTTAAGTGAGTCAAGAGAAGGCTACATTTTCGACTGACAAATTCTACACTTAGTTCTGCGTTTAGGTGTTTGACCCTTTCGATATGTCGCGTATTCCTTTTCCTTTGATATTTAAGAAGTGCAGCTGGCTCTCAAATCAACTGAATCATATTTGGCATTTTCCATCTTTTCAGTGAGTTCGTTGTATAGTTTTTCATTTTCGATTATACTTTTATGCAAAATATCCGACTCTCTTCGACGTGTTTTAATTCCTGCTTTAACCTTATCAATTTCTTCATTCACTTTGGTTGCCAGCTTTGTTGATTCAGTCGGCTTTTCGTGTGTTGTGTCTAGTTTTATTTGCATTTTTTTTCTTTCTAATCAGGAATTTGCTGCACATGTTGCCTTTCCAAACTGAAAAAGTGACTGCACTTGACTGAGGGCTACACTTCCCTGATCGAACGGGGTATGTGTGTATGTATGTATGTATGTATGTATGTATGTATGTATGTATGTATGTATGTATGTGTGTGTGTGTGTGTGCAAGACGATTCTACCCTCTTCGAATGAAATACAAGTAACTCAAAAGCCTTACTATTTCATTGCAGAACTGTGTCAGCGAATTAGTCAATTTATACAGAATGCTACAAAAAAAGTTGGCACTGGTTTTTGACGGTTTGTTTTCATCGATGAGGCTATTAAACGGCAGATAAGTGGTTTACTATGATATTATCTTGAAACTGACGACCGACAGACCTGTGGCTAAATGCGGGAGGGGGGGGGGATGGGCTCCCACCAGCTTCAAATTGATGTGTTCCCACCCAGTATCATTTCGTTCACATGCCATATAATTTGCTCATGCACAGTATTATTTCCTTCTCATGTGAAACGTGTTTTTTCCTCACTTTTTTTTTTTTTTGTTAGTTCAGCTGACATGTCAGTCAGTTGAACTTACAGGATGGTCAGCTGCCATGGTCCTCCGTTCACATTTCATATTTTCGACTAGGCCTACTCCAAAGCCGCTGGCCACGTCCTCTTCAAACGTGGTAGGGATCTACCTTGGGGGAGTCTCTACCAAGTTTGTTCGGTTGGTCATACTCCTATGGTTTTGGGTTTTGTATGATAATTTTTGTTCCCTTTTTTTCTTCGAAATCTCTGCAAAACAACTTTGGTTGGAAAGGAAACTCACATGTTCGACTTGTTCAAAACCGTAAGCCAGATTCACTTCAAACTTGGTGGGATACTCCTTGGATGGGTCTTTACCAATTTTGTTCGAATGGTTACGCTGAGGTGCTTTTTGGATATTTTTTTAATGATTTTGTTTGGCTCTGTTTTGACGAAACCTTAAAAAATCTCTGAAACTGTTGACCCAATTGCTTTGAAATTGCATAGGGACACTTCTGGGTACACTAAGACCTTTGAACAAGTGGTGCTCAATTCTTCTTTTTTTTTTACGGATATTTGTTTGTTTTTCCTATTTTTGACCTCTTCTCCAAAATCAAAATTCAGATGCTTCTGAAACTCTATAAAAATGTAGCTTGTCGGGGAGGTTAAACCAAGTTGTTCGATAGGTAGTGATACTGTAGATTCCTGATTTTTAATGTTATTTTTTTTAATTTGGGTACTTGTCGGTTAATGCAAGTATTCCTATTGATTACCGTGCAAGTCAATGGGGATTGCTATGGAAATTCACATTTTTGACTTGATCTCCACTAAATTTGATCACTGCATGATGGTTCTTTCATTTTTTAATTGTTGACAAATTATAAAAATTGAGAAAATTGGCAAGGAGATATGGTTATGTTACCAGCAGTGTTGATAGTCAAACAAAAGTGACCTTCATGGAATTCTGAAGTTCATAGGACCACTTCATTCAGTGTGTGTTAGGTCACCTGAGCACAGGACTGTCACAGTCGTATAATTTTCCCACATGCAATATAGTTTATTCGCACACAACATTTACTGGCGATAAACAGTGTTTTTGATTCATTCTCTCTCGGTCTTTCTAGCTGTCTCTGCATGTGATGTCCTTTCAGCGTCTCGGAATGTCGTTCCAGGTAGCATTTTTTGATTAGACGAAATATATATTTTCTCTTCTCTGCATATCTCTTCGGGGACTCATTTGTCACTGTTCACAAGTGTGTGTGTGTGTGTGTGTGTGTGTGTGTGTGTGTATTCAGCTCTGCTGACCAAAGGTCGCAGAGCTTATAGCGTCATTCATGTCCGTTCAATTGTATAGTGAGGGACTTGTAGAAGTCTGCTCCTTGCATTTGATACTCTATAACAGTAATTCAATCACTTAATTTATTAATAAGATAATGTTCCAGATTCATAGATATCACAAAAACGATACAGGCCTACTTGCTACTTTTGCTATAAATTCAGCCGAGGAACTAGTCAGCAGAACCAAAATAGTGATAGGCCTGTCTATTGTCGCTGTGTTTGCATAAACACACAGTGAAGACTTTTTGGATTGCAATAGGATGTATTCATACCTAAATGCGGGCCTACTCTAACACCTATTGAGCAAAAGAGGGAGCCACCTGCATCAGGGCAGACCCATGTATTTAGCATGGTCAAAAGTACTTTCTCAACAAAATGAACAACACAAACACACAATAATCTTAAGAAAATGTATTAACATATATTTGAAACATAAAGGATGCCTAAAACAATTAGAAATGGGCTCTCTTTTGGTTGAAAGGGTGTTGTTTATGGATATTTATGTAGTACATAATACAAATCTGCCCTGATCATGGTGGAAGCATCAGTCTGTTGCCCCGGCAACACAGGAAGGGAGCAGTTCGCAGTTAAATATGAATGTCTCCTATTGGCCGGAGAGTTAATCTTCTCCTGGCCGGTCTTTATTTACAGTAAAGATGTGCAAGCACATCTCTGGTTAAAAAGTGGGAGGGGTGCAGTGGGAGGGTCCCGCGGTACGCTGGCACAGAAACTAATTTTGCCCCTGTACAACGTGCCGAGAATAAGAATTCCTTTAATAGTAAAATATCCCAGTGTCTGGGCAATTTACAGTACCCTGCATGTGTCTGGTGATTTTTGGCAAAATTCATTATGTTGGACCCCAATTAATTTCTATTTATTCATCGGACCCAGCACTCTTGGGTTATACTCCCGGCACACTGAAGGATGAGTTAATATGCTTTTTTTTAAATTTTATCCAAAAACCAAAGGATGTTTGCTCAGTTTATCGCTGTTTGTGACACAGAAAGGTGAGTCCTTGCCCACCATAGAGTCCGACTGCAACGTAAGTTCGCACGAGCCCTTGCTCAGGAAGGACTCCGACTACAAAGTGTTCACAGTAAAAAAACGAACGGTTCTAATGCTGCATGCTCATACAAGGGCGTGAGAAGATGAACCAAAGGGCAACACGGCTTGGCGGACCCCAAAGAGAAAAGAAGTGTTCGCCGAGAATAAAAAATAAACTAATCTACATCAATATAGTAAACTAATCTACCTCTAGATAAACAATTAGGGATATTCCACGTCCCATATATAATCTAAATGTTGGACCATACTGATGACAGTGATGTGGATTGTTTGTTGGCCTGCGTTGGAAATTGAAGAAGCAGACATATCTGCGGGAGCAAAAGCTTCTGTATATGATTCTGACAGACTCCACCTGTGTTACATTTTTGACACAATGTTCATCACAACAAAAGCAGAATATCACTTGGTCAGTTGGGTCTTTGCAACAAGTGTTCAGTGCATAGTTTAAAGTGTATTCTTGGGAGTAGAACAGAACGAGATTTTTATACACACGATACCACGTTGGAGACAACAAGGTGGGTCTTGATTGGTCTATTTCGGTGCACGCGTTAACACAATCACAATGCGTCAATATCTCAATCTTTCTCAGCAAGTTACTACATCTCATGCACATTCGCATGACAATCAGTACTTTTTTTTTTTAATTTACACTATTCTGTTACGAACCATTCCTGTTAAAAGTTTTAGCATTGCATTGTTTGTTTTTTGCTTTTCTTTTCTTTTTTTTCTCCAGCTTCTCTACCTCTTCTCCGACCAAGTTTAAGTGCAGTGCTTTTTGGTTCTGTTAATGATGTTTAGGGGTTCATTTTTGGCAGAATCTTTCAATTTTATGTTAGCGCGAAACCGCTCCAGTAATTGCTTTAAATTTGCAAACAAAACACTTATGTGTGCCCCCAGACTTTTCATAACAGATGTTGCTGTGATTTTTGTTTGTTTTCTTTGTTTGTTTGTGTGTTTGTTTTGCTTTTTATTTTTTGTTTTTAATTAGTTTTTGTTTGTTTTATAATTTTCAACTTGTCGCTGGTTGAAAGTATATTGGTCAACTGAACGCGGGCCGTTTACAAAGCCCTATTGTTTATAGATACTGAAAGTATAATCCAACCAATCGAGACACAAAAAGGACAGGACAAGTCTTGAAAATGTTATGGTACTGACCATTATCAACTGTCACTGAAACATTGTTGCAATTTGTCACGACACACCATTAACTTTATGGCTGCGTTGCTCAGTGAGATGTCATAGAAAAATTCTCCTGGCTATAACGCTCTGCATCCATCTCAGAAAAGTAAAAGGTTTTCTAAACATTAACACAAGGATGTCACTGACTTAACAACTGTAATAAGTGAACACAAACTTACCCTTTTTGTTAACGCACACGTGAATGAATTCATAATAAAAGTCACAATGTACCGGAAACTTGTTTGAAAAATGTTCATGTTTTGTGCTGTATCATTTTAACTCCTGTGCCTCTTATGTTTTTGAAATAAATATTCACGGTCTGAACAGAAAAAAGTATCGTATCGAAAGTGTGTCAATTAGGTTTTAAAATGCCATTCAAAGAGACTTTGTTAACGGAAATTCCATATCCAGTCATCTGCCCTCCTCTAAAAAGCATTCACGAACACACGAAAAATGCATGGTTTATGAGAAGCGAAGGTAAGAAAAACAAAATCTATTTGGTGAAATATTTGTATGCAAAATGACTTATAAGCCCAAGTAGGTTAGGCTCCTTTTGTTATGTTTGAACATTCATACTGTATATGTGATGGGGGTGAGTGGGTCGTGCAAGATCCTTGATAATGAACTATATGCACATGTCTCTGTGATAAAAATATCCATCCACCCATCCATCCATCCATCCATCCATCCACCTTTAACATATCGCATGTTTGTGATGACTACTGGTGCACAACAAATAAAAAAAATCTGTATTAATATTCTTCTTACGAAGAGCATTTGAATTTTGATATCATAATTATGAAAGAGATGCATATGTCATTTGAACCTCGGATTTTATATGTTGATAAGATGAATCCAATATCTAATTGGTTTAAACATATTTTATTAGAAAAAGCAATCGGTCAACAGGCACAATGCCTATGTTAAGACCTCTAGTACATAAAGTGGCAATACATACATACAATGTTGGACTGCCAGATAACAAACCGTTACACGCGCAGAACGTTACAGACAGCAGACAGTGAAAGGGAGAAGGAGGAGAGGCTATTGTGTGTGAATTTGATTCTCCATATCTTAAACTGGCGACGAGATCTGTATAAATCTAAATTGCATCTTTGGCACCCTTCAACCTAAAAACATTACTTTATGGAATATCAGGTGGAAATAAAAACGCAAATTATGACATTTTTCGATCAGTACATTGTTATATTAAATCTACTCAATGATTTAAGGATTAGTCAACCTCAGTAAAGCTTTCAATATCTGATTAATGACGCGTCTTAAAAATTGCGCCGCTTGCAGAATTTAAAACTTTTCTTTCAGTATAGTAGATATGGAGAGGGTTGACAAAGCAGGTGGTGTATGAATGTGTTGAAAGGCAAATTCAATATGCAATGGAAAAAGGACTGTAGTTCTTCCTCCGTGGTACGACCAAAGACACACAGAATTGGTAAGCTGATAAAAACACATTTCAAACCTGAAGCATCCAAAATGTAGATCCCCTTGAAAATACATCTTTGGAAAACTGTACCATGAAGACATGTGTGGTGATAAGCTTGGGAGTAGCTCTGGGCTTTATTACCTGTATACAGCTAGTGTAGGTAATCGACCTTTCTTTTTTTCACTTGCTAAAATGATTTTATTCAGACATAATAACAAATAAGCCTAATTGTACACAAAAGTACATAAAAATATCATAGTTTATCTATCTGAGTGCCTGCATCGTTTTTTTTTTCTCCTCCGCATCATTCTTTAATGGTTAAAGGGCTGATTACACACACGATTGGCATGCAGGATCTACTCTCGGGTCATTTTGATACAATCAGGCAATGCATTGTTACTTACCTGCAAAATTGAGCACACTAAAAAGGCGGGAAAAACGACCAAAAAACAGAGAGAGAGAGAGAGAGAGAGAGAGAGAGAGAGAGAGAGAGAGAGAGAGAGAGAGAGAGAGAGAGAGAGAGAGAGAGAGAGAGAGAGAGAGAGAGAGAGAAAGAGAGAGAGAGAGAGAGAGAGAAACAAAATCACACATGGATCGCATTTTCAATGAAAGGGATAACATGTGTGGAGAAACGGGACTTCTGAATGGCCTTAGCAAGTCATATATATATATATATATATATATATATATATATATATATATATATATATATATATATATATATATATGTATATATATATATATATATATATATATATATATATATATATATAAATATATATATATATATATATATATATATATATATATATATATATATATATATATATATATATATATATATATATATATAAAATCCCTCATATCACTCTTTGAAGCCCAACTGATGGTAAGCCAGGATTTTTTCATGTGGCCTACTCTGAAACAGAGTAAGTAAGGTGCAGCGATAAATTACATTAACATACATATTAAAGATTGAAAATAAACAAACTAGAATAGGCCTGTATATAAGCTACAAACTCAATGATAAATCAAAATCCACCACAGTACTTATAATTCTCTTCAGCACTGTAATTAGTTTTCCCACAGGCAGTAAAGCATTCATTGACAAAGTTTATGATATGTTTGATTGCATATCCAGTGTGGTCTGTCATTAAAAATACAGTTTTTTTCTCCCTGGGTGTGATAGAATGTTTTAAATACTGTTGTAATTTTTCATACAATGGACATTTACCACAATTTAATGTCACATGTAACCCATGTTCTATTTCAGTTCAGATCTCTAACAACGACAACCTAACCAATTATTTTCAAGTGGTGATCCATTATAACGACCAGTCTTAGTTTTAAAACCGTAAGCACTGTTCTTAGTTTGGTATAAAATAAACAAAACAAAACAAAACAAAACATTATAACGACCAGTCTTAATTTTAAACCGTGAGCACTGTTCTTAGCTTTGTAAAAAAAAAAAAAAAAAAAAACCTTGTTAAAAGAATAATTAAATTTTAGATATTCTTCTTTACCAAAAGTTCTTTTAAATTCTAAGCAAGTTCTTGACTTGCTAGTTTTTATTCCCACCTTTGATGACTGTATCTTACCCACTGACTTTGCTGTGTGGAGCTCTAATTGAAAACTTTTTGAATTTGAGGACTCCTTCGTATATAGGCCTATGCCTTATGTGGCACCAACATTTTCGCAATACAAATATATGTCAGACTTCAGGGACACTTTCTCAAGTTTCACAAACAGTAAGTAGAATTTGTATGTAACAGTGAGAAGTTTCTCTGACACATGAAAATTTTGACGGGGGGGGGGGGTACTTCCTCAAATATTTGGTGGGGGTGTACGGCTCGATCTTTCAAAAGCCCACCCTTTGTTGGGGTACTTTTCCCACAAAAATGATATCTGTGTCAGGGAATTAAATATGGTCCCAAATTGGCGTGAAAAGTGTTCCAGTCCATGGAGAAAATTTTGACCTTAGTTAAAATTTTCCCGAATTTTGGAAATTTGGGATATAAAAAAAGAAAATTACCCTTTTTAGGTAATTTTTTGGCAAAATACTGGACCTTTGTGAGTGATATTTCGCTGAATGGCAGTGGGGGATCCTCTCCGGGCTCTTGATCCTTCGGAATGAAATTGTATTTGTGTCTTTTTGTCCAAATCCACTTTCTAGTAGTCATTACCCTATTCCGCAGTCCGAACTCTTTACTCTCCATAACCTAAATGAAGTGTGCTTTTAAAATACAACGTTGAGCCCAGGATTGCCCTTACGCGGTACACCATTGCGTTCGACACATCCGCTCTGAAAGTTTACGGGATCTTAGCAACCATGAGCCACGGAGAACTATTTCAGCGCATGAATGTTTTGTTGTGATCTGTAAATTACAAGTGAAGATTATTTTCCATGATAAGACAAAATTTAGAAAACAGCTATACTACTTGTTACGTTTGTATACACGAGTCAAGAATCGTGGTATAATTGACGAAATTTCGGGCAATCAAATAGGGACTGTTTGTCATCGCTCATAATGAATCAAAGCAGGTAAAGAGGACATCAAGATGGCGACGGGTACCAAAATGGCATTTAACTACTATCAGAGTGGAAAGTATGGGACGTTGCCACAAAATCCACAAAAAGACATGGAGGTTACACAGGATATGCATCTTAAGATGTCAAAGAAAATTGCTCAGCTTACAAAGGTGAGTAACAATTGGCGCAAATAGGTAAACTCGGTTCACCCGAGCTATCAACAACTCCATTCATGCCATGTCCATGACTCGAACATGCTGAAGTTGAGAGTGGGTTTGATCGACCACAACTCAACTGTCGTCCAGAACTAACGCCGTAACAAAATTCCACTGGCTAATGTCCGCACTATGATACGGTCGGAAAATTGAATAAATGTGTTGAGCTTTTTATGGTTACTTTTCATTTTGTTCGTGCCAGGGCCTGGGCACTGTTGACAGATTTTGGATGCCAGTTTCAGGTCTGCAGTGCAGGGTATTCGACAACCAACGCAATTGGAATGGCAGAAGACTTCACTTCAGTTTATGGATCTGCTTTATCGTACGGTGATGCCTTCTGTTTGGGCTTGTGACCGTCATAACTGTATGTTGTAGCGGTGCTTGTCTGACCATAGTCGAATAGGACTGATTTGATTTTTGTTCAGCACAGTAAACATCACAAGTACGTCACAGTGCTTGGACATACAGACCACAATGGCACAAAGTTTTCGAGTGAGGGGTCCCCTGATATGACAAAAACACAAATATCATCAATTTTGACTGCATCAAGGGAGTACCAAGATAAAATGTATAGCATTTATTAAAAAAAAAAAGAAAAAAGAACACACACAAAAAAAAAAAAAAAAAAAAAGAAAACAACAACAAAACACCACCACCACCACCACAAAACAGGGAATTGGGAATTTGAAATGTAGTGTATGTACCACTTTACCAGAAAATAAGTGGGTTTAACATAATCTCTGCACAGCAGTCAAGTAACAGGTGACATAAAGACTTCAGGTGTACCTGCCATGTCACAGAGGACCAGAAGAGAGAAATACTGAACAATAAGGTATTGATTGTCCTTAGTACTTTAAACCCTGTCCCCCTTGAACCAAGACCGAGTCAACAGATTTCCTTGGCATGGGTTTGGCAAGTGCCCAACCAATGTCAAGGAAAGCTGTTTACGGGATGCTATCTTTCTAGGTTTCATCTGCAGTTTTCATCCAAATAACTTGGTGACTGCTGAAATTAGTCCAAAACATTGTTAATCTATATAGCATTTGACTGTTGGTCAGTTTAAAGGGGGAAGGGTGAAAAGTCTAGTTACTCTCTAAACTTTTAATCATTTCGATGTAGTTTCATTCCAGTTCCCAATTGCATGTTGGAAAAAGGTGTGTGAAGCAGTCTGCAATTTTACTGAAAACAAACGCAAAAGTTTTAATGCAGATCACTAGTCAATTGTGTGGAGATCATGCATACCACTGATGATGTAATAACCTCTAGAATTTTCTGGTCAATGAGTCAAACTTCCTCAACATGTTTTAAAGGTTGGATGGAGAATATGTTTCTGACAAAATCCTGAGAACCATAATCATGCTGTGACCTGTGTTTGAAAACAATTTTAACATGAAGTACGCAGTCTTCATTTGACTGAAAAGTTACATGGTTGCTGAGGGAACCCACTGAACTAGTGCTTGACACATGACAGATTGAAACAAGAGTGTCATGATGGGTTTTATTTTGTATCTATGCAAGTTTTTGCAACCTCCTTTGGTATTGCTTGGTCCAGAATGGGATATATGCTTTGCCTTGAGCCAGGAAAATTTATAAGGAATATGTGGTGTTCAGTGGATGACCATGATCCTAAAACTTGGAAAAATGATATGATGTTGAACTAGGCTTGCAATTTTTAACAACTTTATGACACAGCAGTATCCAAAATTTCCGTAGTGGATTCAAGCTGGTAACACATAGTAGGTCTATTCGGCAGTGTTGCACAGGGATTCATTTTATGTGTCTGACAATACATGAATTTGTTACTGTTTGATGGGGCCTTAAACTTTTTGGTTTCCTATCAGTATCAATTTCCTGCCAAACCCCATTCAATCACTCAAAACCCTAGTTTTCTCTACCCCTGCCTGCTTAGTCCCTACACATTTGCATGCACACCAGCATGCTTCATAATGTATAGTAATGTTATCATTTTAGGCAAATCAAATAAGAAAAGCAAAACTTGAAAGAATCAGTGAAAATTGATGAAAATGAGCCTCCCCCAACCCAAGTAGTTATAAAGAAGTCGTGGGAATGGGACGATGGAATTTAGGCCAGTGAAAGGCATGATGAGCTAACCTCACCCCAGAAGCAAAAACTGCTACTACTGGCATAGCAGTTTCAGTTGTTTTGGGGCAGCATGAGGCAATCCTTGACCTTACAAATTTTAGTTTTTGAGTGTGGATAACCTCTTAATCATGTAATCTGCACACAAATATCTCGATAACTGGATCCAAATGTAATTGGAAACTTACGGTGTGGAAGGAGGGGAGGGTAGGGTAAGGTAGGCTCCACAACAAACTTGGTGGAGGCAGAAGTCCATAAGCAGCAGTCAGATGCTTAGGCCGCCCTTAAAATGTTTGTTGGCAGTTAGTGTATTTTATAAAACCCAAAAAATTCTTTGGCCACTTGAATTCTCTTTTTTTGCTTCAAAGAATAACTTTTTTTACTTCCTGATTCCATATAGCTTTTTAAGATTTTTTTTTTTTTTGAAATAAAAAAAAAAAAGAATTTTCTATACTACATGTACCTCCCCACCCCCACCCCCACCCCCAAAAAATGAATATTGAGACATAAAATTCTGCAAATTGACACATTTTAAAGATGGTCTAAATGATTATAAATAGAACTCTGACTGCAATTGTGAACATTTCAGTGATCAAACACATTGCATATGTTCTGTTTCCCATAGTCTAAGGACATTCCCATCAGGATCAGAAATAGAATTTCAAAGAGCATGCCCTAGGCACATCCTGAAATTCATCATTTACAAAGTAGGATTTTAAAGGGTGGGGTGGGGTGGCTGTGGGTGAATGAACTTGCTGTAATAAGGATGAGAAAAATGAATCGATGCTGAATCCATTTAAGTTTTTTTTTTTTTTTTTTTACACATATATACAGTGTGCAATGAGTACAAGGCAAACTCTGCTCTATTCCATTCACTACCAACATCTGGTATTCTCAAGTAGAGTGGACCCCAAGAGGGCAGAGTGCTGCCTAAGGGCTGCACAATGTTAACAGGCAGGCCACAGGGCCTGGATATTAGGGTGGCCACATTTTTCACAAGTGTACAGCAGTAAATGCCAGCACATCTGCTGGACGACCCTCGGGGGTCACGCACTTTGAATGTTCAGCAGCTTCTACCAGGTAAGAAGTGGAAGGGTGGGGTTGGGTGGGTGAACATCAGGAGCACTGGTGGACTGACTATAGCCTACTGGAGTCACATTTTATTAGGACTGACAAAATGAAAAATGCACTTCAGCTGTGGAAACTGTTTCAAAATTAATGTATCCATACCTGTCTGCATCCATTGATGAGAAATACATGTAGGGAGGTGGGTTTTTTTGTTTTTTGTTTGTTTTTTTTGCTGCCATGGGGGAGATTTTATATTTTGCAAAGAAAAATAGAAAATATTTTTTTTTTGGAGAGACATGTCTAAAAGAGGCATAATTATATAAGAAAAGCCTGGAAAGTTAGGCTGAAAAGTTGGAAACTCCTGCAAAACAGGGTAGACTTGATAGGCATGATATTTTTGTGACAGGTGGGCACCAAAATCTTGGAAATGCAAGTCAAATTTAATGGGTATGACAACAAGGTACAAGACCAACTAGATTTGTTAATGAAAATGAAAGGCTTGGGACTCAATGTTTAAGTTTTAAATGGACTGGTGAACAGTTTTGATCAGCAGCAGAGAGTAAGCTGTGTGTGTGCAGTCATGCCACTTTCAACAGGTTATTTACAACAGGCATCAATTTGGTAGAGCCCTGCTTCCCGATTGGTTTTGAACAAAATACACTTAAACCAATAGGACAAAATTTAGTATTTAGACTTGTACACAATTTTCTGATGTAATGAAATAAATTAGAACAAATGTAACACACAGACACAGACACATCTCTCTCTCTGTGACAAGGTATAAACTGGTTCAACTTCGCTGCACCAAAATACCTGTATGTACTTCTTGATGAGCCAGATATTTATTGAGTGTCCTGTCAGTTGGGAGGGGGGGGGGAACTGTCATAACAATTGTGAGGGAAGTCGGAGCATTTGAAGCCACCATACTATCAACACATGATTGCATGATTATAAGTATTTCATGTTGTCATATATTTTTTTAAAGTTGCCAAGTGCTCATTATAATATAATCTTTTCCTTCTACAAATATGTACATAGCACAATGTGGGAATTCAGTTGCTAACCTGTAGCTTCATTAAGCATTGTTTTACCATTTTATGACATATATATATATATATATATATATATATATATATATATATACATGTATCCCATTATTCAAGATTTAAAGTATATGCTGATACTTTTTAACATATAATAATATTTATCTGTGGGGAAAACCATCAAGCATGTGCAGTGATTCCTTTATGAGAAGGCCACTGTCTCTTTGCACACAAAGGGTGCTTTCCCATTGCATTGCCCTCTTCAAGAAAGGAAAGTCCTCTACAATAGCCACTCTGTTTTTGCAGTAGGCAGGCGCTATTGAAGAGGGGCCATTATACCTGGTAAATGGTGCTTTGATGTGGTTTTATAGATCAGTGTGAAACCTGAATCCTGTTTCGTCCGTTTCCTCTCATCACCATGAAAACAGCACCATTTGATTGCTGTTGCTTGTGAAAATATACTTATCCAGGAGACCACTCCTCTTTTATCATGTTTATCATCACAAAGCTGATCATGGCTGGACCACCCAGCCTCCCAAAGCGTGGAACACCTACACAACATTATTTACCTGATAGGGGCAACGCAGGGGTTATTTGATAACGCTGTCTCTACTGTCAACACGAGCCTAAGGGGATACTGCAGTCTAGATACACCTGTGCAGGTAAACTAGAACCTAACTATCCAGTAAATAGCTACTGCCAAAAGAAGTTTTAATATCAGATCGTACTTAACGTGCTTCCTGTTGACGGTTCCTCAACTTGAGATTTGGGGATGGGCAGGACCAGTTAGCTCAGAAGGCTTATGTGAACACAGTATAAACAAAGATTTTGTCTGTGTACTGATGGTATCATCAAGGATTGCCCAAGACAACTATTTTTTTTAGCAACAGGAGGTATTTATCTAACCCATTATTTGTTAATTTTTGGCCTTAATTTGTTTTCATGTTTAACAAAGCAGTCAACCAAGAGTTGCTCCTGAGTGAAGCCATGCAAAAAGAGATCAAAGGCTTAGCTGCCCCCTCCCTCTGAGAGAGAGAGAGAGAGACCCCTTTGCCCATTGACTGATAGCCCCTGTTTGAAAAGCTTAAAAAATGCTCATAGTACTCATAGTGACCTGCCCTAGCAATCACATTTATAATGCTTAATTTGCTCGTTGGAGTTTTGAGAAATACGGCCTGAAAATCGGGCAAACAAATAGAGAGGTATGGGGGCCAGAATGCAGATGACAACAAATAATATTTCCTCATTAGGTAGTTGCCACAGGGCTTAAAAAGAAACTTGCTTTTCATGATCCAGTGTTTTCAGTGTTTTGTTTTGCTTTACCTCATAACACGTAGAAAATGGTGTTGGCCTGTGTCTTTTATATATATATATATATACATGTATATATATGTTATAAATGTAGCTCTCAGAATTCTTCACAGATGAGCCACAATCCAAGACACTAAGTGGCATACCCCATGATAGAACTTTCTCATATCATGGAGGTATTATATAATACCTCCATGCTCATGCATACTTGGCCATTATAACCCATTAATGATTTCCCCGCATACAATTTTTATTAAACAAACAATGACAGGAGCAATTATCATAAATTATCTTTATTAAGTATACACAACGTGGTGTCACATTTCTCTATTGGTGTTGACATTTTAACATTACTAATTCTTTTATTGTTCATATAACTGTGACGTCAAAATCGACATATACCTTATAAATTTATAATTGAGTCCTCTTTAATACACTTAAGCACTGTTAATTTAAATAAAAATCAAGGCCGCACCTCCCCTGAGGAAGGGACTACCAGTCCTGAAACATTGGGATGGGCCTTCATATATACTTCGTATAGCAACAACTTGTTATATATGTATACATGTATTTTATTTGTGCGAGTCCCCTGTTGGTACCTGTCAAATTTCAGATTCACAGAATAAAGTACAAACTTGAAAGAAAAAAAAAGAAGCAAACTGGTATCAGTAATTTCTTATGTAAGATCCAGCCCAAATGTTGTAACTTGCGGGTAAAAATTATTTGAGACTACCATTTAATTTTTTCTTTGGCCTCAGCATCAACTCTTACAAGTTGACAAGTGGATGATGTCAAGAGGGGTGTCTGACCCATATTCATTGTCTAAGGGCATGGAGTTGACATTGAGATCTATGCTTGCTTGTTCCGTAACAGCTCTTGTTGGGTTATGGCTTCAGAAAACCTTGAATTTTTACTCTCACCACACAATATAATGGCTTGCTCAGATCAAAATCGATACTGTTTGAAATAAAGGTCCTATGTAATGTCAAGCAAAAAGAGTTATATTTTTTGCTCAGGAGTTTTCTTTTGGGGCATGTAGTACTGTGTCAGTATAAAAAGCAATGACAAAAAAGTGAAATCACGGTAAGAAGTCTCGAGTATGTGGTACATTTTTTTTGTGGTTGTAGATCATAGTTTAGAGACTAGCAATCAGCACCTGACCCACTTGTGCAAGAATGATATGGAAGGGAAATGTAGCATAGTTCTATGTTTTACCTGGAGTTTCTACTTAAAATAAATATAACCTTTGTCCAGCTCTAGAGTCTTGCTGGGATCCTTTTAAGTGGCAAGCACATGGGTCCTGCCTTGTTATCCATAATTGCCTGCATCGCAGATAACCAAATGTTTAAGCCTTTCCCAATCTAATCTCCCAAAAATGCCTGGATGTAAATTATCATTTATTTTTATGCTTTCACAAATTTTTTTTTTTTTGCTGAGAATTGTAGGTGATACATCATGACAAGCTTCAGGTCAGTAGCTTTCCTGGGCAAGGTTTGGGTGCAATCTGCTCTGAGGAAAGCTGTTGACGCAGTCTTATTCTGACCACGAAGTGGTCCAACGCTGTACTGAGACATCTGTTTGGAGGGATATTTTGCAATTATAATCGTATTCCTACCAGGACAACATACCCTAGTTCAGTAGCATTCCATCAGACTGACAAAGTCTTACATACTCTTTGGCAAAAGAGCAAGACTTCTTTTGATCTACTATTTAAAAAGATAGTGTGAAGCTGCATGAAAATAGGAAAATCTTTGTCCTCATGTTCCTGGATTTTACAAACCTGTATGGGGATTCCAGATATTATCCTTTTGGACAAGAAATTTCAATGCTTTGGAAACTTGGAACTTGGCAGAACTTTCTGTTTCGTGGTTAAGCACACCTCCATGAAAAGCTGGTGAATCACTGGTACTTCAAGGGCAATATGTCATAGTAAAATTATCAAATTTATTTGTACAATTTATTGTAATGAACATGCCTATGAAGATCACCCTTGCAGATAGCCAAAAATGGTCGGAAAGTAGTTTGTTTGTCACAGACTAGGTGCACTTTTATCCGTTCTGTTGATTTTAACCAGGTATATTTGGGAAGAATACATCTAAAAAGCATGTTCCTTGTGTCCAAGACCTTTCATTCAAATATCAATTGATGTGTTGCAAGTGTAAGTCAGGGTTACTTCATTGTCAGATAGTCGTGCTTCCCTTGCTCGCGGGGCAGCTGTAACATGACTTCCCAGCCATAATGACTAAGACCATCTTTGATGTTGAATAAATTCTAGAAAATAAAGTGAAGTACCTTAAAATAGGGTTCTTGTAAATACATGCTTACATGCAACTCGTAAATGCATGAGAGACAATTTAGATAAAGTTACATAGTTGCACAGTCCCACCCACTTTCCATGTGGCCCAGGGTCATACGACAATGTAAAACTACCATTATATACATACATACATACATATATATACACACACACATATATGTGTGTGTGTGTGTATATATATATATATATATATATATATATATATATATATATATGTGTGTGTGTGTGTGTGTGTATATATATATATATATATATATATATATATATATATATATGTATTGCAGTAGGAATCTTGCTGACATTCAGAGTGATGGAATTCAGTCCCTGCAGTACGTGGAACATGTTTTCTGTTATATATCCTTAGGTTTGTTTACCCATGTGGCAAGAACTTATGATTGCGTAAACAGCATGTGAAAAAAAAAGCTGACACTTGCATCAAGGTGTATGCAGGTGTATGTGTTGGTACTGTATAGCTGTCAGCCAATCTGAAATAATCACTTCTCAAAACAATATCATCACCAACAAGTGTATTTTCAGCTTTGGATTTAGTGCTGTCGAGAAGAGCCTTTCGTAAATCCTTCAATCCAACTGACATAGCCTGACACAGTGTTGTTTTTGAAATGTGTGGTGCTTGCCCCGTACAAGAAACAGTAAGCTGGTAAGCTAGGTAGAAGGTAAATTAAAGACAGCAGGCGAGGGTTCCCACTGAGCAGGGAATCTTGGGCACCCTTACAATGCAACACATTTTCGGGGATCCAGCCTACAGTGTTGTGGAAATGGAGTGTGGCACCCTGCACAGATCATGTGTATTTTTTACTCTCAGCATTTATCATTTGACGGTTCTCAATATGTTGGTGTACAGGAGAGGAACAAGTTTACTTTTCAGGCATGGAGAGGCACGAAAATTATTGCAGTGTTTTTTAGGAGTACTGTATTTATATAGATTTGCTTTACAGATGTTCGTGGAACTGTAGGGATGTGATAACCAGGCATGGGTGAGGTTACGGAATGTGGAACCATATTAAATTTCCACTAACTAGTGATCGAGCTCTTTTTCAAAAGTCATTTGCCTACCGGGATAGACTGTGGCTCCCCTACAATGTGCTATCTGCAGCCAAAGAGCCGTTCGATAAAATCATTCATATAAAAAACATCTAGGCGATTGTAGGTCTGTTCTCACAGGCAAAAGGGTCATCATCTGCAGGTATACATTTTCAGCAGGTACATTTATACACAAGTTGCTTCATTTGATGCCAACAGGTCCCGTGTAGGTTGTCATGACAGTCTCCACTCCAAGGTGGGAAACTAAAAAAAAACAAACTGTTTTTGAGCACATATTTGTGGGTAATTTCATTCCCTAGCTTACTTGCCCAGCTGTGCGCATAACTATGTACATGATTTTAAATGGTCTAAAATTAAAACAGCAACTCCTTCATTGAATGTAAAAATTTTACTGATTCTGCTGAGCAATATAGTCTTTTTTGGAATGTCAAATGTCGCAATTCGGCCATGATTATCAGAAATATACAGTGGTCCCCCTCTTATAAGGCCACCTCAAATGCAGCCAGAAAGTGGCCTTATAAGAGGGGTGGCCTCTCTTGAGGGGGAGAATATAATGGAAATACCATACATTCTGCACAAGAATGCTGGCCTTTCAAGAGGGGTGGCCTCTGGTGAGAGGGGCCTTATAAGAGGGGGATCACTGTATATATCATTTAATGGGTGAACAGCTTTGTCACAAAATGCTATTTAATCTGGGCAATCTAATCCTGTGAGATGGGCTTTATTGGTGTGTCTGTAGCAAATGTACCATAAGCTTTTTCATGAGAGATTAAGCTGCACCAAACAAGAATTATTATGCATGGAAGTAGGCCCAGGGGAAGTTACAAGTAAGCTGGCTTAATATCCCCCATAAATTTATGTAGACCTAGATATATTTCAATTAATCTTATTGACATGGCCATGCAGTATGTTCTTGTTGATCCAAAACTCTAATTTTGTAAAACAGGTGATGACCTCAAAGCTATTAAATATTCCCTTCACTTCAATACAATTTTTTTAAAAGCATAAAATGCTTACGTGTACACCATGTCCTACCTGGGTGTACTTGAGCGTGCTTCCAGACCAGGTAGTGCCACAAGTGACACCTTGTGGTGGAGGTTGAACTAGCAATGTGGAGTAGTGCTATTTGCATTGTCTGCTCTGATTTTGTAAAACAGGTGATGACCTCAAAGCTATTAAATATTCCTTTCACTTCAATACAATTTTTTTTTAAAGCATAAAATGCTTACGTGTACACCATGTCCTACCTGGGTGTACTTGAGCGTGCTTCCAGACTAGGTAATGCCACAAGTGACACCGTGTGGTGGAGGTTGAACTAGCAATGTGGAGTAGTGCTATTTGCATTGTCTGCTCTGTTTAAGCCCAACCACATACAGGTAGACCTCTCAAACAAACACAGAAGCTGATGCACATGTACGTAACCTCTTCAAGTCAACAAACAGTTACATGTAAGTCCCCAACAGGTGTCCTAAAGGCAGTGATAAATCCCTCATCAACCAAATAAATACTGTGACTTCTCTGGGTATGCTGCCGGCTGCTAATAAACTGACATTATCCACAACACTTTGGGAATAACCATGTAATAACAAACCTGGTCTAGTCAGGATAAAACCCTTTCAAGAGTTGACCTAAGCAGCTAAGCCCACCATGCATACAGAGGGTAGTGCCAGATATTTGTTTATCAGACCTATGGTAATCAGATCTAGCAGGGTGGAATCCCATCAGTAGAGTGAAACTATGAATTGACCAAAGGTACTGCAGCTATATTGGCACTCATCAGTTAATATGGCAGGGTTTTTTGTTTTTGTTTTTCTCTTCTCTCATTTTTTCGATTTTTTGTAGCTATGACCATTGATCACAGAGTTCATTCTCTCATTCTTGTCTGTCCATCCAGCTTTTTGCTTGTGAGTGCGATGCAGTCTACAGTTTTTCAAGATGGCCCTATGTAACTTTCAGGACTTGTCAAGTATGAAAATCTAGGTTGTTTCCTGTATTGGTGATGCCACCTATAGCATTATATGTAATATGTGGGTCAAAATGTGAAAATCTGCTCTAGTAGCCTTAACTTTTTATAAATCTTGAAAATTAAGATTATGCAGGAGGTCAAAATCTCAGATGCAGATGATAAGCTGGTGGCATCACTTTGACGGAAATTATCTAACAAAATGTATTGAAACATATGAAACTCCATGTCTCGAAAAAAAGAAAATGAATTAGACATAAATGCCAAATATATAGTGTATAATGGATCATGTCCAGTGCTGATATGTTATGTAATATTGCTGACCTTGACATATTTTTCTGAGGTCACTAGGCCTGTAAAGCTGAAAGGCTGTGATTTTATAATGGACATAGTACAGCTTGTACATCAATGGCAAAGAGAATTGATCCTCCACATCAAAATTGCACTTCATTAAATTGTACATAAAACTGCACTTGGTGACTTTCTTTTCGGGTCACTGTGACCCAATTTTTATGGAGTTTTGCGCCTGTCCAATTTTTTTATTGTTTTTTGTGTTAATACTGTTCTTCAATAATTTGAAATGAAAAATTATTGCCTGATTTAAACAAACAGACCATGTATGGAAGGCTGGATGTGGGTGCACATTTTGAATTGAACAATGTTTTAATCTGTGTTAAAGAGGAGTCTTATGGGCACTTGGAATTTAGGGGTCACAAAGTGAAAATCTTGTGAATGCTCTGCCATCTGTAATTGTTAGTCAATCATTATGGAATTTTTGTGGGATTGTGATGGAGGTCAAAATCTCAATTGGAGATATTAGTGCTGCCACCTACAGTGTGACAAATTATGAGCCAAGATATGGTGAACAAGATGAAAGTCAATACCTCAAAAAATAATTAAGCTAGATGTATTCCAAATTGATAGGCCATATAGATTATGTCCAACAATATCATATTGTGGAAGGTGGATGACTAAATTAATGGAGAAAAGAATCCATCCTTGAGATCAATATTTCACTTGAACTTTATGTTGCCAATCCTATAATAAATGCATCAGTTGACTCAACCTCCTCTTTTTTTATTTTGAACCTTTATATTGTTGTAATAGCTTACAAGTCAGCAGAAAACTACAGGGCCTTGGGCGTCTTGTTTTTGTTTTTGTTTTTTTGTTTTGGTCTTGTTTTTTATGTTCAGGTGATTGATTTTGTGAAAAATAGTCAATGACAAAAGTTTGCTTGATCAGTGCATGTACATGTATTTCCATGGTTAAAACAAGGGGATGATGCATTTCTGTGATTGCTATATAAACGCAGAACAAAGGACGCATACGATTGCGTCAGAAAACAAATCACAGGTTTTTTAGCTTTCCGAAAATGTATAATTTGTGCACAGCATTTTTTGTTTAAATCCGTTGATTGATGGAATGATTGATACATACGATACATGTCTTCGTGTGCCATTTCTGGATCCTAATTAATTAAAAAATATTACCATGTTCCATTCAAAATTTTGAAAATGCAAGGCTTCAACAGCCAAAATGAATTCATAAACAGGTCATCAGTGGGAAATCTTCAAGCATGTTTCGCAGCCTTAAATTCCTGGACATGCATTTTTGCGAATAGCTTTTCCTTCAATCTTTTCAGCTTTTTCAATTTGAAGTCCCATGTACAAACTAGATACGCCACCAAGTGTTGACCACCACTGGTTTACTGTCTACCCAGGGCAACCAGCTGTATGCACAGAACATGCAAGATTACGTGAACTTGTAATAACATTTTCACCCTGACATGTACACACAGAAGTTGAACAACACTTTGGGTATAATTACACACAGTGCTTGGATCAACTGGCAGAGAGACCACTTTTAATGAGCAAACATAAACTTGTGGTCTGGCTGGTTGCTTAATCCAGATATACATGTATTGTGCAGTTGCGTAAATTTGGGCTTCTCAGAAGGTCACAAAAGTAGTGGTGGGTGGGCACTAAGAGGGGGATAAAGGGGTTTCCTGTACTTGTGTACTGGGCATTTTGATATTTTGCTGTACTTGCGTCCTGGAAGCCCCTCTACATTCGGTACTTCATACCAGCAGATATTTCTACATTTTCGTATTTTCCATATCTTTTGTACTATTGCAAAATTATTGTCAGTACCAGTGGAGTGGGACCCCTCCTGATCCCCCTTTCTCGAAGCCTTTCAGCCAGCCATATTGAAAAGGACACTACACAGGCATCCCATGTGTCACAAGTTTTTATCTTTTTTGTCTTCAGAACACTGTGATATGTATTTCAATAATAGAAATGTTCGTTTTCAGTACACTCCTAAATTTCTACAAGGACAGTGTATGTATATGGATGCTGTTATTTGAATTGGCAGTGCAATTACCCAGATTTTGCCTAAAAATTATTGGGGAGACGAATAAGACTCACCAGTACACGTATTTTATTGAAGGATTTTTTTTTCGATGAAAAGTTAGAAATTAATTTCGCGTGTGTCACATCTTTCTTGGAACACTGTGCTCCAAATATTGTCGATATTATTTCAAAATGAAAATCACGTTACACAGAAGGCAATCCAACTTTTAACATTGCAAGCATTGTCTCAAAAGTTCAACATCAGTTTGACCTGACCTGTGCCAACGGGATCATGGGAAGGGTAATTCTTGAGTTGTGATAAATTGAGGTCATCAGCTATTGATCACCTTTGGAGTCAGGTCAACCCCTGAGCAGAACATCAGTCAGCTAACCTCAGCCCCCTACATTATAGGCAACAGTCCTGACTTCAGTTAAAGAGGTCCAGGTGAAAGGCGATGGTTCAGAAGTGCATTTCATCTCTGAAGGGGGTAACACCTTTAACCCTTGCTTGCTCAAGTAACCCCAAAGCACCCAGATTGATGACCAGGGTGCCAATTTTGCTTCAAGATTTTTAAGACAGATTTTATTGATAATTTCCCAAAATTGTAAACCCTGATCGGCAAAGCACAGCCGTATGTTTCCAATTTCTTGGGCACAGATTGGGTGGTTTCCTGACCAGTGTCAGAGAAAGCTGTTTCTCCAGCCAGAAAGGATTAACTCTTTCAGTGCCAAATTTGGGACTGAGTCTACAGCTTTTCTTGGTGCGCTTTATGCCCAATGCACGCCGAGAAAAGCTGTGCCCTGGGATATTCTCTCTGGAGCAACAGCCATACTAATACTTGAATGTAAGGTCTGTTTATGAGGAATAAGAATCTCGGATCCTAATGATAATTCAGACTAGTCTGACTTAAGGAGATTGACTTTAGTCATGATTGGCACTGGAAGAGTTAAAGATTACTGTTTCAGAGTGGGGGTAAAGTGGTGATGCTGACAAGGAGGAGCTGGCACACACTTTGATGTACGGGAAGCTGGCATGTGTGACCAGCTGTATGGACCATTGGAATTTACAATGACTGCTGATACTGACAGGGACTTGGGGAAATGATCTACCACTAACACCCAGATGTTAACCCTGAACTCCTGTTAGATCTTTAAGTAAACTGAGTCAACATATTTCCTTCACTTTGGTCAAACAGCCAGCACCAAGATCTCAGGAATGTGTTTTTGATAAGTCGCATCTGAACTTTTCGTTTAGAAGGGTTAAAATTGTTATAAAGATAGTACATTGAGCACACATAAGTTGACATCAGGGTATCTTTAGCCAGTTTAAAGGTGAAAGGGTAAATACATTCAGCTATGGCTTCAATTTCCCAGATGTAATGCAGCCTAACTGCCTGCGGATAGAACTCCATGCCTCACTGATGGGAGCCATTACATATGAAAAGTATTAGTCCAATTAACCTATCCTCTCTGTCAAAAAGCCTGTCAATATATATATATATTTATATGTATGTCTTGTTCTTCATGTGTTTAGCAATATAAAACTATCTAGGAAACATCTTGTTTAGCATTCAATTCTCAGTAACCTTGAATGTTGTTGTCATGCAATAGATATATATACACATACACACACTGTGAATTCATTTTTTTTTTATTTTGATGCATTCTTATTTTCTTATTTTGCTGATGCTTCAAAAAGGTGAAATTAAGGACATAGTGGAAAAAGTTTTTAACCTGGCATTGATTGGAAGTAAAACTAAAATAGTGAATTTAAAGTCTCAGTGAAAGGTCTGAAAGGCAAAACCCATGAAAATAAATGCCATTGAAAATAAATATATTCACAGCATATATGTCAGCATCAAGGACCTTTCCTGTTTCTAGACAGTGTGCAGTCAAGGTATAAGACATGTGCATGTATCATTCAGTTTTAGCAGCACGTATATAATTTGGGTTAATTAAAAATTTGGGTAATTGTTAATAAACAGTGGCTGACGTAAACCAGTCAAACTGGCTGAAGTTTTTTTGTTTTGTTTTTTAAATTTTAATTTAATGTTAGTGTTAATGAAAAAAAAATGAATGTTAATTATAGACCAGCCCTATCAGAAAAGAATTCCTTAAGTCAGCAGCTTTAACCCTTTCCTCCTTAAACTGGTCCAAACCTGCTGGTGGTGAAACGTTGTCTGCTTCAGTGTTTTTAACTGGAACCCCACACCCCAGCCCACACTTTTTGTTCCTTACTGGTACATTGAAGTACTCATCTCATGAGGATATGAAAGAAGAATGTAGGTCCACTGTGTATGGTATTGCACATATCGATCAACCCTTGTCCTTTTAAATTAAGGCTGAGTCAACAGCTTTCCTTAGCATGGGTTGAGAGCTCAGTGACCAACCCGTGTCAAGGAAAGCTGTTGACCTGGGGCATGCATGTGATCTTGACTTGTCTCATCTACAACTCACATAAATTCAAATTATTTTCCATTGCTTTTGAAATGAGTGCAAAACATTGGAGCAGACGACATTTGACCACCAGCTGGTTTTGGCATATATGTGTTTAAGAGGGAAAGGGTTAATTTTGTATGGTACATTCATATGCGTGTCTTGTTCAGTCGGATATCCACATCTGGCACATCAATTATTGCTGCGTACAGGGTAGAAAGTGCAGCACCTGTGGACTGAAGTTACTGGACGAAAGAATCTCTCAGTGTTCAAGTAGATTTCACCTCCTGTTCTAACCCTATTTTGGGTAGAATAATATACTAAGTCAACAGTCCTCCTTGATATGGTCTAGTGTGCAAGTGGTGCCAAGGAGAGCTAGCTGCTGGTCGACCTGGAAAACATAAAGGATCCAGATATATGTACAGTTCTCATTCAAATGTTTTCTCACACAGGTCTAGACATTTTAATGTAGCAGACATCATGTAATTAACATGAGCACAAGTTGGCAGTTTATCATGTTTTTAGACAAAGGGATTAACACGAAAGACAGTCATCTTATAAGTCTGTAAGGAGTCCCCTACAACAAACTGCCTGGCCACCCAAAACATAGTTGTGTACGGAGTTACCTTGTGCTCATAATCTACAGAAATGTCATGTTTGCTTAATACTAGCTGGTAATACTACTTTATACCCTCAAATCTCAATTGACTGGAGGAGGTATATGTATATGTATATATATGTATGATATAGTTCAAGGGAATTTCATATGACCGGAGTGCAGATCTGCTTGCAGAGATTAAGCCATAGCTGAATGCTTGTTATGTGGTATGAGGATTATGGGGAAAGCAGATCAGTAGAAATCTTAAAATGGGTTCCACATAGTGGTCACTTTTTGGGATCTTTTATTGGTCTAAGCATAACTCACACAGCAGAGTGACTCCATTCAGACATACTATAGATCTACAAAAGTATATGTCAAATATATATATGCTTGGTTCTTCAAAGGGCATGCCATTTCTAAACAGCAAATTATATGGCAACATTCGTGTAAAAAGTTTTCATGTTTTCTGCCAGGCAAGTGAAGCACTCCTGTGACCATCAACCTATTAGCCAAATGCCGTTTCATGAATTTGGGTAAAGAAATGTGTAAATAGCTAAAATAGTATAAAATGAATTATTAATTTAAATGGCCATGACAGAATCTTTCTTAATTGTGCCTATTCAATTTTTTTATTTTTTTTGCCTGTTAGATACTTACAATTTTGGCTGCAGATTTCTGAGGTCTGGATCTGTCCCTACAAGCGCATTCCCAATTATGTTTCCTCTTATTGTTACTGCGCAAAAATTTCTGTTGAGCCATTCTCGTGCATAGAGCAGAATTGTTGGTTAATTGTTATTAGGATCAGGGCTTTGTAGTTTCTGCTTATGATTAAAATGTTCATTGTCCTGTGGGTGGTCTATGATAAATGTGGTCTTAAAAGGCAGGCAGACTCTCAATGGAGAGGTCTCTCAAAAGAGGGACTATCGTACATGTGCGTGGTTGCAGTCGTGCCACCATCGCTTAAGAGATGACCACAAATATGTATGGAAGATATCAGCAACATATATTGTTTAATACAGTCCTTTAAGCTGGGTGGTATTTAACTGGAGTGACTGCTGACCAGGTAAAGAGAGGGCCACTGGATATTTAATATAGATTGCACTGTAATAATATTTAGATGTTGTTCGGGACATTGTCCAATGAATCGTGAGTTAATTTGTTTGTCGGTTTTCACTTGTAGGTCATATATGCTCTCAACACAAAGAACGATGAACACGACGCCATCTTACAAAGTGTCCGGGACCAACATGAAGGACAAATGCAGCAACTGTTGCATGAAACGAAGGAGAAAATTGCATACTACAAATCCCGAATACAGGGAGAACTGGAACAGAAACGCCGCATTGCGTCTTTGGAGCAATGTGTCTTGGAGCACGAGAAACAGAAGAAAGAAGCGCTGGCTGAATTCCAAGCGTACAAAAAGAGAATGGAAGAACAGGAGTTGCAGCTGAAGACTGAAAACTCTCAGAAACTGATAGCTGTGTCAAAAGAGGTGCTCGACATGAAGAGAGTTTTTGAAAAGAAACTCCAAGCCTTTGACTCGCTCAAAGACCAGTACGTGTCTGACAGAGACACAGCTTTGGAACAGCTAAGAGAACAACACAAAAGGGAAATGGAGGACTTACTGAGAGCTCAACAGTCGCAACACGGCGAACTGTCTGAAGCTCAGAAGCAGTTGGAGGAAAGTTACAAATCTCAAATAGCGCAGCTTAAGGAGAAAAATGAGCTCCTGGACAGTGAGAAAAAACAAATCGGCGAGGAATACGAATTAAAACTGAGCAAAGCTCAAGCTTTTTATGAAAAAGAACTCGCAGTCCTGCGAGACTCTCAGAACGCCACGTTCGAAGAACAAGTCATTGCCTTACAGAATGAGCTGGACAAAACACGGAAAGATTTGACATTCCAAGAAGGACAATTTAAGAAACGTGTCGAGGATCTGTTAAGTCAGTTATCGGTGAGTGAGGAGGAGGTAAATAAATACAAGGATGAGTTGCAGAGACTTCAGCAGGGGCTGCAGTCCAAGGACTCGGACTCGGCTCAGATGGAGAAACAGGTGAGAAAAAATACATTCACATATAACAAGATCATATATACAGTGGCCCCCCTCTTATAAGGCCCCTCTCACCAGAGGTCACCCCTATTGAAAGGCCAGCATTCTTGTGCAGACAGTATGGTATTTCCATTATATTCCCCTCCCCCCCCCCCCCCCCCGAGAGGCCACCCTTCTTATAAGGCCACTTTTTGGCTGCGTTTGGGGTGGCCTTATAAGAGGGGGACCACTGTGTGTGTGTATATATATATATATATATATGATGTAACTCCAATGGCAGCACACTGTGCCCATGCAAACGAATTCCTTGATTGAAATCAGTGATTGTGACACTGTGCAATCTAGATTCTGCTTAATTTGAAATAATAATAGCATTTACAGGGCATATAAAGCCTAGGAAGCTGAAAGTACTGTCAGCCTTGTTAATAGAGGTCATCATTTTTGGAAAAATACGGGAAAAATTTGGTATTGTACATTGAGTATAAAAGGAAAAGTTTGGGGTGTGTACCACAATTAAAATAAATACGCTGTATGTGTGTGTAAATATATATATATACACACACACACACACACACACACACTGGGTGGTATTAAAATCAGCTTGGGTGGGGGGTTGACATTGACAGTTAATGTTAGCGAAAAAGTATTTATTGTATTTGATGTAGAGGTAATGAGTACAAACCAGCATATAGCCATAGTTGTCCTGTTTTGGCAGTTCTTATCAATAACAGATGATTTATGTTGGCACAACGTACTTGCAAGATGAAGTCTCTTGTTCGTCGTGCATTTTATACTAATTAATGTGTACATGTATAGAGTATTTTTAATCCAAAGGCACCTGATCTGTTCTTTGCTACCGTTTTTACAAAAAACAGCGAGATATTTATTTATTGTGAGAACACAACAGACAAGCCAGTTACTGTAATTTTGTGAAGTGTCAATCTGTGAACCAGATGTACGTATATTTGATCATAGTTATGGGAAGCGAAGCAAGAGGTGGCCAAAACTTTGACAAATTTACGAGAAGTGGAGGCTGAGCTGGCAGCGTCAAAAGAGAGATGTAAACAACAAGCAGCAGATCTACTTCGCAAGTCAAGTAAGTATTTAACCTTTTCCTGCTCCAAATGACCCAAAAGTGGCCGTATGTAAGTTGTCACCTACCTCAATGTTTTTAGTTTAATTTCTCATGGGATGGTTCAACATTGTCATCATTTTTTGATTAGTTCTTAGGGTACTAAATTTCATGACCCCCTCCGTCCCCCCAAATTGGTACTTGATAAAAGATGATTTTCCCCCCAAATCGTAACAAAATAGCACAAAACAGGTCAAAAACTGACCATCATTTTCCATATTCTGTGAAAGTGTACAGACCCATTTAACCTCCTCCCGGCTGGTGTACTATAAGTACTAATTTAAAAATTATGAAAATGTTGAACTTTCCCTCACTGGAATACATTTTTGCTGAGATTTGTGTGTTAGACCATTCATGATGACATGATGTAGCTCAATAGCTTTCCTTGGCACAGGTTGAGTGCATTGCATCCAGCTCTTGCCAAGAAAAGCTAGTGGCTCCGTCGTACTCTGACCAGGAATGGTTTAACTTGATGGCTGAGCCTTACTATGCAAACAGGCAACCAAAAAGAATTATGGTAAAGACTTGCATTCTTTTTTAGAGGTTTGTATGCACCTTAGAAAGAATTTAAAAGAGCCAAAGTACATCCCTTTTAACACTGTAAAATATGTACGACTCCAGGAGTGTCTAATTTTTTTTTTTGTGATATGCATTTAACTTTGGCAACGTGCATAACAGAGCGAGGCCTTAGATGATCCAAACTACAACTGGTGTTCAACCATTGCTGTTTGTAGTTAAAAGTGATAAAAATATTGTGGAAAGGAAAAAATTAAATTTAAATGCCTGCAGTGATGTGATCTAAACTGACCTCATTTCAAATGTCTGGTAAATTTGTTCTTTGCTCGACTTGTGAAGGTGTTAACTAAACAAAAAGGTTTTTTTTTTTTTTTTTTTTTTTTTTTTTTTTTTTTTTTTTTTTTTTTGCATCCGTGATACACTGAGTGCTGTAGACTGAGCCAAGGAATGTTTTGATGAGACCCTTTTAATTACCAGTGCAAGTCTTACTAATTGAGCATTGACCACAATTTAAAGCGGATGAATTAAACCTAAATAATTTTTGCTGACAGTCTTGGGTGAGAAAAGGAATTAATTATGTAAGTTTTATGTTACAGCTCAGCTTGGAGAACTTGAAGCAACAAAAATTCAACACGAGTGTACCATCAAAGACCTGACGGCAGAGCTGGCCAAGCTACGAGATCGCCTGGGATGGCTGGAAGATGAACGTAAATCTTTGAAAGATCAGAGTCAATCTTCAGCAGCGGAACAGACCAAGAAAATGTTGGCTCTGGAGAAGGTATACATAAAGGGGGTGACACAGGGAGGGAGGGAGGGAGAGAGAGAGAGGGAGAGAGAGAGAGAGAGAGAGAGAGAGAGAGAGAGAGAGAGAGAGAGAGAGAGAGAGAGAGAGAGAGGGGGGGGGTTTACCAGGTTACGCACAATGATGTGCCATATTCTGGCACTAGATGCAGAATGATGAGAACCTGCAGGACAGTGGCACTTTTAAGTTTCCGTTACAAAAATGTATTCATTCTGTATGTTTTAAAAGCAATTACATCATTTCTGTCTTAGAGACAGGATCCTGAACCCATTACACGCACAGTTATGACCATTATCAGTCATACTGCACTGACTGTGGTCCCTTTGGTTGTAAAAAACAAGAATACCTGTTACCAAAAGGAGCAAAAAAATGAACAAAGCTTCACTCCATTTACATCATGCACATGATGTTCAAAGGGTGACAAACCTGGGACCATTAGTTCTTGAAGGTGTTTGTCTGAAATACTTGTAATTACAAGTAAAAGAGAAAAACTTGCAACCCTAGAAAATGTTACCGTTTTACCATGCACACACAGTACTTGTACTGGTATCTGGCATGTAAGCCAGGTGTATTGGTGATCAGTACCTTTCTGTACAAGTCAAGGTGATGGGAGGATCGAAGCACTGTCTGACCAGGGTGTAGTAATATTGCACATCTCTGTTGGCTTACCGCAGGAAAAGAACTCGCATAATTTTGTGCAAATCAATGAATGACATACGCTGAGACCGCACGACTCCATCTATTCCCTACGAAATGTGCTAAATATGGCAAAGGAGTTTGACTTCAAGTCCATCAAAACTTGTGTCATTAAGTAAGTATGTAGGGCATCTGATTGTGGTTATAACTAGATTTCACTCTGTTTGTTTTCTGTTATGCAGCAAGCTGTAAGGTTGGCACACACATTAATAGTTGTGTCTTGTCAGCTTTAACAGTTTTGATCAAGCAGATGTAACTGGCTGAAACGTGTAACATGAAGAGATAGTAGGACTGACTTTGGGTGTACTTTGGTAAAAAAGTCTTCAAGCAACTCTGTTTGTAAAGTGATCAGTAACATATACAGATAATATATATATACATGTGTTAATATTTTTATGATATGTGCAAAATAGACTTCAGAAATTAATACTGGTCGTCCATTTAAAACAAAAGTTGTGGGTTTTGATCTTTGGGATGTTTTACGTATATTTAGGCATATGCTAATACATGTAAATTCTCTGAGTCTTGCCATTATAAGCAAGCACTTGTTATACAGTATGTATTTGCTATTATTTCACATTCATACATTTTTACACACCCTCCCCCCCCCCCGGTCCAGATAGGCCAGCGGGGTACTGCTATTGCCTGCGTCTCTCTGTGAATCTGTGTGTCCTTTCTTCTTGCACGCGATTTCAGAAGACCAGATCAGCTGGGATCATGAAACTTTTTTTACATGATCACCCTTTTTGAAGTTTTTGTTAAGTTGAACGACTATGACCTTGACCTAATTTTAAGGTCACTGTCAACTCTATATGAATTTCTTGCACACAATATCAGGAGAACCAGAATTGCTGGAATCATGAAACATTTAGAGATGATCACCCTTGTTAGGGTCTTCACAAAGTTTTTTAAGGACAATGACCTTGACCTAGTTTGAAGGTCACTATAGAGGAAATTTTTCTCTTTAATAAATGTCGTGTACATGAGATCTTAAGAACTGGATGACTGTGACTCAACTTTAAGGTCACCTGGTTCAGTTCTCTTTGACATTCTTGTGCACGATGTCAGGAGTGGGCGGCCAAGGGGTTTCAAGGCATCAGTCGTTATGTTTTAAATCCAGGTGGGTTGTCTTTACCAAATACAAGATAAAGGCAAGCAGCCGCCATCACAAAAAGCCATGTCCTGGAATTTCAGGCTGCAAAACATGTTTGATGGTTTCCTGCTGAAGACGCGTCTTTAAATTCATTTGGCTGTTGAAGCTGTGAACTTTCAAAATTTTTAATTGAACGTGGTAATGTGTATTAATTAATGTATAAGTTTAGATTAGACAGTGAATGGATTGGCTATGGAGTAGATTTGACTGTGCTTTTTGTGTGGGTAGAGGGCTGGGGCAGAGGGAAGATCAGGACTACATAGAAGATGTGCCACTGTTGCTCCTGGTGGTATAATTAGAGAACCGTACCATTGTGAAATGACTTATTTTCAGGCATTGGAGGACCTGTCTGTTGAGAAACAAACTTTGAAGGAACGCTATGAGCGTGACTTGAAAGATTTACGGGAGTCCAGCGGCAAGGAAGTAGAAACGTTGAAAGCGTCACACCAATCCAGCATTGAAGACCTGAAGAGCAAACATAAACGCGACAGTGAAACACAGCATAAAGAGAACGAGGAAAGACTGAGTCAGTTACGCAAGGTGAGATACACATAAAATATCGTAAAATGATACCTACCTGTGAAACTATAGTCTGCTGATGGCCATTTGGACTGGAATAATTTTAGCTTTATCCCCTGATTGCATGCTTAAAATCTAAAAAGAAAAGTTTGATTTATGCTGGAAATTCATGGCATGAAGGAATCAAAGCATGAACATTATGTGGCTTGCTTAACATATCCCAAGTGTGCATTTTTTGTGTCAATGTAGTTTTTGAAAAATTGAGTTTAAGATGAAAAGTAACAGATGTGTCCAGTTTGTGGGGCAGCTAGATGTCATGGAAACAAATTGGCTAAAATAATGCGTACTTTGTACCTTCTAATTTAGCACCGGAGCACGTAGAAATTTACGATTTTGAAGGGAAAGGGGAGGGAGGCAGTGGAGGGCACTTATTGTGATCCAGATTCGAAATTTGAATGTGAATTAAGAATTTGAAATCAGACTGGTTTCAAAGTTACCGTATTTTAAATACTGTGTTAGATTTGAAGTACCTATGAAGCATATGGTGTGCACACTTCGGAAAAATACAGACGTTTATGATTGTTCCCCACATGTGTTTGAAAATTAAAGATAGTAAAGCGTCCTACCTGTAAAAGCAGCACACTCTGTAGGAAACAGCCAGCAGGGTACAGTCCTGGATGGAAAAGGTTTCGCGGGGATGGGGGGGGGGAGGGGGGGTGCTTGTTAGAAGTAATATGGTATTTGTTTCATGGATTGAAGCCAATGTGAACGCGACATATTTACATTTTAATGTATATATATGATGAAGCTGAATTTATGTGGTGTTCTCAACAAATTTTGATCAGACTTCTGTAAAAGGAGTATTTTCATAGTGAATTAAGTTTGCTAAATTGTTACATCCACAGTTAGACAAGACGCACTCTAGGATATCTATTGTCAGAACTGCTACTGTAGTGGTGACCTTACAGTATGGTATTGTCTGACAGCAAGACAGGCAGAATTACATTTACCGGTATTGTATAGAGAGTGTGAAACAAGTGGAATGGATTACTAGGTAAAACAGGTTGGAGAGAGAACCTTGCCATTAAATTGTGGTCATAAAGTAACTGTTCTCTACTGTCTCCGAGAAGGCATTCAGACAAAGATCAGGTCTAATGTTTGAGAAAGACTGAATTCATAGCTTTCCTTGGTGTGGGTTGGCTGCAATGTACCTGACCTTCACCAAGGATAGCTATTGATCTGGATGTACCATCATGACAAGTCTTACATACAGTTTTCAGCAAAACTGTCTTCTGTTGACATGGAATTTAGGTGAATGCATTAAAGCAAATGACAATATACATCTAGGCACTTTTTGGGTGATTTGAGTGGGATAGTGATAAACTGTTTTTGTTTTTTTTTTTGATACCAGGCTTTGGCAGAAGAGTTGGAAGCGACAAAATTGAAGCTGTCTGGAGACAAGGAGTCGGTGGTAGCACAGTACGAGAGAAAGCAGGCAGAACTGACCAGCAAACTACAGCAGTCAGAAGAGGAGGTAAGCACTGTCTGGGATCACTTGATTGTCAGCCATTTTTTGTATGAAATACAGAATTCAAGTCAACAAGTAAAGTACACAGCTGCTGTTTTACATCCTGAAAATGGCCAGTTCCAAAAAAAGAAAAAGAAAAAAGAAATAAGAACAAAGCTTATGAATGTCAGTGTGTACATTCTATTTGAACTGCCACACAATGGTAGATTGTTAAAATTATGAACATGGTTCAACTATTGGACATCTTTCCATGAATTTCAGTTTGAAAAAAAAAAAACAAACAAACAAAAAACGGTGTCTCTGGGTAATGTTAGCTCAAAATTATCAGCAAACAACTTTTGTGTTCATCCTGCATAAGACCAGATCAATCACCTTACAAAAGGTACATGAGACCTGATGAAAGACTGCAGACTTTCCTTGATTTTGCAGTAAAAAAAATGTGTATCCATGATCCTGTCTTTGGTCTGTTACTTCTATTCTGAGTGCAGTACTTTTAGAATTGGTGCAGTATGGGGGTATCCTTTGACCAGTTTTTCATTGTTTACTGAATAAGGATGCATGAATGTGTACAAGCATGAAAATGAAACACAGGTAATCTTCTTTGGTCGTAGAGATTTTGTATTTTTGGCCAGGCAGGGGGGAAAACTAATATATCCACATATTTCAGTGTTGAACCATGCTGTGGTTGTGAAATGTGTTGAGCACAATGGTGTGCTGTTTCAGGTGAAACGACTAGAAAAATTAATCCAAGACAGAGAAGCAGGCTTAGGCTCAGCCACCTCAAATCTCAACAGTCTGAAGGATGCCTGCAACCGGCTGAAAGCTGAACTGGACTCAACTCGGGCTGACTTACGCTCTTCCAAGAATCATGCTACAAATTTGCAGGTCTGTATATTTCAAAAAAAAAAAAAAAAAAAATATATGGTTTTGTTTTCTTTGTGGTTTTCTGAATATAATAATATTTTGTTTTTTGGCACAGCACCGAAAGAGCATTTTGTATTCATTCCTCATCTTCACATAATATTTGCCTATCATTTATAGAGAAACATGAAAAAAGCTTGAAAGAACCAAGAGAAAAAATGCAGAATTTCACCGACTGTTTTCTGAGTAATCTTATGTTATTGGTTCCAGGCGGAGCTGCAGCGATTAAAGTTACAACATGAGAGCAAGATGAAGGAGTCACAGATAGAGCTGAAGACTAAACTGGAGCAGTTGTCTAAAGACCTTGATGCCAAGTGGACAGAGACACTCAGGTATGACTGCACTTCAAAGAGCAAGGGCCTGCTCTGAAAGAATTTGAGTAACCTTCACACTGTACTTTTACTGATGTCCAGAAAAGAATGTGGAGCAGTTCAGTCTCACGAATGGAGGAATAAATCCATTTTGCACCTTGTAAATGTCATAAATTTTGCTTTATGGCTTGTAAACAGTTGTAATTTATTGTCGAGAAACGGCCGGTCAATTTTAATACTAATATGTCTTAATAAATTAAAGGACAAAAGCCTTTCAAGCAGGCTTATCCAGTGACATAAGAATATTTACCTCTCCAGGGCTTCTCAGTGTGTACATTGTTGAGTTGGAAGGGTTAACTAATATTTGTATACAGCATTGACATAGGGTGTCTAAAGAGTTCTGTGACATTTATATGCATGTGGTGTCACAATGCTTCTACTTTATCTCTTAGTATGCAACACAAATTATAATCTGTTGATTTTCATGAATTTGAAATGGTTCTTCAGGAAGGAGTGTATGAAGCTGAGGCAGGAGCTGACAGCCCAGAAAGAGGAAGACAAGCGGGCAGCGCTACGGGAGCTGAGTCGACTGAAGGAGGATGAAATGGCAGCCGCTAAAAAAGGCTGGGAAACCCGGGTCACAGACCTCCTACACCAGGTATCTGCTTTCAACAGTAGCTCCGTGTCTTTCATGCTTTGATGGGGGAAAAAACAAAACAAAACGAAAAACAAAAAACAAAAAAAAAAAAAAGAAAGAAAAAAAGGAAACTCACTTCTCACCAATAGATACCAGTGCTTGTGTTTTTTTCCATCAGGAGAAAAATTTATGACTGAAAGGGAAGCTGTCATTTTAAACAAGTCAAAGGCACTAATGAATATTTTCTTCTGTCCTATCTATGTGCTGTTTGATAAATATAAATTAGTGATTTTATAGTGGTCTGATTTTCAATCAACTTTGGCTTACTGATGTGTTGAAACCCTACCTCTGCAAGGAAGTTCTGATTACATTGAGCATGTTGAGTCTGTCATGTCATCTTCACATTCCTCAGATCTCCATGTTGAAGATGAGTATGGATGCCAAGGACCAGACATCCACAGAAGAGCTTGAGCGCTTGAAGAATGAGGCAGCCGCAGAAAACAAGCGACTGATGGCAGAGATGTTGAAGGCAGCCGATGAATATGCACAGAAAATAGAGGCCATGGAGCGCATGCATCAGGGCCAGCTGGAAAAACTGGAGGTCAAGAAGAACCAGGAGGCAGAGGTACACTGGCCATCTGTCCTGTTCCCTGTCCCCTTGGGTGTAAACTGAGGCAGAAGTACACTAGCCATCTGTTCCTGTTCCATGTTCCCTTGGGTATGGACTGAGGCAGAAGTACACTAACCATCTGTCCCTGTTCCCTCTCCCCTTGGGTGAAGACTGGGGTAGTGGGTGTCCTGGGATGAGCTGGGTGGGATGGGGAGACATTAGGGGGAAGATTAAGACAAGTATTGTACTTAGTCAGTGCTGTGCAGGTACCTCCCAAGTGGCTCCTTTAAGTCTTTCTTTTTCCATAATTTGTGATTGTTGACTTGGCCTTTATGATCCGGAACAAATTATTATGTAAATAAAATCTACAATTGAAACTTCTCTCCATAAAATTTTAACGGAAAATGTTTGACTTGCAACAAAATTGAATGTAACTTTTGCCCATTCCCCACAAATAGATGAAAAAGCGTGCGGGTTCTCAAAGTCTGTAACATACAAATAAAGCAATTCCTCTTTTGAGAGACTGTCTGCAAGCTGTGGTCTTTCAAAGCTGCTAATTCAAAAAAAAAAAAAAGGAGGAGATATATGTTGAGCAAAAGTTGTTTCTCAGTCCACAAGGTTTTAAAGTGGAGGTGTTCACCACAGACAGTCTTTTATGATGCACAGTCTATTGTCATCTGCCTCGTGTCTTAATTCTCAACTTTTTACTCTGGATGTAGACTCAAGTCAACAGCTTTCCTCGGCACGGCTTGGTCCCTGAGTGTTTAACCACGCTGAATATAGCTGTTGACCTTGGGCATGTGTTCCTGATAAACGTTATCTGCAGTTCTCATTAGAATTGTCCTTTATTACGATTGAAATTAGTCAAAAACACAGAAGCCGAGGGCATTTGAACGCCAGCTGGTTTTGGCCACTATAAGGAGAAATCGGTAAAAATTGTCTCTTGGTTACCAGGCACAAGCAGAAGAGTTACAGAAGAAGCACATTGAGGACATGCAGTCACAGATGGTCGCCCACAAGTCCACCCTAGAAATGGTACGGGACCAGACTGAAAAACAAAGGTTAACAGACCTGGAAGAACTGAAGCGCAAGCAGCGCACTGAGCAAGGTAATATCTGTGAACCACACTTGGGGGTAAAACTTGAGAAAATACAGAACTTACAAAATTGAAGATAAAACACCGACGTGGATTAATTATACACGTTAACCTGAAAGGCTCACACATGCACTCTAATCAATCAGGCAATAGTAGTTTTAATGGAATTTTGCTAAGATAAATGAAAGGTATAAATTTTGACTGTAGGGGTGTGAATGTTTTATACAACAGTTTTCAGACCATGTAAAAGACTGTATGTGGCAAAAACTGTCCTATGTTTTTCAAAAAAGTTACTGAAGGAAGAATAATTCAAACTAAGATAGGGTGCATAAGAATACATGTGTCGCCAATTCTGATTATGTGTCTGTATCGCTTGACCATGTGTAATATTTGTTCAAGAATTCTTTGAAAGAAAAATATTACAAGTCACATCTTGAAGATGTGACTATTAAACTTGCATAGATTTTGAAAGGCTCTTAAAACTGCAAATTTGCATTCATTTTGTCCATTCATAAGACTCAGGTATGCAGTTTTAACAGAAAGCACACCTATTACATGTATTGTGGTAACTAACGAGTGATTATGTTGTACTCACAGAAATATTTTTGAAAAATGTGTGAATATGTTTCATGAACTTTAACCCTTTGGGGACCGAGTCAGTAGCTCTCCTCGGTGCACTCAAGGTGCATTGCACCCAGAGTGTACTGAGAACAGCTGTCAACTGATGGCATATTGTTCTGATTTACAAGAAAAAGTTGCATGCCTATATATCACTGTTATGTCCCACAGGATTTTTTTTAAAAATGTACATACGTGTACAGTGGTCCCCTTCTTATAAGGCCACCCCTAGAGCACCAGAAATGTGGCCCCTATAAAGGGTTGGCCAGCCCAGAGGGGGAAAAATAAAATGATAATCCCGTGCTTGGTGCATGGTGAGCTAACCTGTGTAGAGGGGGTGGCCTTTCTTCAAGGAGGCCTCATAAGACAAGGACCACTGTGTTTATTGCTTGCTGTGTCACAGTTTCTCACGATGGAAAAAGTTTGAATCACATCTGTCAGTTTGTAAATGTAATGAAATGCAGTATTGGAGGCTGCGGACACGTGGAGTGCAGATGTCTGCATGGAAACAACTACAATTGTTTCAAAGCACAGAACCATGTTTGTTTGTATTGTATGTTTTTTTTGTCGGTCATAAGTGTCTGTATCAGTGTGGCCTCACAAAGGAAGTGTCGGTGGAGCCAGGAGGGGTCTCAAAAGAATGACTACTGTGTATAAATGTTCTGACTTTTTGTTTTGGATACTTGACTGGTTGAGTGCAGTTTCTTTTATTGTGGCATTCTGTGCAAAATAAATTTTTGGTCCTAACCTTCACCCCAATTTAACTCACTCTCAAAGTGGATTCACTTCATTCTTCAGATTTTTTTAGTCATGTTTCACTGTGTAAAAACATTATGTCATTGACTGCGTGCATAAATGAAACTTGACTTGGTAAAGAGGGGAGTTGCACTTGTAAAACACATGCACAGGGCAAAGTGATTGGAGTAGGACAGTTTAGTCAGGTGCTGAGGTGCACAAGGTTTGTCATGGAAGAATGGGTGGGATAAAATAACTTATTATTGTCCAAAAAAGTCCACAGGAAGTAATGGTTTTGTGGATGATGCACAGAGCAAGCAACGTATATTACGCAGTGAGATCAAGCATGGTTTAAAAGACTGTCATTTAATAGCACGGTAGGGTACAATATGTCAGAATCATGATGGTAGCTATAGAGTATAATATGTCAGAATCATGATGGTAGGGTACAATATGTCAGAATCATGATGGCAGGGTACAATATGTCAATCATGATGGCAGGGTACAATATGTCAGAATCATGATGGCAGGGTACAATATGTCAGAATCATTTATTGAAAAGATGTGTGTACAGTTGGCCATAGCCATTTCAACAGGAGGTGAGATGCAGATGAGATCTATTCATTGCGTGAAGAGGTGGAGTATATGAATGTACGTGTACATCATGTCCATGTTTTTATGCTCCATGTCCAGATCAACTGCACAGAGGTTCTTTTGTATGTGAGTGTGCACTGTGCTTTAAGAACTGTAAACCAGGTGTAACGGCAGATATTTATGTAAAAGTAAGCTTGGGTAACCCTATGCATATCACCATCATCACCACCAGCACCACCATCTTACCCCCAGTATTGGGGAAAAAATAAAAATACATCAAAATTAATGATACAGAATGTACAATCAAGTGAGATCACAAAAAACAAAAGGAAAATAAGAGAGCTATGTTGTAAAATAAAAACAAATTATGTGCAAATTTTTCTAATATATATGTGATCATTATTGACAAAACCTATCACTTTGAGAATGTGGACTTTTATTATATTTTGTTCAAGTGACTTATGATTGTCAATACCAAAAAAATTATTTGTTTGTGCTATGATAGAGTTACATGGAAGAAACTCAAATTTATAGGTTTTTAAAAATAGAGCCAATGGGTGATTGTCAGTTTCATTTGTAACACACTGTTTAAGCAAGGTAATGCAGAACTGTCACTTTTGAATATGTCGCATTAATTTTGAAACAAAGACGATTCTGGCTGAAAGTGGATAATACCTTTCAGAGTCACTGAGAGAAGAAATGAAGACTAAAAGTCAGTTAGAGATGGAGCAACTAAGCCGTGCCCACCAGACACAAATGCAAGCTGCCAGAATGGAGTTACAAAGAGCCATGGACCTAAGCAAACAAAAGGTAGGTTGTGCCATTTACCTAGTGACTGTACACTGTATCACCAAGAAAAAGTGGAAAATAGAGACAGGAGGATAACCCTATCCATATCACCACAGTGCAAAGGTCAGGATAGCCTGGTTCCCCTGGTGCTGGTCTGGCATGAACATTGGAAATGGACAGGGAACCAGTTACTGGATAATAGTAAAACCAGCTGCTTGGAGCATACTTGTCACACAGACTGGCCTCATGCAAGTACTCTGCCAGTCTGGTGACTCGTGACGCACACTGGCCTCGTGCAAGTACTCTGCCAGTCTGGTGACTTGTGACACAGACTGGCCTCATGCAAGTACTTGGCCAGTCTGGTGACTCGTGACACACTGGCCTCATGCAAGTACTTGGCCAGTCTGGTGACTCATGACACAGACTGGCCTCATGCAAGTACTTGGCCAGTCTGGTGACTTGTGACACAGACTGGCCTCATGCAAGTACTTGGCCAGTCATATGCATGTAATGGCAGCAATTTACATTTTGTCCAGCGTTTTTTTCGAGCAGTTCATGTGTGAGAATGCCACTGAATTTCAATTTTGCAGGAAAACATCATATGAAAATGTCCTGCAAATAAGTAAGACTGAGGCATAACAGTAGATGTGACAGCATAAACTGTCCCCCTCTTTCTTCCATTTAGCATACATCCAGTACACTCTCGCAAATTGGAAACTTTTAATCAGTGAAACATTAAAATCACATTAACTTTTACAGATGAATGCATTGGGAGAATAAATAGATATAAGTTGTAAAGGGTGGGTTTACTGTGGGGAATGGGTTGAATGAGAACCTTAAGATTAGGTGCGTATAAGTAAAGAAAACACACACTGATACTTGACAGGACAGCGAACACCAGTCACGGGTCCAAGACTTAGAAGAAGAGATCCAGCATCGAGAGCGACACATTAGAAATTTAGAAGACGAGATTCGCCGCTTACAAGTTGGGGTCAATGACCTGTCACGAGAGCTGGAAGCCAAGGGCAAAGAGATCCTCAAGGTCCGAAGTGAAGCCAACCAGACCATGAGGTATGTGGGCAAATGTTAGGCATATTTTTCGAGGGATCTTGTTCAGATAGAAAAGTTATGGTTTCAATGACTGAAATGTAATTTTGGTGAATGAAAACTTTTTGACCGTATTTATGGAACCACGAATAACGTTTTGTCTCGTCAGTGCTTTGTGTTCGTGGGAGTTGGATGGAACCTTCAGACCTGTGACCATTCAATATCATGATATATAGGCTACAACCTATTGACCAACCAATCAGGAGACTTATGAAGCAGAATAGCAACATTGTAAACTGGCGTTAAAGTGTACATTGCATGCATAGGTGGGCGAAACATTTTTACAACATATGAATGAGAATCTCTCACGGGCAAAATTTGTTCCCCAGTCTCATGATACACATATATTTTACTTCCAGAAATATAACACCAATGTGTCTGAACGCAACTTTTTTACATAAAAAATTTACCAGAAAATTAGTTCAGTGTCATAAATGCAGGTCACTTCAATTTTTCATGAAGAATGACATTGACGATAAGTTAACAGCTGTCACTTCAGTTTTTCATGAAGACTGATACTAACGATAAGTTAACAGATGTCACTTCAGTTTTTTCACGAAGAATGATATTGACGATAAGTTAACAGCTGTCATTAATGCACTCTGGCCATATTGTGCTGAGACTCTGCAGAGGAAAGTTCTTGACTCGGTCCAAAGAGGAGTAAATAATTTCTTACAGACATCGTGAGGACGAGCTGAACCAGGCGCATGAGGATGAAATCAGTAGCCTTAAGGACGTACAGCAGAGGGAGGCTGAACAATTACTGACTGAGTTCAACAGGGCACAGGAGATGCTCAAAGATAAAATATCTGCCCTCCAAATCATGTAAGGCCCTTTTCGCTTCACTCTGGTTTACGTGAAAATTGGAAATGCATAAAACTATTTTCATGTTTCTGTCTTATTAAAATCCAACTGTTTCTTCTTTGTGTTTTGTAAAGATAAAATTTCCGTTTTTTTTGGTGATGATTCTCAATTTTTTTGAAGCAGTTAATGGTACTTTGCAGGTGACATTTTATACTGTTTTTGTAGATTTGATTATTTGTCTTCAGGTCTTGTAAAAAAATTTCTTCGTGTGACGTTTCAAAAGTGATGTCAAGTCACTTATAGGGTGAATGCACCAGATGACTGCATGATGATGTCCAAACATAAAACGATTACAGTGTAAATTATCCTTTGTGTGAACTAGGCTATTCTGTATGTCGTGTTTGTCTGGTCATCAGGTTGGAGGAAGCGGAGGACCGATATCGCAACCGGGAGTCGAGGGAAGAGGACTTGGAAGCGATCGCTCAGCTGCAGGATGCTGTGAAAGAGCGAGAAGAAGCCATGAAGAAACTGATTGTGAGTGTTATTGTTCGCTGTGCTGCAGTGTTCTAGAAAGTCAGAGGTTAACCTTATATTGGAAAGATCAAAAGTAACTTATTGGCATAGGAAGGGATGTCAAGGTCATTGCTCATATGCAAAACCATATGAATAACAGATACCATTTGATTAACAAGAAATACCATTTTTTGAGTTTCAGTTTTACAATAAAATTAACTCAGCACTTGTTTATAGCTGACTATTAGCATTGAATGTTTAATAAACAGGAGTCCATTGTATATATAAGCATGCAGCTCCTGGGAGTGAAATGTATCTTATGGTGATATGGCACTCTGTGTTTTTGCAGGATGACAAGCGGTACTTCCAAATGGAGTTGATCAACCGAGAGACAAATTTCAACAAAGTTTTCAGCACATCACCTCAAGTTGGTGTTCTTAACCCGCTGAGCAAGGTAACTTGAAGACAAATTTACAATTCTAAAATAAATTTACTTGTCCGTGTTTACATTCTGCTGGAACTTCAATGCCCGTTCGTCATGATAGTCATCAAATTTTGGTTACCTTCTGTGAAGCTGAGTCAGCGGGTCAGTGGAGCAAGCCAAGTGAAGTTTGTCTTCTAATTAGGTGACAGGTTCCCACATACAACTTGCTCCCACCTAACATGGTAACATGCTGTGGTCAAACTTAAAGCTACTGTGAATACATTTATTTTCACGGGCATTAATTTACACGGTTTTTGCATTTTGGACCTTTCACCGAAACTTTAAATTCACTATTTTTGTTATAATTCCTATCAATGCCATGTTAAAAATATATTTCACAGTGTTCTTATTCTCATGTTTTTGAAGCATCAGTGAAATAAGCAAAAATAACAACACAGCAAAATTAAATGAATTCACAGTATGGAAAGAGCTGGTCTAGGCAAGAGCTTTGGTTTTGAAGACTATTTCTTGTGCCTGTCATCAGTAGACTTCACGGTCATAGCCCAGGAAGGTGATGAAAAAAAGGAGATGTTTGATTCTGGTTAATGGAGTATTAAAAAAAGGTGAATGGGATAGGTCACTTCATGTATTGAATGACCTCTGACCAAAATCTACCAGTGGGCAACGGCACGGATAGGATGATTTGGTTTATTGTCACAAGGCAGCCATTTTTTTTTATATCTCACTTACAATTAAAAAAAAAAAAAAAAAATGCCTGATACATGTAAATATACATTAAACAATTGATTTTAATTTCTGTTTTGGTTGATAATTCAAATGTCAGGAACACAGTTACTTGAAAACTAGATGGAAAAACATGCAACAAAGAAATATATGTATGGTGTATGCAATAACTTGTTGACAACAGACTAACACAGTATTTAGGTTTTGATTTTGCTGAGTGTTGATGCCCACTAATATTTCTCCCTCTGATAATGCCCTGCAAATTTTAAGATAAGAAATACATGTCATCTTTTAATGAAACAACTGTCAGAGCCACAGTCAAAAGAGGATATTTTATTGAATGCAAAATTTAGGCCTTGCAAATGAAATAGTGAGTTTTTCAGGTATATTTTAAACAAAATTAGTGTATGTGGATTTTATTTTATACTGTTTCATTTTATTTTATTTTTTGTACCAATATTTGTGTTAAAAGGGCAAAAATAAAGTCTTAAGTACATAAAAGAGGCAAAAATGCTGCGAAAGTCAAGTTTTTTTCTTTGAAGAAATAAATATGGTTGAGGTGAGACTCTGAAACTGATGGGGGTGCAACTCAATGTGGCCTTATACATACATGTTACATATGATTATGTCTGTAAAGTTGTAGTTGCATATATGATTATGTGATGATACTGTGTATGATACTGTTCAGAGAGCACTTTACAATAGCATTTTTATGACATTTTTTTTGTCCACACAGAGAATATTTTGTATGTAGCATTACTGACTGTGGTGAAAGTAATTTGAAAGAATTTGCAGTGTCACAATTCCTCGTGATATTGTAAGAAATCTCATAAGCAAATACTGTAAACAAATACTGTAAAACATGAAAGTGTAAACATGCCTTTATGTGTATTCCATCCTCTCTTGTTTACAGAAACAAAGTTTTACAAGAACACCCCGATTACCCTCCTGCATGTATCATACTCCCGTAAGACACTGTCACACACAGTCTTGTCTCTTTTGATGTTGTGATCACACAACCTTTTTCTTATGCACAGTGTATACATGTACATGTATGCTAGGGTATGGTTTCACGTAAAATCAGCAGAGTCGCAGAATGCAAAGTCTGTGTTAAGGTGGCGTGACCTCAACTTCAGCACAATTATTAAAATATAATGACGATTTCATGCATTGAAGCACACTCAAGTATCACCATGGACAGTCATCCTGATTTTCTCATTTTTATTTTTGGGGTCAGTAATTTTCTGTGACCCCCCCCCCCCCATGTGTAGAGGGTGCATTGGTTATGACACCTGGGTTTATATTCCACACTTGAGACAAAGGTCTTAATTTTTAGTACCATTAGAAACAAAACAAATTTTTATCCTCACAACAAGTGATACAAGACGAGAATAGTTTCTTAAACAACTTGCAACTCTGCCCCCCCCCCCCAAAAAAAAAAATGTTTGCATATAGTAAAAACTCCACTTATTGGACCTGCTGTAAAATACGATTTCGTGATCACTTGTTCTATCACTTCATAGCTTGCAACTGATTGATGATAATTTTTTTTGCCATATATATATATATATATATATATATATATATATATATATATATATATATATATATATATATATATATATACAAATATATATATACATATATATATATGTACGTATATATATGTACGTATATATATGTACGTATATATATGTACGTATATATATACGTATATATATACGTATATATATGTATATATATGTGTATATATATGTATATATATATTTGTATATATGTATATATGTGTATATATATATATATATATATATATATATATATATATATATATATATATATATATATATATATATATATATATATATATATATATATATATATATATATATATATATATATATATATTAATACCAATAGAAAATAAAAAAGGTCAAACAGTGTTCTCTTAACTCACTATTTTATGTCCAGGTCTGAGCCCCTAAAAAACAGTCCAATTGGATGAAGTCAGTTACGAACAGCTTGTCACTCGTGTGAAAACTTTGTAGGTGGCTGCAGGAATTACAAGAGTGGTCACTATACAGTATCATGAGCATATGACACTCACATTTTGTGACTTACAACTCCAAGCAGGGCGAGGGTGAAAATGTTTTTGTGCACTTTACAATTAAACATCTAGTTTAGAGTATTGTCTTGCACAAAACTTGGTCTAATGATCTGCCCCTGGTCATTCATTACCTTTGATGTGTTAAGTGTGTATTTTGGTGGACAAAATCAGCGTCATTGAGTTCTTAAACGTGTTTGTTAGACTTGATGGAAACTGAATTAAAATTTTTGAACTTCTGTGTAAGCCTGTTGATGTAATTAATTGACAGGCATTGCATATTTTAGAAAATCGCGCATTAAACTCTGCCTGATATGTTGTGAAATTGTACTTTGGTGAGTTTGTTTCCTTTGATCTGTTTTGCGGTTGTCACAACCAAAATTTCCTTTTTGTTACCAACTGTCGTGTGTGGAATTAAGTTCACGATACAGAATTTTTGACAAACTGTGATATATCGAATACTGTTTGTGAAATTTAGCACTCATTTTAGGAAATGAAAATGATACAAATAAAAAGATAAAATCCAAGTTGACTCTGTCATATAAGATGATTGATTTTGTGTTGCATGGCCTATTCCTTTTGCATTGAGTGATCTATCCTGGACAATCCTTCAAATACACATCTTTTATCGTATGTACATCATCACAACGTCTTGGCAATCTTTTCTTACAGAAAGGGAAGGGAGAGAAAGGTCCCACAAAGTACACTAGCAGCCCTACACTCAACAGCTTTGGTGGACCCAACAATCGCCTGAACCCAATGCCAGGGTCTCCGCAATATGAAGGACTCAACCGTAACAAGTTGCTTCCCCCACCCACCAAGAAATATCTTAAGTAGCACCGGGTTACAATGATGAGGGCTTGCTGAGTTACCATCATGAGGAATCACCAATTACATGTAAATAACTACAATGGGATCATCAATTATCACCATGAGGGCTGAGGGACTTACAATTTGGAGGGTACAATTTGCAGAGTTGACACACAAATACCAGTTCTGTATTGTGTTACATCGACAGGCAACACATGTATAGGTTATTTAAAATGTTAACACCCCCCCCTCCCCCCTTCATCATGGTTACTTTTTTTAAAAAAAAATTGTTTTGGTATGAGAGTGATATGCAGAGAGAATTCTAATTTTGTAGATTCACATATCATCAATAATAGATATGCAAACCTAGTAAGATGGTTGACGTCAGTGCAAGGGAGTCCAGAAGTAGCCGTCATTGGTTATAGTAACAACCAGTACATGTATATACCAAAGTATTACTTGGTGGGGTTGGTTGTTAAAGCAGTATTTTAAAGGTGATATACTGAATTGTAAATGGGAGCATCAACCTAAAATCAGATGTAATATTGTTTGCTGCAATGCCAGAAACTGTGACGTTACTGTAAAGTATGGTGTTATTCTTGTTAAATTGAGTTTCATCTATTTTTTTTTCTTGATGACTCTGTGTGTGTAAAGTGTAAAGTGTGCCAAAATATACACACACATACAGTAGCAAACTGACTACAAGTCAGTGAATATTGTAATCAAGTTACTATGTAGATTATGTGAGGTCCTGAATGGCTGTATTCCTAAACTTTGTTACTACTGTGTAGCTATTTAATTTTTGCTGTACTTTTATTTTTGATGATTTTGCTTGTGTTACAAAACTGTGAAAATGAGAACACAACAAAATAGTATTTTAACATAGTTTTGACAGGAACTGTATCCAAAATGGTGAAGTCAGAGCTCCAGTTAAATGACTGAAATATCAAAACTATGAAAACTTGTTGACATGAAAATAAGTATATATACAGTATTATGAATACTGATGGCTGTTTGGCAAGATTATGTTCTGTGGCATTGTGAATGCCATTTCAAAGAACTGGCATGAACTGAGAGACACGGGATTTGATGTACTGCAAGTAATACTTTCAAAATCATAAATGTATTGAGCGGTTCCTTAATAGATATAACACACAAGTGTATGATGTATTCATAGTTTTATTACATGAAAAAGAAAATAACAGAACTCTGCAATAGCAGTCCCTATCTGCAGTTGTTTGTGTATATGAGCACACACCAAAAATATGTTTCTGAACTAGAAATATATGTATGTGCTGAAGAAATACACTGAATAAATTGGTGAGCCACAAGTTGAACATAACAAATGATGCAAATAGCTGTTATTTTAGAATTGTCATCTCCTTTTTACAGTTTTACTAATTTTTAATGAAGTGTCTTTAAAAATGTACATATTTGTGTAAAAAAACTACAATGAAACCACAAGTAAACACATGCTAGCATAAGTTGAATGCGTCTGTGATAAATGGAAGATTTCAGGAGAAAAACTTCCTTTGGAAGCTTTATGTCATGTAGTACATGTGTATACAGGTATTATTACAGAGCTCAACAGGACTACTCCTGATAGTAATTTATGTACAGCTATATTCAAGATTTTTACTCTATAAATGATACGCATAAGTTATGATGATATACAACTGTAAAGGTATTTAATTTCACCCTGTATATATGAAAGAAACATGGAACTAACTGCCACATAAAATTAGCCCTTTCCTCGTGAACTAGCCGCAATCAGCTGCTGGTCAAATGCCAGTAGCTTCAGTGCTTTTGACTAATCGCAGTTGTAATGGCAAACATTTTGAATTAGAATTTTAGAGGGTACATATTAAGAAAACACACTCCAGGCCGACAGATTTCCATGGCATGGGTTGGGCACTTACTGCCCCATCCGAACCAAGGTAAAGCTATTGACCTAGTGTTAATGTGAGGGAAGAGTGGTAAAACTTCTTTAATATCTTCTACACATGGTGGCAAATGCACAAAATTATATACCTGTGAAAAAAAGAGTGAACAAATTTTTTAAATGATCTGTGGTGAAATTAGATATGTTTATGGAACAAAAGCATAACTTTTATAGTCTTGAAGTGACCTCTGTTGGTGAATTATATGAACTAAGTGATGGTGGTGCACGTTGAAACCAGTACGGTACAAAAATCAGTATCTGATTTTATACGAAGTACGGAATAGCATATGTAGCTTTGTATACATATGACTGGTACCTGGTGCCCATCATAAAGACGAATGTTGTGAGAGACCAGTCCCTTTCACGGCACGTGTCTTCATTGTTCTGTGTCACCTGTCAGACCACCTGCTATGGCAGACCACAAAGGGGTGCATGATATCAGATGAGACTCACGGAGAGTGGGAATTACCAGAAGATTTTCGTAAAAAGGTGCTGTAATGTTGGGGCAATATTTTGCTGGAAGGTCACAAGTTAGTAGCAAATTATTTTAGGACCCAATGCCCAAGTCAAATGCACACGACTGCACTGGACCAATCTGTGTTGCATATTTATGGGAGCAAGGAAGTGAGTCATATATGTGTAGCTCCTTTCCAGAGATGTATATAGAGACATTTGTACATAGTCCTGTCTATGTATATAGGAAGTTTTTTGAGTTTGTATGTAAAGTATGTGAGAAATTTTCATTTTTTTTTAAATGGACGTGCAACTACAAATCCTTGACAATGTGATGTATTTATCTTGCCTTTAACAGGGGTTTCATGTATTGTTTACATCTACCCTACACAAATTTGTTTGAAAAGTGCCACTGTAGAAATGGAGAATTGTTCAAACTGTCACTGCAGGGTTGAAGTTTGACAGTTCCAGCGAACTGGGTTACTTAATAACTTTGAATCCAGGTTTAAAACACAAGTAGTTTAATTTATCTCCCATATTCGTACCAAAAGGGAGTTCAACAGTGTATCATGTAGAAAGGGAACCAGCAACTGTGGGAGGGCAGAGTCTGTTCCTGAAATATTAGTTGGAAGAGAAAGTCAGACCCACGTCAGAAAATGTGTAATGCAACACCTGTCGTTCATGAGGTACTATCCTGTAATAGGCAATACTTCAGTTAACTCTCTGGCTTAAACACACAGGAGATGCTCCTGTTTTATCACCAGTGGTTTTCTTGCCTCCTTCCACAGGAGAGGGAACTGTATCTTGTATATGTGTATATAATGAGCTTCTCCCTAAGTATGTTTTGAGTTGTTTTGGACCCAGTGTGGAGGTCGACTGCACAAGTGATCACAACAGTAGGAAAGTAGTGATATGTGTTTTATCATTATTAGGGCAGAACATTGAGATTTCTGTTGTGATGACCATTTTGCTTCTGGATTCAAGAAAAAATTCAGTAATTCATCTCAAAATTTTCCAAAAATGGTAACATTTCCTCTTACAATTGTTTCAACTTTTGGGCCATTTTAGAATATATTACAGGATAAACCTTCGGCTTCATGGAGTTGAAATCTTTTTATTTGGATAATTTCTTGTATACCACAAACAAATAGGTGGTAACTGATAACATCTATGTACATCTGTACACAGACCAGTGTGAAAGTTGTTGACAGTAATGTGAGACACTATGAACATAAAAAAATATGTATATAGATCAATTTGTTAACTGTACTGTCATAAATGATAAACATAAAAATGTAACGTTTTCACCTATGCACAAAACAGAATATACGTGCAAAATAATTTGTAGGCAGAGTAACACCAGTGCCTGGATGCCTTCATGTCTTGCCTGCTGCAATTTTTTTTTTTTTTTTTTTGTATTGGCATATTATCCCATGAGTTATCCGTCCATATTTATGCTAAGTGTCATTTTTCACAGATTATAATATATATATATCACCTGCATTTGGGTTTTATCCATCGACTGCTTGTTTTTTACACGTCTGCCTTTGTATTTGCCTTAAAACCGACTGCACAGGCGCCATGTTTTGGTTATTCTATTTTGGTTGGGGAAAAAAATATAGAGACTGTTAAGTGTATATGGCAATCTTTGTGTGACACAAATCTCAATTATAGCACTGCTGATTTTTTGACAACCTGTATGGTTGGTCACTGTGATTAACATTCCGATCAGAATAAATATGTTTTGTTTTTACCTCCGGATTTTGTTGAGAGATATTAAGGATGTGGTATATGAGAATTGTGCCAACAGAAGAGGAGGTATACATATGACTGGGATCCTATACTGCCACCAGGGCTGCAGCAAGTAACTTGGAAGAGAAGGAGGGCAGATTTATGTAATAGCTCTTTCAGTGTCAATCACGTCTAAAGTCGATCTACTTAAGTGAAACTAGTCTGTACTATCATTAGGATCTCAGATTTGTATTCCTCGTAAAAAGACCTTTCATTCAAGTAGCAGCATGCGTCTAGTTCCAGAGAAAATATCCCAGGTCAACAGGTTTTCTCAGCACACATTGGGTGCATTGAGCCCAATGCGTGCCAAGAAAACCTGTTGACTCAGTCCAAAATTTGGCACTTAAAGAGTTAAGCAGAGCCAAATGAGCTGCTATGATCAAAGTAACAAGGTGAGAAAGCAAAAAGCTTAAGAGAAGTAAGTCCTTTTGTTTTAAAACGTACATTTTGTTAAACATATTGAGAATACTTCATGTGTGTGTTAGAGAAAGTGTTATTTCTGGATGGTTAAGTAACATAACTGGTACAATGCCCTCATGGTACGGGCATCGTTACATTGCCTTGTAACTGAGGTGACCAGAACAGGTCTGCAGTTGATGTGTCTAAATATGAATATCTCCTATTGATTGTTTGACGGACATACTGGCGTGGATTGATGCTATGATGGCCTGTGATAGCCTAATCAGAGGAGTTTGTCCACCAAGCAAATTATACTCAAGACTTGTGTGAAAAGTATGGGTGTGTGCAAAAGTTTTATCATGATGTGAACCTGCTCTTGTTTTGAGAACACGCTAATGTTGACGGAGAAAAGGCACCAAACTGTTATGTATTATACATGTAATTACTGTTGCCCAATCATTTTGGCATTTGAATTTCGAGTCTTGGTTTGCATGCCTGCAAAATAATTTGGAAATTAAATTTTTTTTTATAGATTATATGGAAATAATTTAGTGTGTTGGGGAAAAAAGAAGGAATATTTAATTCATCTTAGAATTGAAAAAAAAATCAAGGAAACAGTTTACCTTTGGGTACTTAGTGCCTGTGCCCAATGGATATCAGTGGCCAAAGGAAAGCTGTGGCGCTGAGGCCTATTTTGATAGGGTCTCATCAACAACTTTCTGTCTGATGTTACATTACTGTCAAAATCAATGTATGACCAGCTGGTTTGGGCCAGTTTGAGGGGAAAAGGCCAATGTTAACTCTTTCAGTGCCAATCACGTCTAAAATCTATCTACTAAAGTCAAACTAGTCTGAATTATCATTAGGATCTTAGATTCATATTCCTTGTAAAAAGACCGTTCATTCAAGTACCAGCATGCCTCTAGTTCTAGAGAAAATATCACAGGTCAACAGCTATTCTCAGCATGCCTTGGGCGCCCAAAGCGGGCTGAGAAAACCTGTTGACTCAGTCCAAAATTTGGCACTTAAAGAATTAACATTTCTCGGGATCTTTTGGTTGCACTTTGGGGACAAAAAAGATTACAGTAGAATCTGCTATTAAGACATCTCCATAAAGAGACCATTTCTATATTAGGACCATCATATCACTGTCCAGTTTTAGTTTATCATTAATTTTATATATTTCTATTCAGACCACTCTCCTATTAAGGCCATATTTTTCAGTCCCTCAGGTGGTCTTAATAGGGAAATTCCACTGGATATATTGCTGTATGTTTCCTGTTCTGTCATGACTCTTCCTTGACAAATTCTTTTCTGATATTTAACAGTTACCTGGTGAAAATGAGATGGAGATTCAGCTTTCTTTTGTGTGGGTGGGCCCTTGCAGCTTAATAATGCTGAGGAAAACTTTTTGACCTGGGACATGTTATTGTGATGGGTCTTATGTACAATTGTAACCCAAAATGTCTTACTGGCAAGAAATTGAAAAAAAAAAAATATTTTGTCACAGATGAAATGTTAGCAGGAGTGTTAAAGGATAAACACATAAAACTGGTTCCATTTATGTCTCTGCAGAAATTTTGAGCTGAGGACTTTCTTGAATGCCAGCATGTCAGTCCCAGATAGACTAAGAAGTAAATGTGAGTAAGTGTGACCAGAGTGTGCAAACTTTGCAACATTTTTTTTCTCTCCTTTTGGGTGGGGTAAGGGATACATTTTTATATCTGTACCATTTTTACCAATGGTAGACAATAAAAAGAATTCCAAGTGACGATTTCAGTGTGTTTGTGTTTCATTTTTACTGGTACAAGTAAAATTTTCCCAAGCTCTTCAAAATGGGAGGGTCATTTGGTCATGTAATCGTTTGACTTCAGTGTTTAGTATACAGCAGAAATTGGCAAGAGAAGGTGCAGGACAAAATACATGGTGTCACCAGAATATCTCCACACCAGCATTCCGTGTAAATTGAGGAGGCGGATTGTGGATGGCAGCACTGTTGCACATCCCCTGTCTGTCACCCTTGCTGGTGGAGACACCTGCTGGAGCATAAATAAGTGTAGCTCTTCTCATTGGCCAGTTGTCATCTAATGCTGACAGGAAGTGATGCGTCATTAAAATGAAATACTGTTAGCATACCCTATTAACCCATATACTGAACTGGTAATGGATCACTGGATCTTGATTATAACCTGCCTCATGATGTGCTGCATGTTGGTCACAGTCAAAGGAGTTTCCATTTTCATTCTTGCAGTACCCAGCCATGCTAATGAATTAAACTTACGGCTTATGGCACTATATTAATCCTTTCTGGGTTAAAATTAGATTGAGTCAATAGCTCTCCTTGGTGCAGGTTGGGGACATTGTGCCCAACTTGTGCCAAGGAAAGCTGTTGACCTGGGGCAAGCTATCATTATAGGAGTCATCTACAATCCTCAGCAATAATCAGAGGATTGGCACCAGTCTGATGGCTGACTTATCAGGGCAGGGTTCACATGCAGTGGTCCAGACTTTACGGGAGGCCATTTGATGCGAATCATGCCCTGATAAATTGGCCATCAGACCAATCCTCTAACTTGTTTACTATCACGTGTGCAATACTTGTAAGACACACCCACATGCACAGCTACCTCCAGGCATTGCATGTTGTGTTATATGCATATTGCATGTGATGCCATGTACTATTGCTCCACGAGAAATGCTGATCTACAATAATGCATGGCACTACATGCAATATGTACTTTACAATATAGACCTAATATAATTAGGTGGAGCTTCACTTCATAGCCAAATTAAAAGGAAATCATTCCAGAATAATTTACGATACAGTATTGTCACTGCACTTCCCCCTCTGGTCACAGCACTTTCCAGACTTGATTACGTAAGTGTGACAGCTCCACCTGGTGAGGAGTGAGTGCACTTGTCATGTACTATTGACTTTTGGGTCATGCACTATTGCAAATTATAACATAAACTTGTTATGATTTGGTGGAGCTTCATCTGTGATTGGCCAAAGGTGCTCTATCAAACAATTACTATTTTGCAACAGTGCATGACCAGAAAATAAATAGTACATGATGACATTAGAGCGCTCACTCCTCACCAGGTGGAGTTGTCACATTTACGTAATCAAGTCTGGAATGCACTGAGTCTCAGTTTTTAGCTCTGCTGACCTAAGGTCGCAGAGTTTATATCATCACACATGTCTGTCCATGTTGTGTCTGGCCATCTGGCCATAAACTTTTGGGTTTTTAGCGCGATAACTTTAAAGTTTTGATGTTAGCCTAATACAACTTTCAGGACCTCTAGGGTGTATGAAAATGTAGGTAGCTTTCAATATTGGTGGTGCCACCTACAATATTATCTAATATAGGGGGTCACAATGTTAAAATGTGAACACTCTAGCCGCTTTAATTTTTGGTCGATCTTCACCAAATTAAGGGTCAAAGTCTAAGTTACTCTAATGATACAAGTGGCGCCACCTATAATATGATGGAAATTATGAGCCAAAATGTGTTTTAAGATATAAAATTTCATATTTGGAGAAGTAACTGGATTAGTCTTGCCAAATTAATAGGATATATAGACCATGCCCAATGCTAGAATGTTATGTAATATCAGTGACCTTGATGTATTTTTGTGAGGTCACCATGCCTGTAAAGTTGAAAGAGGTGATTTTGTAATGGCAGGGTGTAGCTTGGACATCAATGGCAAAGAGTATTGAGCCTCCAGATCAAAATTTCACCTGGTTACATTGTACATGAAATTGTACTTGGTGACCTACTTTTTTGGTCACTGTGACCCAGTTATTATGGAGTTTGGTGCTTGTCCAAATTTGTTGTTTTTCTTCAATAACTTGAAAAGTTATGATCCGATTTGAACAAACAGATCATGTATGGAAAGCTGGATGTGGGGTACATATTTTAAACATTACAATTTTTCAATTTGAGTTAAAAATCAAGGTCAAATGGCCAGTTTAAATATAGGGGTCATCTCGTGAATGCCCTGCACCCCACAATTTGTTAGTTAGGCACACATAACATCAAGAGTTTATAAAGTGTGTGAAAATATTTGTCGACATCAATGTTGGTGGCGCCATCTATAGTATTATGAAATATACAGGTCAAAATGTGAAAATTTTGTGACTGCGATACTGCCCCCTTTCAAGTCAGCCCAATATAACTTTTATGACTTGCAGGGTGTATTAAAAATCTAGGTCCCTTTTTATATTGGTGGTGCCATCTACAATACTATGCAGTATAGGGGTCAAAATGTGAAAATCTTATAAACACTCTAGCATCTTTAATTTTGGGTGGATCTTCATGGAATTTGTTGGGATTGTGGGGGAGGTCAAAGTCTAAGTTGCTAATGATACTAGTGGTGCCACATATAATTTGATGGAAATTATGAGCCAAAAAGTGTTTTAAGGTATAAAATTTCATATTTGGAAAAGTAATTGGATTAGACTTGCCAAATTAATTGGATAAATAGACCATGTCCAATGCTAGAATGTTATATGATATCAGTGATCTTGATGTATTTTTGTGAGGTCACCATGCCTGTAAAGTTGAAAGAGGTGATTTTGTAATGGCAGGTTGTAGCTTGGACATCAACGCCCATGTCAGGACAGCACCATGCCCATGGGCGTTTTGTATTACATAATCTGGGTGACCTTGATTGTCCGAAGGTCACTGAAGACATAAAATGAAGGACTCACTGGTGGCTGCTTTGGCACATGCAGCAGTATCCATAACAGGAATTGCACAAATAAGCTATAATTACATGTAGAACAAAGCGCCATCTGGTGGACAGTTTATACACTAAATGTACATATGCTTTATATGTTCAGAAGCCACTTGAGGACTTGCAACTTTGAAATGAAGATGCAGGTGCAATATAGCCAAGGTGCCAGCAGAGCATTTGCCCCATGGGCCTCTTGTTAATCAAATGGAATTTGAAAGCCCTGCAATGATTTCTTGTAAATTTTGCTGTGAAGTGAAAAAGCTCTACCTTATAATGTCCCACCTCCAAAAGAGGAGGGGTCATATAAAAATTACTTTGTCCATGTGTGCGTTTGTGTGTCATGACTGACAGTTTTCATGTGATAACTCTAAAAAGTTTTTTTTTTGCTTAGGACTTTCGAATTGCACATGCAAACAGTCCTGAATTAGGTCTCAAACTGGTTAAAAGATGGGTGACCTTGATCCAATTCCCGAAGTCACAGAGCCATTTTAGTGAATCTGGTTTTCACGCGAAAACTTGAAAATTTTGTGCATAGAGGTTTCATAGTGCACATGCTTATAGTCCTACATAAAGTGTCGGACAAGTTTGAAAATGGGTGACCTTGACCCAATTCCCAAGGTCACAGAGTCATTTTATTGAATTTTATTGTCACGCGATAACTTGAAAAGTTTTTGCATAGGGGTTTCATATTGCACAGGATTATAGTCCTGCATAAGGTCTCAAGTTTGAAGATGGATGACCTTGACCTAAATCCCAAGGTCACAGAGCCATTTTAGTGAATTTGGTTTTGATGCGATAACTCAACAAGTTTTTGACATAGGCCTGTCAAATTACAGATGAAAACAGTCCTACAAAAGGTCTCAGCCGAGTTCGGAGATGTTGACCTTGACCCAATTCCCAAGGCCAAAGAGCCATTTTAGTGAATTTGATTTTCACATGATAAGTTGAAAAGTTTTTAACACAGACCTTTCTTATTCTACAAGGTTTTTATCCTACATAAGGTCTGAGAGAAGCTCGAAGATGGCTCACCTTGACCCAAATTACCAAGGTCACGGGGGGGCATAGATCTAGCAATCTCTGATTGCATCTTTAATAATAAGTCTATATCATAAAGTACATATTGCATGTGGTGCCATGTACTACTGCACATCAGCAGTCCTCGGCGGAGCAATAGCACATTGCACGACATGCAATATGTATATAATAGTAATTGCTTGACATAGGGCCTTCGGGCCAATCACAGAAGAAGCTCCACCTAATTATAAGAAGTTTATATTATAATTTGGAAAGGATAATTAAGTGGCTGTCATAGAGATATCGGCCCTTGGAGAGGCCCAATATGTCCAAAATATAGGACTCTTTTGAGTACTGAACATCACAGTGTTTTTGACACAAGGAATAATAAGTGAAAAGACTCAGGCAGACGACAGTTTCATCTGGACACTGCAAGGTGATCTGAGGGAGAAATGGTTAAGAAGCTATATATTTTCAGTAAATGAGTCAACCTTGCGCTTCTTTGCATTCGGATTTTTCTTGTATTCTTTTTTGTGATGTTGATTATTTCATCCCATCCCCCCATCCAGTTTACATACTTTTTGTAAGTGTTGGTCAATCACATACCTAAAGTTATGTTCTTATCAATTTATATGTATTTTGCTTAATGTATGTCGACTGTGGGATATGGGCAGTCAAAAAGGCAGAAATTATAAATCTTACACATTGCTTAAGTTATGTGTTACTTTGACTCAAAGTTGTGTTACCCAAAGTAACATGTTGGTTTTTACCAAAGTATCATCAAGGTCACATGTTACTTTTAGGAAAGTTAATTGTTACTTTCAAATGACAAAATGAACAATAGTTGCAAATGCCTGTGTCACTTGCCAATCATAAACGTGTCCAGCTATAATATAATACCAGTTGCACATGCTTCAGTCACTTGCCAACCATAGACATCTTCTCTTTCTCATGCAAAATGGGGAGTTTCTTGCCAGGAGAAAAACAAATAAGGCTTTGGTCTCCATGACACTCAGCCTTCACTGAAAAAAAAAAATGTGAACATCGAAAAACTTATGGCAGCATGACATACTGACTCAACGGGCTATGCAGGAGCAATATTGAGTATAGTCCTATGTTTGGATATGGATTACGGAATAAAAGTTTGTGAAACAAAGGGTGAAAAAATGTATAAAACTATGTGAATTGGGCCTAAATATCACTGGCTCACTGTTCAGAACTCACAAATGTTTGCAATTGCCAAATAAATAATATTTGCAGGAATAGCAAGCAATGTACTGAAGAGTTTAGGTGGCAATATCGAGCTGTCAAATCTCAACTAACTTTGTGAGTTCAATTGATTATATATTCTATAGAGTTTGTATGAAATTTTGGCCTCTGGAAAAAGGGGGAATGATAGACAACAACTTCTTTTTAATGTTCTACATTATTATTGTTTTCTAATCAAATTAAAGATGCAAAAAGAATATTTCATTATATTTAAGGATAGGTCTTAAATTACAATTACCTAAAATTAAACTTTGCGAAGAGTTCTAAGAAATATACAAGATGCATGCCAGCTTATGATATTTAGGCCTATCAGACCGTGGAACTGAATAGGCAGTGCGACAGACAGCGATGGGTCGAACTTTATAGCAGCTATTTTTAACGACATTCTGAAGTTGATAAGTATTTGTAGAAAAGGTGTTTCCTGAATGCCGGAATATAGGCCTTTCAGTTTGGTCGTTCCAGTTAGGACTTATCATTTTCGTGTATAAATAAAATTATGGCCTGTCGCCATTTGAAGTTATGTCATGTCGCCAAAACAATAACACTCCAAATAAAAGACAGGCCTATGTGAAAAGTCTTCAAAGTGTTTACTTAGTATCAGTAACAAAGTATGGCAAGACTCTTAAACTTTTTACCCTTGTTTATATGCTGGTAGTTTGATTGGCAGTTTAAATGAGCATATAAAATTAAATGGAGAAAACAGCGATTAAAATCCTGCATTTAACCCTAAAATGAAAATCAATGTGCCTTTGGGCCTTGAACTACTGAATTGTTGATCTAAACTTGCAGGATTGATTAATCTATCATATGTTCTCCACTGTAATATGAACTTTCGTTAAAGTTTCCATGTCATCAAATCAATCTTGATGTTATCCAGATTTGAATCCCGGATCAAAAGATTAAATGCTGGATCAAACTAAGATTGATTTCATAAAATGAACCTGAAAATCCTTTAGTTCATATTGTAGCCAACAGCATATTGGCTAATTCTCATACTTTGGGTCAAGGTAACATGCAACTTTGGGTAAAAAGTAGCGTGTTACTTTTGGTCAAATAGCACTTTGGGTTAAGTAATGTGTAACTTTGGGTAAAAAGTAACACGTTACCTTGATAAAAGTAATATGTGTAACTTTGGGTAAAAAGTAACATATTACTTTTACCCAAAGTAACATGTTATTTTTTAATAATTTCTGCCCTGTTGGCCGCCCATAGTGGGAAGCTAACAATTCTATCATTACTTTCTGACCTTCGATATACCTACTGCTTTCATAGCACAGAAAAATGACAAACTAATTGTACATGCGCTCCATGGGCTGACCGTGAGTATAAAAACACAGTGGAATAACATTTTAACATTGTTTGAATAGGAATTATGTCCAAAATAGTGAAATTAAAACTCCAGGGAAATTTAAAAAATCAAACAATTTACAGTATGTGTGCTTTTGTTGGGCCATATATTAAACAAAGATTGAGTAAAATTAAATACAATAGAAATATATGTCTAATAAATACAGAAGACATGTTGCAGCTGAGAAAGGGAGGTTAAAATCAAAAGTAGTGGTTTTGATCACAAAATAGTTGGGTCTCGAGACCGGCAACCTTTGAGCTTAGCATGCACTTATAACCTTGCCAAAAATGACAAAAACTTGTGACCCTGAGTTACATTCCCATTTTTCAAAAAGAACACCTCAACGGGAGTTATGTGTTATTGCTATGATCCATACATTTGTGTGGGCCAGTACTGTGCACAGCAATGTCTATGACAATGTCCAAAACATTAATTTACAGTATAGTGTTCAGAGCAGGTCTTTAGTGTTCAAAATGACCACTAGAGTGCAGCACACAGGTGGTCCAAACAATGTGGTCTGCCTTTTATTTGTACATTTATCAATAGTTTATTTATCTATTTATTTATTAATATTGAGGGGCTAAGATTGCTAGATTATTCATAAGATCTGAATGTAACATATATGTAACTCCCCTAATCATATTTAACGTTTCAAAAAGGCATCTCTTGTCTTCTAGTTCTATGTCAAAGTTTTCATCCTGATGTCTATCCTGCATCTAAGCACATATTGAATTCAAGTTGTCGGGAGGTCCTCAGGCTCAGGGGCTAGGCTTGGGTTTCGTTCCATAGGAGTAGGCCTACAAATTTGTGCAGCATACAGAAAATAGTACGAGAGTAAACATTTATCTGTTCCTTTTAGCTTTTCCTGTGCCCATATTAGAACTTTCCAATAATGATAATAAAATTAATTTACTTTTGTCCTCATGCCTTTGATATAGGGGACCCATTGGCATTAGCGTTATATTTTACCAGACTTGCCACGGGTAGACCAGACTTTTAACTACACATTCAAATAAAAAATTATTGCCAATAAAATGAAAATTATGTTGTTTTTTTTCGTATTTTACATAATATCATAAAAATCATTTGCAATAAACATGGAAGAACATTATTGCATTATTTTGACGTTGAGTCACTTTATGATTGGTACTCGGTACTACTACTACTACTACTACTACTACTACTACTACTACTACTACTACTACTACTACTACTACTACTACTACTACTACTACTACTACTCATGTACAACTGTCCGGATCACCAGTGGCAAGCTATAGTATCACGCAGGAAAATCGCAGCATTAATATCAAATTATCATGTCCCCAAAATTTTCAGAAAATAATTATTTCAAATGACACGTCATATCAGGCTCCTGCGACGTGTGCAACTTTTGCTTCACAACACGCGCAAGAGAAAGGCTGGGTCAGTATGTCCTATTTTGGGGGCAAGTTTCCACACGGGATTTTTAAAACGATGGACAGTGGGGTGTTTCGCAATTGGCTTCTTCTCATGTTGGGACAATGCGTTTCGTGCACCTTGCGGACTTCGCCCAGATATTCATGAGTTGTGACGTCATCGGATCTGCAGTGAGCAGGCGTAGACTTTCCAACATGGCGGAAGTATGGACGAAGAAGGAAGGTGGTTCCCAAAACTTATCGCAGTTTAGTGTCAACATGGCTAATCCGTGATTATTTCAGGATGATATCTATTATTTTGTATCTTTAGAAGACAAATGACGTACAAATGTGACTTCTCGTAGTTTTAGGATTGGACCTTTCATTGGAAAAGTGTACGACGGATCGTCGTTTACAAAGTTGAGTTTGTGTATTCAGGAAAAACTCGCATCTGAGCAAGATGTCCTTCTTAAAAAGTATCAAGAACTTTTTCTCAGCAAATGATACTAAGAAAAAAGAAGCAAAGACTTTTCAGTATATCAAACGAGACCAGGATCCCAATGAAGTATGGAGCATTGTCGGGGAATTGGGTGACGGGGCGTTTGGCAAAGTTTACAAGGTAAGTTCACAAGGTCGAGGGTCTACTCTACTTGAACTTGAAATGAACAGGGCGGGGTCAACCCTCGTGGATTCCGTATGTGTGGAGACCCGAAAGTCTTGCATAAATAACGGTATTTGGGTCAACAGGATCTTCCCAGCTCCAAAATTTATATGTACAGTAATAACAGGCTGAACAGAGGCGATATGACCTCGTCTGACGTGTGACGTTTTCAGTCAGCACTTAATGTAATTCACGAATCTCACAGTGACCGTGTGGAAAGGCCTACACGAGACCGATAGGTCATGTAGTTTCCTGTTTTGAGAGTGCGAGATGGACTTGTTTTCATTATTGTCCTGGCTTAACTGATTTATCATGCTGGGGTGGCGCTAGCCATCAGCCTATTAGCCATAGACTAATGATTGTGGAATTTGGCTAAAAAAGAATTTACAACCTTTTAACCAAATTAATCAAAGAAATTTTTGTTGCTCTGTAGCTTCAAAATCCATTTTACTGTTTTATCATTGAACTGCCACCTATTAGATGTCAAATGTTTGATGATTTAAGATTGGTTAAAAGATTTATGTGATGCTAGCCAAGTTGGCTTACAAAATCCCTGGTGCAATCCAAGCCATGTGCTATTTGTGTAGAATACTGCATATATGCCCAAAAGGGTGTCTATTGTCATTGATAAACATGCGAGAGCAACTGGTCACGAGTGTCATTCTTTCATGACAGTGGCTGACAGCGTTGCTACCATCAAGAATGATGTCTTGTATTATAATACCATGTTCATGAAAGATCAGTTGTAAATATGGTTCCATTGTATATGTAGATCCTGCCATTGCTAGTGTTCCTGGGCAGTGTAGTTATCTTGCAGAATGGAAGCCACACATACACAAGTCACCATTAAATTTTTGTCATCTTTGTTCATGGAACAGAAATACTCTTTTCAGTAACCATTTGGCAGCCTCCTGAAAGGAATATTTAAAAGAACATACTTTCAGTCACATTGAGATTATCAATTTTACATAGATTCAAAGATTGTATTCCACATTTGCACCCTTTAGAGGCCATACACATGCAGAAGTAAATACCTACCGATACTTGCAATGTCAATGAAACCAAAGAAAAAGCTGAAGCTAAATGGAAAAGTGTATATTATGTCTGCCTACCTACATGTATGTGCCATACTGTACAATACATGATGGGGGTAGTGTGTCAATGTCCTTGCATTAAATTTTACTCAATGGTTAATTTTTATAGTATTCAAAACCCTCTTAATTGAGTACAGTTATGGTCAGTTGTTCACACTGTCAAATTCTTGCCCATTATAAGCATGCAGCTCATGAATCCTTCCCATGTGTAGTTTTTGTATTAGTGGGAAAATTGTAAAAATTAACCCATAATTGCGCTTATTGCAGATCTATCTATATTCTGGTCTATTTGCACATGTGAAATTCATGTTCAATTTGGAAACAAAGATTGATTTTCATATATGATATATCAGATATATGTATCTTTGATTTGCTGATTAAAAAACAAGATATTGTTGTGTGTGTAAGCAGTATATGCATACATATTTGTCAGAAAAAGCATAATGCGATTCTATAATGATTTCATACTTTATTTTCGACATGTAATACTGATGATAAGTGTTAGCATAATGGGAGACTACGTAAAACTGTATACAAGGCTTCGTAAATTTTAGAAGATTGGCAGATAGGTCAGATCAAAGTTCATGTATTTTAGCTGTCAGTTGAAGAATGAATAAAAGATAATGCTGAATTCAGATCGAGATATATAATGGGATCATGATTTCACACATTACTTCTGAATTAGATACACAGTGACTGATAAGATAAAGTAAGAAAACATCAGATCCAAAATTGAGGCTTATGGAATGCTTTTGACCAACGTATGTACACATATCAGGGTGAAGGTCATATGTGTGCAGCTGCCAATTAAGGAACATTTTTAAGAATTTTGATTTCAGATAGAGATATGTATAAATTGCAGTATTTTGATGAAGTGGAACCACACTGATGGTAAAAAAACAGATGTCCTAATTTGTGCCTTCTGTTTTCAAACATTTTTTTGTCCCGTGTAAATATGTATTAACCTGTTTCCTCTGATCATGACTCAAGGTAGGTTCCTTCTTGGAGCAGAGTAGGTGCTGACTACTTATCCTCCACCAAGAAGATTTTGACCTAGGTCTAGGGCCAATGATTTTCCTTTCCTTTTTCTTTTGTGGAAACTGAAGTGGAATTGTGCATTTTTTCACCCGTGAAATGAAATATGGTATTTTTTCTTCTATACATGATAGTGAAGTACAAGTATCTTTCATAGCACGCATTTAAATATCTTGTCAGTTTGAGGGAGGAATGGTTAATCTGTTCTCATGTACATGTACTTCATTCTGATGTCAGCCAGCATAGCTGATGCTTGTAATATATATATATATTATAAATTTTTTCACTCTGTGTCTGACCATCATGTAATGTACCATATGGAAGACTGTCACCTTTGGCACATATTGAAGCAAAATCTAGACTTAACTACTGTCTGCTATTGAATGTCTCCAATATATTCAAAATTGTTACAATTGTAATGTGTACCCAGTGAAGATGCAAATAATACTAACTGTAGATCCGTTTGTCCAAGTGCTCAGAGAGAGCATGGCTTCCCTGTAGAGAGTTTCTTGGTGATGATTTGGGTGCTGTCCTTTTTTTTTTTTTTTTGGAGGGGGGGGGGGGGAGACACACTTTGCCAGTAAAACACCTCATTTAATTCTAGTTAGTTTTGTGTGAAAATCAAATGGACCAGATCATTTGGGTGAGGTGCTTGAGCAGACTTTAAAAATGCCTCTTTGTCATCACACCTGGTAAAAAGACCAGATTCCATGCTGACACAAACCATTTAAATGTTAACAATAATAACTTCCATACTGTCCATCAAGGAAATTGCTGAGGTTTTCTCCTCGTTTATGTGTCAAAACATTAAAAATGATCAACACCTCTGGACTGGTCTGACTGTATCTTTAAAAGATTACTGCAAGTATTTCTACTTGCATTTAGTGTGATATGTTCAGGTCATGTGTAGCATTTATCCACATGATGTATGACAGTAAGTAGACTGGTAGGTGGCCTATATATGTGTGGGTGTGCTTCGCTGCAGATGTATATATAGGCCGATTTTATTTTTATGTGTTTATATTTACTCTTCTGACAGCAGTCATGCTGTCTGTTATAACATGTTTAAGATGAGCCGTAACTGGCCAAGGGAATGGTGTTGGCCATAGGGCTGTTGTGTGTCATGATTGTCACATTTGCCTTTGTGGCATATGAATTGCAGATCATTAGTTGTCACAAAGCAAGCAGGATGGGAGAATTCCTATGGCATGTTCTCAGAGGCAAATACTTAACTAGTACAAACAAACTCAAGTACAAATTTCACAAAAAAAAAAAAGGAAAATAAAAAATAAATGAAATAAAAAATAGTGGGTCATGGATTGGAGTACATCTGCTTATTCTGAAGTCCATGATAACTGGGAAAAAAGTACATCACCTTGGTCCATTTTGGAACAGATAGAAATCCTATCGCCCTTTCCCAGAAGCTTGTTCATATTAATCATGCACATATATTTAAGGGGATGATCAAAATTACCATCATTTTTAAAAGCACAGGCAGAGAAGTCGACATGCTCAATTGGCTCACTTAACACAGATAGTGATCATGAATTTTTGGCATTATCAGGGAGAGTAGGTCCTGAACTATGTTTCCTCCTCCTTATTCAAACATAATTATTTGTGAAACAACACGTAAGATAAATGTAAAGAGGTCTCTATTTGACAAATGAGAATTACAGAAATGTGGACGAGTTTGCAAAAAAGACAAGTCTTGGTTGTGCCCATCAAGCATGTGCAGCAGCATGGTCTGTCATACAACTGTTTTGGATATTTGTCACAGATTCAGTCCACATACTTCTTTATAGATGTACAACATTTGTAGTCTACTGATCTGTCTGGACTATTTGATGTCTGCCAGGAATGTGACTGGTATGAAACTGTTCAAATTATGAGGGCTCAATGACGCTGCTCTTAGATGCAGATCTTTTTTCTTTGGTAACTTTGTTTCCATGGAAACCATACTTTGTTATTATAACAAACACTTGAGATTCATGGTGCACATGCAGTCTACACTGATACAGTGCATGTGAGTCACAGACTGCAGTGTAAGTGCACGGACTAACATGAGATGCAAGTCTTTATATTAACCACATGCACGGGATCCATATTGATCATTGTGAAGGATAGTTATCAATGAATAAACTATAAAAAATAAAGATCATCCGGAATAGCATAAATTAGATCATTATAAATATGACATAGAACCTTCTTTTTAAAATAATTTTTTTTTAAAGGACAGATTAAACGTACAACAGGTAATCATTAATACACCACTCTGCTGTGTTATTATGTTGTTACAACGTGTATGCAACATACCCAGTACTCAGCAGGCAACCACCTGACTGCCTGATGAAGGTCACAGATATATGCATATGTTTGTCCTAAATACCAAGAGGCTCTAATACATACAGAAATCTCTTGCTGCCTGCATCAGTCTGATGTGCCAGTTTGAAGGCTCACAGACACGGGAGCACATGACTTTTAGAGGTATTACTTGCTTATGACCATCAACTCAGATAATCTTATTACATGTATTAGCTCAGCTGACTGACAAGTGAGTTGAGCTTATAAGATGGTCAATGATCCATCATCCTCATGCATTTACATTTTTGACTTTTCCAAAACCATTAGCCAGATCCTCGTAAAATTTGGTGGGTCTGTACCAAGTTTGTTCAAATGCTTATCATACTTCAGTGATTTTAAGAATTTTTTTTTTTGGTTCCTTTATCACTGAAAATCTTTGAAAATCTGTTTCTCCAAAATGTCCAGAACAGTTGCTTTGAAACTGCACAGGGATGCTCCTGGGGACCTCTAGACCTTCAACATATGCACCGCGCCATAAGTTTTTCATTTACAATAGAATTTCTTGTGCATTTTCATTTTTCTTGATTTTTCTCTGAAACCATTAGTTGTATCCTTTACAGTCTTACCGGGAATGTATGTGGACTTGATCTTCACAAGTTTGTTTACTATGTGTGGTGCTGTTATTTTTTAAATTTTACTTTTAGCAAATTGTCCAAAATTCTGAAAAAATGTGGGAGGGATTTGTTTATGTTAGCCACAGTGATGATGGTCTCAACAAAAGTGACCTTGATATCATTCTGAAGGTCACATGACCACTTCCGTGTGCATGTCAAATTGACTGAGGACATGACTGTTACATTCTTCTTATTTTTTTTCTTCAATTTTGGTAAAATCTGAAAAAAAATGCTTCAAAATCGCTTGGCCAATTGCTTCAACTGCATAGAAACACTTTTAGAGACCGTACAACCTTCATTTGCACAACGTGTGGTACTGTATTTTTTCTATATTTTATGACTTTTTGTGACTTTTCACAAACCAACACTTATAAATGTTGTTCTGAAACCTGGTGGAAATGTACAGAGGGGTCAAGGGGCAAACCAAATTGATCACTAGATGATGATATTCCATATCCCAGATTTTTAACAAATTTTGATGTGGGTACCTACATGGTAATGCATACATTCCTATTGAGTACAAAGTAAGTGAATGGGGACTGCAACAGTAATTCACATTTTTTACTTCTTCTCAAAAACCATCAAGCAGATCTACTTCAAACTTGGTAGGGATGTACCTTGGATGGGTCTTAATCAAGTTAAAACAAATGGTCATGTTCCAGTGATGTTTGCATTTTTCATGATTTTTTGGGTGTATTTTTGGCAAAATCTTTTAAAAAGATCTTCTCTGCACCCTGGCAGTTGCTTTGAAATGGCATAGGGGTACACCTGTGGATTTCTGACCCTTAATTGCTCAACTGGTGGCACTGTATTTTTTGTTGTTGTTTTAATAACTTTCTTTATTAATTTTTTTTGTGTTAAAGCTTATTTTCAACTTATCCAAATGTGACCCTCATATTGTTCTGAAACTTTGTGGATATGTAGCATGTAGGAGGGCTTGGTTTGACTAAGGGTTTACTAGGTGGTAATAGTCCGGAACCCTAATTATTAACATATCTTTCAATTTGGGAACTTGTTGCCTCAAGCATGCGTTCCTGTTGATTACCATGTAAATGTATACATGTGGATTGCAATTTTGTAATTCACATTTTGCACTTCTCGAAAACCCTCAACCAGATTCACTTCAAACTTGGTCAGGATGTACCTTGGCTAGGTAGGTCTCTGCCAAATTTGTTGAAGGGGTCATGCTTCAATGATTTCTAGATTTTTTTATGAATTTTTTTTTTTAATCTTTTAAACAAATTCGAGAATGAAGTTCACAGGATCACTCCAGTCTCTGTACCCAAGGTGAGCTGATCACAGTCTTCTCACAGTGTTATGAGCATCATAATTTATGCAAGGGTTAATGTCATGCTGGAATGTTGATTAAAGCGTGCAAGTTCAATAAAATTTTGTTTGGTGACCTATATAGGATTGTCTGGTTTCCTTGTACATAAGTAAAGCTATGGATTTATCTTTTTGAATTGATTAATTAATGATATGATGGGTGTGTGATTGTCCAAAAAACACTACATCTTCAGCATACATGAGACAGTGATATTAAGTGTTTTCATATGCATGGCATTTACCACCAAAACCATACATGTACACTTTTAATTTTAAAAAACTCCTTCGTTAAAAATCGGAATCTAAAAGGTTGTGTAAAATAATTTGGACCCGCCACAGTGGAAAGTGGTTAAGCTAGTAGAGCTGGGAACTGTTGACAAATAAATATGATATGGAATCTATGAATAAGGTTAGCATTATAGGTATAACCTGGATACAATGCTCCCCAGGCTATGAAGTCGAAATAATCAGTTCAGCAGATGACCATTTAATAGAAGGAAGGATGTCATTTCAGCTTAGCTGCCGGGACCAGTCTCCTAGGGACATTGTCTCTTTGGCTTCTGTCTCCATCAGTTTTAAGACGCACGTTTCTGTTTTTGTTTCTGTTTTTTTTTTTCTACAATGATAACTAAGCAAAAGAGCAGCCTAATGCATCCTATATATATTTGGAAGAGACAAAACATGTGCCATACAGTTGATCACAATTTTGAACATTTTAACGTCAAGTGGGATCATGATAAAATCTGAGACCTAAACATTGGCATGCAGCTTTTTCTGCGTGAAAAAGTACTAGAAATGATCCAGTGTAGTAAATGTCATGTCATCTGCCACTTCTTTTTATTAGGAATGATACCTGGTTGATCAATGAACAGTTTTCTGTGGGATAGTCTGGGCATATTGTACACAGTGTGCTCAGAGCAAGCTTCCAGACTCTGTCCCCAGAGGGTAAAAGTTGTTGATGGACAAACAAGAAATTAAATTTTGTGACTGACATATATATTTTGTTCCATCAACGTGGGAAATTCAGCCATATTATGTACACATATATTACAGAGGCAGTTATGGTAACCACAAGTGACACGAAATGAGGTAGTTAATTTTTAACTCATGTCATACCTGTGGTGGATTTTCTGAGAATTTTTGTGAGATATTCAAATTTGTCACGAATCAGTATGCCCAATATAAACGGGAGGTAAATTTTGCACTGCCTTGCAAGTCATACACCAGCTATCCTGGGGGCAGCTGTGGTATGACCTACATGGTAATGCACAAAACTAGGAACGAGAAAATTGTGAGTGAGCATGAGATGGGTTAAAAATTGCAGTGACCATAGAGAAAGGTCAGTGACAGCTGTGCGGAAAGCAGAAGCGTGTGTGTGTGTGTGTGGTGATCATTTATTGGTGGACTAATTGTGCCAGGACTTGGCTTGATGGATCACTCGGAGATCTGTCTTGTTGACCATGAGGCAGGATTTAATTGTGAAGGTTACAGGACTGTTGCATAAAACTTGGGGTGATGGTCAAGGTCTAATGGAAGTGGGCTTGGGCTAGAACTCACCAGTCTGTTATGTTGATCAGTTGTGCTTTGCAGTCAAAAGGCAACATGCAACTGTACATGATAATAAGCTGGGCTGATCACCTATGGACTGACCATCTCATTTGAATATGCGAAGGTTGCAAAGAAAGATGTTAACACCAGCGTTACGACTGAATGAACTTTCAAAGAGGTTAATCCCCCTAAATATTATTGAATGATACATGATCATTGCTATCCAAATGTCTGGTAAGGGCAAGTTGTAAAATGCCCCTGGGATGTCAAATCTTGGAGAAAGAAGGAATTGGAGCTTCCTCCATTTAAATAGCAAGGCATTGCGTTTAGGGTCTCAGACAAGTGACCCAGACATTAATTGTTCAGATAACCGTCTGTGTCAATGCATTATCAATTTTGTGGCAAGTTACTCCATGCATTCATTTCTAGATGTATTTAGCAATAATTATGTTTATAGTGTTTTGTGGTACCAAAGGTGAAAGAACCATTTCAAAACAAGAATACATATAAAACTTTTTAAATTGAAAAGTCCTTATCATGTTCTCAAACATCAGAAGGTCATCCTATATTTGAAATAATACTTATTTATTCTAGGTCCCGCAGATGTAAGTAACAACCTTGGCTGTCCATCAGTATGCCTGTATCAAGGTGGCTGAGTATCGCTGTTGCATAGCAACAGGGTCGGAGATTTTGGCAGGGAAATAGATATGCATGTGCCCTATGAGAGACTAGGGCTTTAATTTTACAGTGTTTGTTGTACTGAACAAATCCCCTACTCTGAAGATTTTCAGAGGAAAAACGAATATAGCATAGTGCAGAATTTCCATTTAGTTCCTGATGACTTCAAGGGCCTCTGTGTTACTCTTGCAGTTTCCTGTTACAGCAGAGAAACTGAAGATGTAGAAAGGAATAAACAGACCCATCCAGAATGATGAATTTTAAGCCTTTCCTGTTAAGAGTAAGACTGAGTCAATAGCTTTCATGGCTGCAGTTTGGGGACATTATGCCCGATATGGAAGAAACCATTGACCTGCCACATGTCGTCATGAAAGGTCATCTACAATTCTCAGCAAAAATGTTTTCTGGTTAGGGGAATTTAAGTAAAGGCATAAAAGATGACAATTTACATTGGAGCACTTTTTTTGGTGATTTAAGCAGGTTAGGGTTGATCCAATTTTGGCTGGAAAAAAAGTAGACTTGAGGTGAATGAATATATTATGTAACTTGTGATGAGAAGACTTCTGTTTCCAACTTAAGTTGGTTTGCAGGAAGAGTGAAAGGTAATACATGTAATTGGTTTGATAGTGTCGTTGGCTATGTCCATGGTGTTATACATTGTGATAAACAGCATGTCTATGTAGTCGATCACTTGGACAGGTCTAGTTGGCCTAATGACTGGTCACAAGTTCCACATCACAGCACCCCATATAGCACACATGTTGGCAGATATCCACCTGGGAAATAAAAGATCGTTACTGGACAGCAGCGTGAGATAGGAATGCCACTGTTACGTATGTCCATTTATTTTAGTGGGGGTGGGGGTGGGGTAGGTGAGAGAAGGCACTCACGTCAGTTCTGCAAGGGATAGAGTGTATGTGGTAACATGGTCAACCTTAAAAATGGACTCATAGTTGGGGGTTTTTATGAATGGTCAAGACACGAAGTCCTGGTAATGTGGTCTGGGAATATGCATTCCTTCTTCCACAGGGAAAATGGTGTATTTTGATGCATTTTAGAGGCAAAGAATAGCTGGATGTGTCCATTTGAGGCACACAAAATATTGTGGTTCCAGTTTGATGAGGCTGGACAGTTTGACAATGAGGGATTCCTAGATGATTTAATAATACCATAAAAAAACAAAGCAAAACTTTTGCACACACGTTATAGCACAGTGAAATACCTGACTGCTACTTGCACTAATATACCATGCTAGTTATCAGTTAAATATAAAAAATGTAAGTTATTATTTTGCTTCCCGCCCACCTTATGAAAAACAAGCTACAATTTCTCAGCTTGCACACTTTCCAAATTTATGTTTTGGTGACCCATGTGGACTAAACCTTGTTGGGTGTCAAAGAAATTTGGCAGCTAGCACTAAAATGTAGAGTTAACTCATGACTCAGGTAATATGTCAGAGTCAAGTCATGTATCTGATGCACAAGTTGCATATTAAAACTGCATAAATTTGAGCAAATTAAAAAAAAAGAAGCATATTGTGATGAAAATACAGGCCAGATTTGTAAGGTTGTCTCTTTGTAGACGGTCAAAATGTCCATGCTCGAGCCCTGTACCTCATTCCAATGTGTCACATAAGTTCACTTTTTCATGTTCAGTCGTGGTGTCAGTATCACGGACACCATTTGGGATGTTAAAAAGATGGGACCTAGAATGAAAGCAAAGACATGCAAACGAAACTTTCAAGCTTGCATATTTTAAAGTTTGTATTACTTTTCTGTGCATTTTTTTTTTTTTTGAGGATGGATGGGTGCAAGGGGGTGTGGGGTCAGGTGGGAAGGCGTTGTGGACAGTAAATAGAAAGGGTTAATTTTGTTTCTCTGAAAGTTGAACTTTTGACATGATTCCCAGCATGATGCCGTAGGCGTGATTGGCGAAATGCAGGGTGAAGCTGGGAACCACCGAAAAAGTGAACACTGCACATTGACCTTCCCGAATTGTGATTGGACTGGACCATAAAATAGTAGCATTATGTCTGGCTATGTGATCTTTGGGGCACACATGACCTGGCATGACTTTAACCTGAAAGGAACTTAGGAGATCTATGTGTTCATTAAAAAAAAAAAAAAAAAAAATGGTGATCAGACAGAGCCTGTGATAATAGCCTCTCCTCTGAGAGGTCACCCTGTGGATAGGTTCAACAGTGGTCTTATAATGCAGGTGGGCCTAAGATGAGAGAAGAGGTAGGGTGAGGAACCTAGTAAATGTGTTGTCCCACCCATGTGGCCTCTTGCTAAAGGGGTTTTTCATAAGGAGGGACTGATGTGTGTACCTTAGCCTTATGATCTTGGCATCAGTTTGCAAGGATCGTCAACATGGCTTGAAGATGATGTTATGTGCATATACGTACAGAATTCAAGATTATGACGTGGGTGGGACTTGAACTGTATCATTTTTGTCACAGCTGATGATGTCATATGAACAAATTAATCGTCATATCATCATCATTGTCAAAACTGGCATAACCATGTAACATGTCTTATCATATTCATGACAGAAATGGTAAAAGTGATAAAAAGAAACACTTATGTCAAGTACACAAAAAGGAAAAAGAATACTGGCTACCAAAGCAATTCAGAACTGTTCCTATGTACACGGGTCACATTGACAACTCTCTCTATTGTGAATACAGTGGTCCCTGTCTTGAGAGGTCACTCCAATGAGAAACCACCTGGCTTGAAAGGCCACTTTTGGCAGGTCTCTGCTGCTATCTTTTCCATGTTATTGTACCTGTAATGAGAGGCCACCTGTCTTAAAAGGCCACTTTTGGGCCTGCCTTTGGGGTGGCCTCTCAAGACAGGGACTCCTGTATCATCATTTTCATGCTCATCTGTAACATGCTTTGTGACCATGGAATGGCCAGGTCTCGAACCAGCAACCTTCAGTACCAGTCACCTAGCTGAAAAATGGGAAATGTACATACCACCTGCACCGAATCCCCATTCTTAAAAAAGAATGGTTCAATGGCATCCATGCACATTGAACAAGAATACGTTATGTTATCTCAGTTAAATCATCACAGCCATTGAACCATATCTGTGTCCATTTATGAATAAACTAGGAATGTACATGATTACTTGTGCAGGGATCTGGTGGGCACCGATGCAGGGATTAGATTCCTCCCGTCATTCTGATCTATTCACATGAAATAATCATTCTGATTGGGATCACACTTGAAGCTCCCTCAAGTTTGGTCTACCAGACATTTAGATATGCTTGATGAGAAACAACAGATGTTTGTTTAAAAGTAATCCTATAGATGTACAGGCGTTCTCTGAGGATACACATTAACCCTTTCCCCTTTGCTTTAAGACTGAGTCAACAGCTTTCCATGGCATGGGGCATGTGATCCTGGTAGGTCTTGAGTATACAATTCTGGTTCAAAGTGTTTTTCATCACGGTTGAAATTGGTTGAAAACACTGAAGCAGACATCTTACCACAAACTGGTTTTGGCTGGTTTTAGGGGGAAAGGGTTCCAAAATTTGTCATTAGCTGGGTACCTTTGAAAAAAAAAAATGGAGTGGATGCAAAAGAAGAAGAAACCTTGTGGCCTTCATAGGTATTAGCTGTGACTTCTTTCTGTCCATAAACTTAGGGTTGTGTATTTCCACTATGCTCTAATGCAGTTTGAATGGGACTTGAAAACCGCTGTATATAGAAAGCAAAAAAAAAAAAAAAAGCAATTAACCCTTTCACCCTTGAATTAAGACTGAGTGGGTGGCAACTTTGTGGATTGGGTACTGAGTGCCTAACCCATGCCAAGGAAAGCTGTTGACCTGGGGCATGTTATCTTGATAGGTGTCATTACCACTGCTTAGTAAAAATTGTTTTTCAACGGACAACATTTGACCACCAGTCAGTTTTGGCCGGTTTAAGCTGAGGGGAAAGGGTCGATGCACAATCCAGGTTAACTGTCCAGAATGTTTGTGTGTTGGGTTATGTAGTCAGTTGAATGTTCTGCTAACAGGGCGGGTTACAGATTCAAAATATGTATATTCTCCTCAATACACTGTGCACACTAGTCTTGCCAGCACGCAGTCATTAAGATTTAAAAATTTTGGCTGCTGTCAGATGTGCCATCATGAGGGGTGCAGTGTTTTTATACAGTACAATGACTTTCAGACAGTCAGTTGCTAATTATATCCTGGAAAATTGTTCACTGGAACATGCAGCTCGTGGTACTGCAAAGTGAGACTATAGTCTAAATTGAAGTGGCATTGAGGTGCTTGAGCCCTGTTGACTTTCCTCTTTCAGTTAGTGACCTTACCAACTGTGTCAAAATGTATATATCCAGGACTGGCAATCGTCCTGCATCATCTGGGACAGTCCCACATTATTCCGAACCTTATCTCACCTCTGCCAGACTCATTAAAATTGTCCAGGAATACTGGAAGGGGGAGACAAAAAAATTCTTTTTGTCATGATAGCCAGGTGACAGGTGATGAAAAGTCAAAACAAGCTTCACAGATATCAAAATTGCATGTTGATTTTGACATTTGATGACTGATAGCAGTAAAGAAGCATGAGGTCTTAGTCTGTCTTATCTGTTTGCTTTAAGCTCTGATATATAGCTCATCTCTCTCTCTCTCTCTCTCTCTCTTTTAGATACATCATATTTCACCATATTACAGATATATTTAAAAACTTTGGGGTGGGTGGGAGGTGCAGTGCAATGCCCCTGGAACTCCCCCTCCCCGAACAGCTTCACCTCTCTGGGTGCTTGATACTATCACATCACAAAGATTGTTTTCAGGATTCAGAATTTCTAACGTGGGCACTCATTCGTGTTTGCGTGTGGTGACTTCCTAGCATATTTCCTGAAATGATACAGGTAGCAACTTTAGGCGTAGAATGCATGAGAAGTGGTATGCCCGTCATCTGAAATAGGTACATGCATTCCTATAAATACCCAATGTAGATGTAAACCCTCGTACTATTATGCATAAAAGCCCCAGGCACTGTGCACTCACAGTGTCTTTCATGAGTATACACATCCAGTCAGTCACATGGGGCATATATAGGCTCATGCAATATATCAGGTATGTTGTATGCATGTAGCTGGCAAACCATGTATGTGGTTGACTAACTAGGGCTAACCACATGCCGTCAAAATTGGCAGGGCTACACATGTATGGATATCGACAGACCTGCTAGGCCTGGTGTGATTGTTACTTGGTAATACATAAACAGGAAAGGAGTAGGAGCCTGGAGTTATTTTGTGGGGGAGTGAAATTAGTCAATGCCCACACCAGTGTAAAGCAAGGCCTTCTAGGACATTAAAAAAGAGTTGCTTCATATTGGTAGATACTTGCATCCCCGTCAACGCATTGGCATGTTTGTTTGTGTCGACAGAATGCAGCAATCTTTGGCTCATCACCATTTCTTGATGCGTATATTGATCACATTTCTAGTTTCAGGGAACAACAATGAATGGCTGGTGTCTTAGGCTATCACTGTACCAGTACATCACTGTCAGGACATCAGTATATCACTGCTAATTTACCAGTACATGACTGTTATTTACCAGTAGGTCACTGTTACGGGTACATTAGATTACAATCTTTCGGATCCTTCTTCCATGTGTTGTTGTGAACAAGAAAATATTGAACACTTATCTGTTCATCAGAAAGGGGGGAAAGGGATAGGTCATAATATGCACACATACACTATATTCAGCACACATAGTGCCCGGAGGGCTAGGGTTATACATGTGTATTAGCTCTCAATTCAAAACTTCAGTTCTCTACAGATACAGTTTTACCTGTGAAATTTGTGTGAATAATTCTGCAAAAAAAGTTCAGTTTCATCTTGGCGAACTATAGCTCCAATGGTTTCAGCCAAAACTGTTCTCAGAATATTTAGTTACCTATTCGAACAGTGAATCAGTTGGAAGTTTGTTCCTATCACCATCGCAGCTTGAGATGAGCTCTGCTGGACACGTTAGCCGGTGAACCCACTTAGATTGAAATTGCTCTGTGCTGTCATTGGCAATTCATAGCCAAAAGTTGCCACAAGGAATATATGGGCTGGGAGGAATTAAAAACACCTGGACTCAATACATATATACATTTTACATGGGATTGTAATCATGGGCCCTTGCAGGGTGCATCTGATGTTGGGCACGACCTGGACAGGTACTGATCATGCCCAGGAATACCACAGTACAAGGGTCAATGTAGGGGTGGCAAAAGGGTAATCTGTTGATCTCGCCTGTGTATGTAGTCCAGACCTGGGATTCTTTGAAAATATCTGCCATTTATAACTTAACCTAGGTATCATAATTTGCAGACAAGACTATATCCATGTTAGTCATATTAGGCCTACATGTGTAGAATAGTCGCTTATTATTGTACTCTGGGGTCTGGCTGGCTGACAGAGGAACATAGTCAACTGAAAATCAGAATTGAACAACAAAGTGTGAATATGTCTTGGTCCCGTAGCCACCTCCCACCTCCCACCTCCACCCTTTCCAGTCAATACAGGTGGGGCTTTTGATTTGGCTGATTACTGCTTGATAATCAAGCCATAATTGTATATCCAGGATCTGTGAACAGCTGTGTACAGATAAGGACCCAGCATCACATTCCAGCAATGTTGTTTGATAACTGGAAGTATGTATTGTGTTTACACAATACTTCTATGTCCAGCGTGCATACATCATACATGAACATAGAAAGATGGATCAGTGGCTGGTTACTTGCTGTAACAGTGAGTGGCACTCATTATGGCATGTAATACACATAAGTGGTATGGTTGTCCCTGGCAACCAGTCTCATTGACCTTGGATCTCTATAAGTATCTGTCAGCAAACGGTCACTGACCTTGGTACTGTCAAAATAATCACTGCTTGCAATGTATGTAGTTATTTTTATGCAACTTGGACTGCCTACTAAACACAAGGAACTCTGATTTTGTTGTTTAGTTAATTATTTCATTTGGTTTGTGTATTTTTTTGGGGTGGGGGTGGGTGGGTGGGGGCAGAGGGAGCTGGTTTTAGAGCAAAGGCAATGTGTATTTTGATACAAATAGTGACTGTTGGAACATCCAATTTCATGAGGCAATTTTAGCTTTGTGAATTCATATGTATTGTATTTTCAAATTGGCAGTTAATGCATCGAAAGTTGAAGATGTCTTTTTTTTTTTTAATTTGATTGTATTTTATTTTGTTGATCATGACTTATGGTATTATAGTCAAAGTGTAATGCTATAGGCCTAATGTTAATTTGCCAAACCTTTGTTCATGTACGTACAGAGGTGAGAGGGCATTCTTTCCAGTACAAAGATGAGAAGACTGTTTTACCCAGATGCTTTATTATTGTTCACAAATTAATCTAACCCTTTAATTGGTAAAATGGGTCCCGGTCAACAGCCAAACATTGGTCTTGGTGCTATAAGCACTCGAAGCTTACTGAAAGAAAGGCTGTTGGATTTTAGACATATATGTTGCAAACATTGTATACAATTGTAAAGTGAAAATTTAAAAAGTAATAAAACTAATAGAGTCATCAGCTCTAGCCACCAGACAGGCCTGAGTTGTGACTGTATTATGTGAGCTGGAGTTTGTGGGCGATGCACCTTAGTTGAAGGTCAATCTGGTGACTGGGAATGATGATGTAGTTGGTTTTTGCATTTAGCTAGAAACCCTTTCTAGCTCCATGGTTTTTGTTTCTATTCTGTTCTTGAAGAAGAACAAGAAAAACTCTTTATTTTTGTAGTGCTCACATAGAGCAAACTTGAATTCATGAAAAAAAAAGTTTTGTTGAGGGACAAAATGCAGATGTACATTTGGCGTAGGAATTTGTTGTCAGCGGCAAAAGTAATTAGGTTACACAATAAAAATAAGTGGGGGGAAAATGGCATTACCATTGGAGTATCCAAACAACAGCACACCATTTACCATAAAGCCTATGGTCGTCCATACGATAGCTGTAACTGGTTGTATCCTGTTGATTGAATGACACATTTGGGCTGGTTACATGGTTACATGGTCATGGAAAGTTGCAACAAAAAGATGCCAGAACTGGGGGAATTTGTTGCTGTTGTTGAAGCAGCTTGAGAAAAACTTTGATTTGGAAAGGTCATGTGGTAGTCCAATTAACACACATGCAATCAGAAATCAAGAAACTGATGTGGTCCAACTCAGACTGGAGTTTGTAAATGGTCATTTTCAAGGTGATACAGGAGTTAGTACAGGTAAAACCAGGGGGTGAAATGTTCAACTTCTGTCCACTTTGAGGCACTTTTGAACAAGAATGGGTCAATGAACCCCAGCTGCAATGGAGTGGGAGTTGTATGGAGATAACAAGTAGAGGTTTATCTGACTGGACTGTCAGGTGCTGACTGATTAGAATGATCCATGAATCAGGATCTGGGCAGGGCAAATCATATGCAGGCACAAGTACTGTATCAGGAGGGGGGACCTTTGGTTAAACCATTTATGTCAGTGTATTTTATTTCATTCTTTTTCTGTTCTGTTTGGTTCCATTCCATTCTGTGTTCTAATTATTTATTTAATATTTTTAACTATTTTGATTGAATAGAGACATAAACTGGTAGCACAAAACTGCATGTAATTCCTTTTTAAATAAATTGTAGGAAAATATTTACCAGATATATATATATATATATATATATATATATATATATATATATATATATATATATATATATATATATATATATACATATATATTAGCACTTCAAGCCTTATTCTAAGCTGGAATGGGAGGTGGTCTTAAACATTAAGTTAATGGTTCTTATAAGAATTGGCATTAACATGGGGAGGGGAGGGTATCAATAGGATATGTTGAAGATGTTTGCCAGAAGAGTGGTCTCTCCTCGTTGTGCTTTCCAAACACCAATTCATTGTGACGTCTGAAATTTATCATAAAAGGGATAAGATTTTGATACTGAAATAATGGGAAGTTCTATGAAAAGGTCAAGAAGTTGCCGGATTGCATGGTGTGCTTTATCACTGTCCACTTGATGTGGTCCAAGGCGTCACTTGTGTACCTCTGATGGCCCTGTGTACCCAATAAAGACTGAGTGCAAGACAACCAAAAAAAGGTCACAGAGGTCACTCCATGTGTGCTTTCACAGGCCCCTACACCAGGTAGTTGATATTCTGCTTTACAGTCCCTTTTTTCGGGGGGCTTGAACCAGTGAACACTTTCACAGTTTTTTAAGGGGTGTGTGTATGTGTTTCGCATTTTAATGTTTTTATGCCTTGGTGTTTTGCCAACTATGCTTAATGAAAGGGCGTGATCAGAAAGCAGGATAAATGCTGCCAGCAGGTCACGCTGGATTCACATTCATATAAAATGTGGTAATTAGATAATGACCGGAAGCCGAACTTATCCCCACCACACAGACATGGGGCTCTAAATATAGGACGTCCTTGTGTTCTTTGACTCCCAAAATTCACAAATTTATGTTTGTTGTTCCAAGAAACAAGGAATTGTTCCCTGGTTTGTGCAATCAGATAACAATACATGGAGATGTTTTTATGTTCCCAGACCCCCCCAATAAAAAGGCACATGTCCCCCATGTTTCCCAAATTCCCAAACCCCACGAAGAGCCTCGTCAGCAGACCCATGCAGGGTGGAAAACTTGAAATTCCTGTCTCCCAGCTTGTACATTGTATGCAAGCATGGCACATACATGTACGTTGGCTTGGTGAATAAAACATGCAGGCTCACAGAAGGTCATTCTGTTATATGAGTATTTGAAATCCCATACACACTAATTAATTCACTTGAAGGTTTGATGAGTCTACATTCAGTTTTCTTATTTCTTTTTTTTTTTTTTTTTTTTTTTTTTGTTTGTAGAAAAACTTCTGTCCCTTTAATATAAAAATGTTTTGCAATAGTCTTTATTCACAAATTTTTCAGCAGTTGGTGTCCATACATCCCTACTGATATGTATATACATGTGGTACAAAAGATTAGTGATTTTCCAGCCTGTTTTCAATATACATGTATAACCAATTTCAATTAAAAACATGTGTTTTATTATTGTTCAGCAGGATTTTTTTTCCCAATACTTGAATCTTTAATATTGGAGTACAACTGTATATACCTGTGGGTGGACATAAAAGATACATAATGATAATTCATGTGTGGACTTTGACACACTGAGTTGATCATAAAACTGTGTTAGTGCTACCCATTTGCCAAGTAGCCAGGGGGTTAAAAAGATGTGATTTTGCTAGGGAATTTCACGTGAATTACCAAAATTGGCGTATGATATTTTAGAATTTCTTCAACTTTCAAGGCATATGTTCATGGTTTTTAACTTTACCATTTAGATTTATTAAGCTATGTTTCAAATTGTAAAATTGCTAATGGTTTTGGCTGACATGATGAGCATTTAGCTTAAGAGCTTAATGTTGCTTTAGCCTTGGTGAAATTTCTAGTACCAGCCTAGTAAAGTGTAGCTTATAAATCTTAGATGGATTGAAACCTCTAGTGAGAGCCCATGCAGGAAATATGATGAAAACTGGTTTCTGTAGAGGTTATCCTCCCAGTGAAGGTTTGATCACACTAAGGATAGCGCAACAGATGTAAGATTCCTGGTCACTTAACTCTTTCAGTGCCAATCACGTCTTAAGTCCATCTACTTAAGTCAGACAAGTCTGAATTATCATAAGGATCCCAGATTCGTATTCCTTGTAAAAAGACCTTTCATTCCAGTACCAGCATGCCTATAGTTCCAGAGAGAATACCCCAGGTGAAAAGCTTTTCTCGGACCGTTGGGCGCATTATGCCCAATGCGTGCTGAGAAAAGTTGTTGACTTTGTAAAAAATTTGGCACTTACAGAGAAGGTTCCGGGTCAACAGCTTGTCTTGGCATGTGTTGGGTGCAATGTGCCCAATGCTTGCTGAGAAAAGCTGTTGACTCAGTCCAAAGTTTGGCACTGAAAGGGTTAAGATAGGTTATGTTTTAAAGGAGTGGTCTTTGAAAGCTGGTTTAATTTTTCGCTTTGGTAAAAAATACAAATCAACAAATAGTGTTGGTGTTTATCGTATTATCTCTTTTCAGTGCCCCTGCCCTGTTGAGCACCCACCCTCACCATTTTTCTGGCACAGAAGTTCTGGAATATTGGAAAATGGGATGTAGTTTATCTGTTGTTACAGCTAAAATGGTCCCAAATCAACAATTGGAGCTTACCCTGAATTAAACTTTCTTTAGGGGTGGGTGGGGGGGGAGGGGGGGAGAGGATACAGTCACGGTGTGTTAGTGAGCCATTTCTTGAAACAAGGCTCACACGAGGGAACTGTATTGGCCCTTGCCTGGTCAAACCATTCAAACTAGTGCTGGACACGGACTGCAGCAAATGTCAGCTGCAATGGTTTTGTTGACATTTCTTGTTAAAACTTTCCAATTTAACAATTGTAGCTGAGACATAGATGACTTGGCCTGGGTGAAGAGCCTTCCTCGGTGGAGTTGGCCACCAGTGTTGAGGAAAGTTGTTGACCCCATTTTTCAAGGAGGAAAGAGAGGATACTTTTTGAAGTACTTTGTGTATCTCCATGTCATAAATTGCTCCCACATAAGATTTGTTTTTAGTGAGATGAATATTTTGGTGATCCCAGGGGATAGCCAGTTTTACTTTTGGTCAGCCTGTGTTGCTTCATAAACAGGCCCGGCTTTGTTGTGTCTCAGTCCAGCTGGCATAGAGTAGGGAGATACAGAACTGGTCCGTGCAAAGTAGGGGTTTTTTGGGAATAAGGTACATTAGTACATGTGGTCAAAAGATTGCCCGCAGAGCACTGTTGTTTTGTGACAAATGTTGTCATGTCTCTTTTAGTCTTGTTTGTATCCTATATGCTCATTTCATTTTCTATGAGCTAAATTTTTTTTCTCTTCCTGCCTTTTTATTTTTATTTTTTATTTTTGGCCACTACTGAGATCTTGTGCCTGCTTTGGCCTAGTTTGTTTTTTCATGGTAGCGAAAAGTTGCAAGCATGCACTTCCACCACATATTACTTGTAGCCTGCCATATGCACTTTTCTTGCCAGTTGCCTTCAATCTCATCCAACAGGCTGTGTGTACATACATGTACTATTTGTACCTTTGCGGTACAGGTGGGCTTGTTGCAATTTCCATAAACAAGTGTCACAACATGTTTTGAGAGTGCGACTCTGTACTTACCTTGCATCAGATATGCTGAGATTACATTGATCATGTGGCACTGATACATGTCATATAGTTAACCTTTTCTTCCTGAAATCACCCAACAGCTCCCAGGTGTAAAGATGATACATGCAGTAGTCTAAAATTATCAGTGAAGTTTCTCATCAATACGAAATGTTGTTTTATATATATATATATATATTCGAACTATAGATCTATAGGTTTAAAAAATACCGTAGGGTTAACAGTTTTCCTTGGCATTGGATTGATGTTTAGCTCCAGATACAGTTTTCATCGGTGGGGTGGGGTGTGAAGGTTAATACACACCTGAGAGATTCCCAATGACCTGTCATACAAGGTCACAGCTGACTCCTTGACCTTTGACCTAAATCACACATGACTTGGGCACTCATGTATTTAGAGTTAGGGTTAGTGACCACACAAGTCAAAGCATTTAGGGGAAGCTGGTTCTTCAGGTGTCAGAATTCTGGCCAAACTGTTTCCATCCTTTAGCAGTAAAGCCACATTCAGGACAAAAAAAACATGTTTAACATGTATAGTCTCACAGCCTTAAACTCCTCATTTTAACTTGTTTAAAACTGACCCATGAAAATACTGACTGCTACAGATATTAAAAGTATTTCATATTTTAAACATGATTATGGTTACACTGGTCAGTGATTTCTGATTTATAATTTAAGCCTTTATCTGCATCATCAAGATGACATTCAAGAAGGGCCTCTTTTATACATGGACTGAACAGATGGTTGATAACAGGAATTAACCTGATTTTCTTGAAAGAAGCATGAAATCGATACCCAAGGAAACAAATTGATCTGCCACATTTTTCCTTGCCTATTTTGTTTCTTTTGTCTAATTGAAGCAACATTGGTTGTACAAATATTTAGACCGTGCAAACACGTCACAAAAGGACAATGGCTGAGGTGTGGGACACCTGGATTGTCCTCATTAAAGCTGCTGGTATTTGTTCATGAGTCTGAAAGTGCCACAAGGAAACTACAGGGGCTGATATTCATCGGTGTTCAGCAGTTACTGTGACACTTCGTGCAGGGCTAACTGGGGATGTTGATACATGAATTATATTGAACTCTGTTTTAACCTTTAAAGTGCTGATTTAATACTGAGTCAACAGCAATGCACGCAAAGTACGACGGTGAAAACAAAATGTCCCGAGGGAAAGTTGTTGACTAAGACTACTTTTTGCTTTAGACTAGGCTTGCTGGTATTTGAATGAAAGGTATTTTCATGAGAAATTTGAATCTTTTAACCATTATATGTTAAACAGTAAAGAGAAAATGACTAAGTCATGATTAGCACCTTAAGGATTAAGATATGGCAGGATGGGGTTGATTCTTATTGTGGTGAATGTAAAGGGCCCCATTTTGTTTCAACACACTAAAAAAGCCATTTATTGTTCACCTAGTTTTTGAGAATTATTATTGCCATAAATGATATGAGGAAAAATGAAGAGTAACCAGTGCAGAATTACAATATATATATACATTGTATTTGATGAACACATATGTATTGATGGGGCTGGGAGTGGAGTTACATGGCAGACATCGTACAGATTGGAAACCCCTAATTGCAGGTCTCGCAAAATTAAGTGTGTATCGTTACAGGCCATTACAAAATAGAAAACCTCAATCTCGTGTAGATGTTATATAAAATGAAATTTGGTCATCTCAAGCTGTTCACACAAAATTGAAAACACCAATTTCATATCACTCCAAATGAAACTTGTATCATCACAGGTCATACAAAATTACAAACCCAATCCTATGTCACACGAAATGAAATTTGGTCCCATCATGGGTCACACAAAATTAACTCTTTCAGTGCCAATCACGTCTAAAGTTGATCTACTTAAGTTGGACAAGTCTGAATTATCATTAGGATCTCAGATTTGTGTTCCTCGTAAAAACAACCTTTCATTCAAGTACCAGTATGCCTATAGTTCCAGAGAGAATATCCCAGGTCAACAGCTTTTGTCAGCACGCATTGGGTGCCGAGAAAAGCTGTTGTCCCAGTCGAAAATTTGGCACTTAAAGGGTTATTTGTAAAACCAATCCTGCCATACAACCTGAATGACATGCCACACAATAAAAAAAGAAAGATGATGGATTGGTCATGAAATACCCTCCCCCAGGCATGCATTTATGTGCAACAAACCGTTGTGAGGATGTGTTGGTAAGACTCAAGATCCTTAATCTTATTATTTGTCAGTGAGCAACCGTCTGATCTTCAAGTGCAGTACTTGTTCTTGCAATTGGCCATCCAAAAAACAAGTTCTTAGGATATGGGGCTATTTTATCTCTTGTAGAAGACATCTTACCTGCTGCTGTTCACATTTGTAAAGAGAACTTTCTGTCTATATGTCTGCCTGTCTACACATCCATACTTTGAAGTTGATGGTGGTCACTCCCTTGTGGTTGTGATCCAGTACGGTTATGGGTGAAAAATCCAAACTTGATATACATCTAAAATTTCATTTTCATTATGCAAAGCCATAGAGATCATCTTTTACCTGTCTTGCAATATCTCTGTAATGGTTGGTAGAATAATTTTTTGGGGGGTAGGCTTTCGAAAACATAAAGTGAAACAGTGGTCCCTGTCACCAGAGACCACCCCTACAGAAAAAAGTGGTCTTATGAGACAGGTGGTCTTTCACGACAGGTAAATTAACATGGGAAGTATAGGACTTGGGAATCTGAAAAGTGGTCTCTCATGAGAGGGTGGTCTCTTACGACAGGGGTCTCTCATGACAGGGACTAACGTATTGAATGGTGTATAGGAGGCTGAGTCTGATCACTGATCCACTTCCAGCAAGTGCCAGGTTTTCCTTGGGAGCAGTGCATTAATGATGATGGGGCCACTCACCAGCCTGCTGTACAGTGATCTGCACCACAATAGTCTAAGGGGTCAGAGTCATGGGGATTAAGGAATGAACTACACATTTTCAGCAATATAACATGAAAATAACCAAGACGTAGATCCCTTTGACTTTTTGATACGGAAAAACCTGCCCCCTGCCTCTCACCCCCCCCCCCCCCAGCTAATGGTTAACTGGATTCTACAGACAAAATCAATGTGTGTGCTGATCACAAAATTCATTTGTTTTGAAAACCAAATTTGGATAGGCCTTTTTAATGGATCATCCCTCAATGTTCATTTCCTGTGCCCTGTCCTGTATATATGTGTGCCTATATAAATGTATATGTATATATATATATATACATTTATATATATGTGTGTATATATATATATATATATATATATATATATATATATATATATATATATATATATATATATATATATATATATATATTATATTTTTTTTTTTTCCCTGAACACTGTGCACTTTTATTGTATATGTTAGCTTGGTGTCAGTTGTACTGAAATACATTTTATTTCTTTTTTTGTATTATGTGTTGGTTCGTATCGATTTGTGTTATCAGGAGGAAAAATAACCAACTGATGTGCCTTGCTGATCTGCCTGTGTCAATTTGAAGAGAAGTCCAAATGTTTGAACTGTGAAAGACCATGATGCAACTTACAGGCATTGGATATAATTAACACTCAGTGACCTGATAAACGAAGTCAGGAATTGCTTCCTTTTTTCTCCAGAACACAACCCCAGAGACTACACTGAAACAGGTTCAAACTTCACAAATAAACAAAGTACTCTAATTTTCATATAGATTAAGATGTAATTTCAGTTGTTAATGTTTCTGGAAAAAGACAACAAAAGGTGAAGAAAAGATGTTGAAATAAGAATGAAAGAGTTAACAGAAGAGAGTACACCTGGCATACTCAGGTATATGCTAATTACACACAGTCACTTCAAAAGACAAACAGGAAGATATATAGTACACATACACACATACATGTGATGCACTGTGTCTATATGCTGCATTCATCAGGCAATGCATCTTGCAACTGCTGATGTCCACATAGTTTGCTGGGATGGACTGCACTAAAACCTGTACACAGTAGATCTATAAATTTGTGGATTAAAAAAATCCAGGTGCTGTTTGAATGACTCATGGCGCTGGGGGATAACAAAGACCTTTGCTGATAATGGGAAGATCATCAGGCATTATGTGTTTATCAGAATATGCTTGGGGCAAAGTTATCGTATCCTTGTTTTTTTTTTTTCCTTCTTTACATCCCCGCATCTTGCCTAGGTAGCATTTAAACCTATTCAACAATTTTTCTATGCCTATGCCTAATGGGGCATCTTATCCAAATAGGTGTTGCTGTCTCATTGACAAATGGTTTCCTTGATTGGATGTAAAGTGGAAAAACATGGAAGCATCAGATGCTTGTCATCTTTGAGCTCCTGGCTGGTTTGAATTGGAAAGGCTTAAATTATAAGTTATCTGTGCATATTTTATTCAGAATGATAAAGATTAACTTGAAGCATGTTTGTTTTGTGTATATGCCAAGCTGTTGAAATTCTGGTTTTTTTTGGTTTTGTTTTGTTATTTTTTTTTATTAAAAAAAACCCCATTTTATGTCTATATATTTTTATTTGTTGTGGTTTTTTTTCCCTTAAAAGTACATGTATAGTTCTTACCATAGCATGCATAGTGTTCACCCATTTTTATATGAGTGCTTTAGTGCTTTTGTGCTGGCCAAAAGATTAAAACCTGTACAACAAAATCAGGTTTTAATCTCCTGCAAATTTTGGTCTGTTCAAATAGGTGATCTTTCCATGTAAATAGAATCCAGTACATGGAAATGAAATACATATGTATATCAGATTAATAAGGGGTTAACACAAGACAGCTTCTGCTGGCACGTGCCTGGTCTTCCTATTTCATAGTACTGGGGCATATACTGTATAGAAAAAGACCCAGCAGGACCAGTGGTGGATAAACCTCACACAGGGAAAAGCCAGGCCAGTTTGGAATCTTCTGTGATTCTCCTCAGTGGCAGTTGGAACCCCGTAAACCACTGCTTATATAGCAGGGGGTAACGTTGCTAACATGCGTTAAGTAGACGTCACAGAAAAAGGGTTACGTCTCATAGGCATGATGGTGTCATGTGGTCGTGTGACCAAGACCTGGTTCTGAAAAGACAAGTGCCAAACTGCACAGTGCACTTGAGAGAAGGCGTGTACTGGGGGAAAAAAAACCTCCTGAACTGAATCAAGAAAAGAGAAAGTATCCACAGGATAGCAAAATAGAAATGCAATTTTTTTAATGTTCCAAGGGTCAACTTATAGAGGGGTTGACCAATTGTTATGTAAATATAGATAGACACAGAACATAATTTTTTCCTTTTTTTTTTTAAGTACATGTATAATACTTGTGTCTATCTACCCATAACATTGAGGTCTAACGGTTCAGTAGTGCACAAACTGTATACATACTTATTTTTATGGGTAAACATTTTCACTGTTTTTGCATTTCATGGTTCTAACTTAAGTTTTAGTTGCACTAGTGAGGATAACGATCGTATTAAATGTATGTTGAAATACTGTTTCATTGCATTTTATTTTCGCAGTTATGTGCCGACTGGAAAATATGCAAAAAATAAAATGATTGTACAATGAAATTGGCTTAATGTAGTAGAGTATATCAACTTCTTTCCCCCTGAAACTGCTCAAAAGTGTACAGATATTAATGTTTGTCTGTTTTAGTACTTGTTGAATAAATATGGGGTGAGGACACTGGGAGTAAGTCCCGGTCCCAGTGTATCTGCCTGTATATATTCATGATTTATGACAGCTTTCTTGGTATCAATGATTAAGAGACCTTAAGGTAGTGTGAGAATTTGGGTTTCGGACAGCACTGAGTGAAATCCCTCCCAATATTTTGATGTGGAATTCAGCCAACATCAGACAGGAGAATCATGGCACAATTGAAAAAAAGAAAAGAAAAAAAAAAGTTTGTTTTTTTACCTCAGCTGACTTGTCAGTCAGTTGAGGTTTTTTGAGGGTCCGTCGTCCGTCCGTCCGTCGTCCATCCGTCCGTCCGTCCGTCGTCCGTCCGTCCGTCCGTCCGTCCGTCGTCCGTCCGTCCGTCGTCCACAATTCACATTTTCGACTTCTCAAAAACCGTCAGCCAGATTCACTTCAAACTTGGTGGAGATATGCCTTGGGTGGGTCTCTACCAAGTTTGTTCAAATGGTCATGGTCCATTGATTTTTGGATTTTTAATGAATTTTTTTCGTCTTTTTTGGGTAAATCTTAAAAAATCTTCTTCTCCGAAACCACTCACCCAATTGCTTTGATATCACACAGGAACACTCCCTGGGACTCCTAGTTCTTAATTTGTTCACCAGGTGGCGCTGCAATTTTTTCCTAATTTTTTATGAATTTTTGTGTGTTATAGCTATTTTCGACTTCTTGTCCAGAACCATCACTCAGATTAAGCTGAAACATGGTGGATATTTTCCTTGTAGAAGGGTCAAACAAAGTTGTTCACTATGTGGGAATGCTGCAGATTCCTGATTTTTAACGATTTTTTCCATTCTGGTACTTATCAGTCAATGCAGCTTTCCTATTGATTACTATGGAAGTCAATGGGCATTCTAATGCTAACTCACATTTTTGCCTTCTTCTCCAAAACGGTCATCCAGATTAACTTCAAACTTGGTGGCAATGTACCTTGGATGGGTTTCTACCAATTTTGTTCACGTGGTCATGCTCCAGTGATTTTTGGATTTTAATGAATTTTTGTTGTTGGTTTTTTTTATGACAAATCTTAAAAAAATCTTCTTCTCCGAAACTGCTTACCCAAATGCTTTGATATCACACAGGAAGACATCAAGGGACTCCTTGTTGTTAATTTGTTCACCAGGTGGCGCTGCAGTTTTTTTCTAATTTTTTTTTGGTGAATTTTTGTGTGTTATAGATATTTTCGACTTCTTCTCCAGAACCGTCACTCAGATTAAGCTTACACATGGTGGATATGTTCCTAATGGAAGGGCCAAACAAAGTTGTTCACTATGTGGGAATGCTGCGGATTCCTGATTTTAGCTCAGCTGACTTGTCAGTTCATAGAGCTGTGGGGTCACAGTACAACATACATGAATTTATACTCTTCATTATAACTTGAGAACTACTTGAACTTTGATGTTGCACTTGTAAGTGTTCTTCTATAAAGGTCAGACTTACTCAGAACATGGTGTCTTTGATCCTTTCCCAAGTTCATAGAGCTGCAAGTGTGATGAATGTCCAGATCAGCTGAGGCTCGGGCTGTTCACACAGCCCTCTTGTTTTAATGTTTTTCCAGATTGGCGCTCAACTTTAAGGTGCCAGAAATATAATACAGTGGTGAGTCATGAGATAATAGTGGTCTGTTCAACAACCAGGTTACCGTTGTTATGACAGGAGGTCTAAACACAAGTGGTTAATGTAGCCATGGTAACATAAACCCTGGGGTATCACTAGGAATTATTCGAGTGTGGCCAATTTGGCTAAGGTGACTCAAATATATCAGCCAAAGTGTCATTTCTTCAGCTAAACTGGTTCGATATTTTTCAGTCAGAAGGCTGTTGTCACATTTATGAACGTTAAATATTTGACAGAAACACCGAGGAAATTTGAAAATTACTGCAGGCAGTTTGGTTAAAAAATGGTAAACGTCTGGCCAAATTCTACTTATATTATCATGTGGCTAACTGACTAATGGCCACTTAGCCATAATTGTAACCTTCACATGTGTCTTGCTTTTAACCCATAAAGGTTAGTAGTGTACAAGCCTTGGCTCTTTTTGGAGGGGAAATATGGTCAGAAAGAGATGCAAGACACTTTTGGGTCCCTTCAACAGATTTGTCATCATATTTCCTGCATAAGACACCCACAGAATATGTTGCAAGATAACCTTGTGGCAGCTCCTTTTCAAGATTCACAAAAGTGTAATCCATGCAATCAATCTGTTAAATTTAGGTTCCTTATTCTCAGATTAATTATGGTATTGGTTTATATGATTCTTGTCAGCACCAGTATACAGTGGTCCCCCTATTATAAGGCCACCCCAAATGCAGCCAAAAAGTGGCTTTCTAAGAGGGGTGGCCTCTCTTGAGGGGGAGAATATAATGGAAATACTATACTTGCTGCACAAGAATGCTGGTCGTTTAAGAGGGGTGGCCTCTGGTGAGAGGGTCCTAATAAGAGGGGGACCACAGATATTGTGCCTGTTGCAGGAAATAGGTCAAGCTGGTTATCAATCGTATGTAATGGCATCATCGTGGAGGTACATCTCTATGACGCCATTTATTCTGCCATCAGGCCGTTTTACCATTGCAAGTATATGGTTGCAAAAAGTTGCCATCAAATGACTTGTGCGGAAAGCTGAACTTTGGTTTTGCCATTTAGGCTGATTGAGCTGATCTCTCTAAAATCACTTTTTTTTGTCACTGCATGGAAAAATTCATGGAAGGTAATATAAATTACCTGTAAATACAAAGTTTCAGAATTCCCAGAACATAAAAATTGATGCTTCAAGAAAGTAAGTCACCTTGAAAATTACTGCATGCAAGATCCAGACAATGTTTGGGTTACCATGCCTTTGTTTTGGCTCAGTTGGTCCCTGGAAAAGGACATGTTGCATGCTGCCCATGCACACATGGTCCTAGAGTGTCCTCAACAACCTGGGATGTGGCCACCAGGTGGCAGCACATGCATCTTTGTATTTTTTTATTTTTATTTTTGAAAACTGGTATGGCCATTGCCTTTGTTACCTGGAATGGTGCCAGATAGGAGGTAAATGTTAATAGTGTTGGTTCAATGCCAAGTGTAACCCTGCTCAATTTGGTAGAGGTTCTCTGCCCTTTTGTCACTGCGTTTTAACCCTCAGGCTCTGATGTACATGTAATGTCTCCACATGCAACTTTCCCCATTAAAAAGCGCTCTCGTAAAGTGCCTGGTGCCCCAAGAGTTATCAGCCTTTTTATTTTCTCCTTTCTCGTTGAGAATAATGAACTCTAGTGTCTGGCGAGGAAAACTGTTGACTCGGTGCCTGGGGTGTTACATAGAACATACTATGAAATACATATAGATCACCTTAACCTCCAGAGCACAGAAACACCACTCACTGAGGTCAGAATCTTGCCTTCCAGAGACAGACAAATCATCATATGTGTGTACTCTCAAATCTTTATCAGTAATGCCCTGAACCTGAAGGAAATGTGGATTTTTTTTTCAATGCCAGCTGTGCAGAATTCTATGATGCAACTTAAGACTGAAAATGTGTCATGGTTCAATATGACATGACTGTTATCCATGAGAGAGCTTACGGTTACATTAAATGTTATATATATGTATATATTTACTTTGAGAGCCAGCTGCCTCAGTGTTCTCAGACTGCAATATAAAGGGAACACTATTTGTAGGGACTGATTAGCCAAATGCTAATGTTCTATTCATTTGGCTAAATTAATTTGCAAATGGCTAATTTATTTCAATATGAATTTTATAAGTGTTACATGTACATCAAATTCTGTAGCAAGTACCATTTAATTTCCCGATTTGGCTACAAATTTTGAAGGTGCAGATCTGTCTCTGTATTTGGCTCAGACATGAAATAAAAATGGGAAAACACAGCAGCTTTTTCCCCCCACTTTTTGGGCTGTTTGTGAAGGCAGGATATTCATTGGGTCAGATAGAATAGCCAGACTTGATATGCTGAGCCTTCAAAACAAAACTGAAACAATAACTCTGCTTTGCAGCTACCAGCCTTCTGGGGTGAGGCTTATAATACAAATGAATAAGGAAGTGTTCTGGGAGGTTTGTGTGTGTGTGTGTGTAAGTGTCCAGTTATCAGTATGGCACACTTGGCCTACATTGTGATATGCATGCACACACACAAGTAGACTTATATCTGTCTGCACAACTGCGATGATGTTCTTATTTTCAACATCATCTGTATGATCTGCTGAGCACTGCACCTGTGAAAGGAGTTCTGCTGTTATGGATGTGATTTAAAAACCAGCCTTTGATCTTTTTTGCTTGTACCATTTTGGTTCTTATGGTAATGATACGGAGTACTGTATTCCTTATAATTACACGTATCATCCAGAGTACTTTGAGTATTAATTGTATACTTGTATTATTGTCAAAGAATTTTTAAGTTACCATGATATTGTGAGGACCTGCATGGAATAGGGCCATCTTCCCCAAAATGGTGGTTCTTGCATTTCCCAGGAAAGTTTCGAAGTGAGTGGTGCTGATAAGTAAGGTCATGTTCAATTGGTTCATGTGGGCCCTCAGTTGAGGACTCAGTAGAAAGAAATGTAAACAACATGCTAGTAACTAAGAACCATAAAGGAGCTCATCTAGGGGTGTGGTGGTTATTCCCATAGGACTTCCTAATCCTGTTTCATAGTTATCAATTTTCATGGAAATGATCTGATAGACATGTTCAGATGCCTTCACAACCCTGACAAGAAAGAACACTGTACTTTTTTCTTTGGGACAAGAACAAGGCCTCCAGCAGGCATCCTGCTGGGAGCAGCCAGTCTGATCAGATCAATTATCATATCATATATTCTTGGAAAACACTGCTGGTTATTCTTGTCCAGGATCAGCTATACTTGTGTATGTCACTATGGATGGTTTGTGAAGTCCATGATGTGAGCATATTATGATTCCAAGAATTTTGCTTACAGAAACATGTGTTTCTGCCTGCTGTTTTTCAGTTCCTTGGGAGCCCAGTCAGAGATGAGTGTGTGTTGAAATATACTCCTACACAGTCTGACCAAAAATATATGTATAGTTTTAGCTCCTAAGCTATCAGGTATTTGTCTGGTTTTTAAACAAATTGTTGAATGTCATTTTAGCGTTCAATCCAATAGGATTATACACCATCAGCCTGCAAGAATTTTGTATATTGGTTCGTGTTTTCAACTGAATACACATAAACTTGCTCACTGTGACCTCGCCTATGAGGGCACTGGTGTAAATAGAGTGATTATGGTACACGCAAAGTTAGGCAACTTGAGACACTGATTAACCCTGTCAGTGCATTCATGGTCAGAATAGACTACTTTTTGCATGGAGTGGGAGCCGCACGGATTCAAAGGTCTTAATTGCTGATACTTTTCCGTGACGGGGTCAGTGTGAAGAGTTAAGCCACTATAAATACATCTGTTATCAATTTTCTCCTGTTGACATTCTGCTGTGTAAATGAGGTCATATTATGCGTCACATATCCGAGATATTTCGTCATGGATATTTGCGACAATGCTGCAGAATGAAGAACAGTGCTGGATTTCCATTGCTACCAAGTTCTGGTACTGGGGCTTATTAATGATCACATGAAGGTGGTTGCCCTTTGCAACATGTAAGAATACTGGGAACCAAACAGCAGTGTATCGATGGAAAGGCACAGTGAAAACCAAACTAGGATATCCATTGATATGCCCCTCCCCCCAACATCCAAATGAAGTGCATATCAAGTTTCAGTTATTGTCCATTAATTAATAAAAATGCCAGCTGCATTGGGTACTGGAAATTTCATGATGTTGTATCACTTTTCAAACTTTGTTTATTTATTATTTATTTAGTACTTTGTTGTCATTTCAATAAATAAATTCCATGTAAATTAGCCAAAAATGAGAAAGTTATTTTGTACTGAATTGATCTAAGGAAATTTGAGGAACACTGCTTTCTCCCTGGAAAATATGGCCCCAAATAGCAGGTGAACTCTCACAGCGTTTACATTGTGTGACAAAAATTTCAATTTCAGTCGGCCCAGATACATATATTGGTAATAAATAGACATCCAAACCAGATGTCTCTATTCTGGTTTTCTGAAATGCTGGTCTGAAACCAAAGCCTAGATGTCCTCAGAAGTGTGGGCCATGCTATGTTTGTAAATGATAGCTGATACGGTGGTTCCTCCTTCGACAGACCTTTCCATGAGTAGGTCCAGAAGTTGCTCCTCAAACAGGTAGTCATTGAGTAGAGGTATATACATAATAGAAGTGATCTGTCAAACAGGTAGTCTTTTAGTAGAGGTATATATATAGTAGAATTGATCTGTAGGAACAGTGGTCAGGTAGTGTTTTGAGTAGAGGTATGTATATAATAAAAGTGGTCTGTCAAACAGGTGGTATTTGAGTAGAGGTACACATGTAATATAGACCAACCAGATAGCTCTGGTGGGCTGATGTGTGGGCTCCTGGAAGAGGGACCATTGATTTTAATGCACTCCTCACCCAGCAGTTCTTCACTGCGAGGCAAACAAAAGATTTTATGTGGCTGAAGGTCCAGCAGCGCTCGCTGGAAAATAATTCTGTTTTGTGTATTGATAACAGCCTCTGTAGTGTTGTCGATGACATAGACGAAGGGGGGTAAGGGGGGGGGGTTCAGTACGCTGGTACAGGTAATTATTTTTCTAGAGTACGCAGTATAGAAAATAAAAATCTTTCAAAATTTTGGATAGTATGAAGTACGTAAAATAGGAGGGCTTCTAGTAGGCCAGTACGGTAAATAAAAAGCCCCTGTACGCCAGTACGGGAAACCCCTTACCCACCCTCATAGACACCCATCACTATTAGCATTATGGAAGAAAAAAATTACAAAACGCTTGTGCCGAGAGAATGACATTCATGTTCAGCACACTTAAAATATTAATAAATTTTAGTGTTCTTTTCAACAAGAGCAAATTTTTATCCATAGATGCTTGTCGGCTAGTGAATGATATCAGCATGGACAGATATGCAAGTGGGAGGGCCTCCGTCAGGCTTGCATGTTCTATAAATAATCAAGTCCAAACATGCCTAGTAGGACAGTATATTGTTTGGCTTCAGGTGGCAGGTGCCGGGTTCCTGTTATCATTAGGTGATGCTCTGATCTGCCGAGACATGCAGCTCTCTTATCAATTTGTGCCATGCAGACAATGGCGCCATTCCATCCACAACTCCTGGAGTTTGTCATGACAGCAGATGCAAAGCGCTGGCTGGCATTTAGCAAAAGTCACCTTCCTTGGCAAAAATAGTAGCATTCTTGTCTAATGATCAGGTATCAATATGTAAATAGGACTGCAATATGAAGGTGCCATGGCCAAAAGAACATTCAGCTGTGTGGTTCAGCTGATCAGGCTAATGACCAGTGTTTGTAATGCATGTGTAGTTTATTGATCATTTGACCATGAAAGCTTTTGATTCATAGCATGCATAGAGAAAAGTGGTGAAGTCAAGTTGATGGTGTCAAGGGCATTATAGTTGTCACAGTGCATGTTGAGTGGAACTTCTTACCCTTTGTTTAACCATAGCTAGATTTGAAATAGAGCCGTGGTGTCTGCATATATATTGAGTGTATCTGCATGCTGAGGTCTGTACTAATCTGTCAGTGTAGACTGCCTTGAGCTCTGCTCACTTCTACAGGTCATATGGATGCTCTTGATAACCTGAAATAGGTTACATGTTGCTTGTGGGGGGGTGGGGGTGGAGCTGCATGCCTGGAACTGATTCTGGTTACACGGGTGGCATGAATGCTCTGAGCCAGGTTACATATCCTGGGGCCTAAAGCTCTGGTGACTTTGGTTACACAGTCTGCTCTGAATGATGTATATGTGTGCATGGGGATGGGGGTGGGGCCAGCGCTGAAAGGTTTCACTAGGTGCCCTGCATCCCAGAAGCCCCATAACATTGAAGAGCTCCTTACATTATATAGTGGGCCTTGAGCATTGCTGAGTCTCCTTACAGGGGTTACCCTGAATGGTGGATGCTAGGTCCCATGGGGAGCATTGAGCTCCGCTGACTTGTGTTGCCCAGCTTACCCCTAGCCCCTTGTTCTCTAAACCCGGTTACTCAGGTTGGCTTCAGCTGATGTTTAAAAAAAAGTTAAGACATATTGTGAGACCTCGTGCCTGCAAAGCGGACCAAGCAATCTCTGACACTTGGTCTGCCCAAGAACTACACGTAGATTTTGTTTCTAGTCAAGGTAAGAAAAGTTCACTGTCACCTTTCCGATGGATTGATGAACCGGTTGAGAGGCTGATTATAATCACCTTGGCTAATATTGACAGTATGTGTGGTCTGTCGCACAAAAGTCTGTTACCATGGTAACCAAGGTTGACCAACTAGAAATTGAGTTGAGTTAGTTTGCCACACTGAAACATTGATCATGTAGCCAAAGAGTTGACCAAGTGGAAAAGAGAAAATGTGGAGATGGTCTGTTAAGCAGGCAAAGAGACATCTGAGCCATGTTACATATCTGAATTACCGTAAATTCTCTAATTGAAGCCATGGCTTGTATTAAATTCCATTTTTTGGTTTTCCAAAGTGAAGATGATGAAGTCAGGGTTTGTCTTCTAACAGAGAGTTTCCCCTGCACCATGACCTGATGAGCTATTGCGGTACAGTCGTGTCATGAGTAGATACACGAGTGGATATGTGCGTTTCCCATTTCAGCTAGGTGACTGGTACCAAAGGTTGCAGGTTCGAGTCCCGCTCGTTCCGAACATAAAATATACTGAGAACACATAGCATCATATGGTCAAATGATAATAGAAGGGTTCCATTCATAAAGTACTTACTTTTTATTGGTAAAAATACCACAGACAGAAAGAAAAGTAATAACATGCTTCTGTAATATTGATAAAATGATGTAAAAAACACATGACGATGAGCGAAAAAAATCCCTGTAGAATGGTCATATAGAGTGAATTTTTTTGTGTTACTGGTACACGTCAAACTCGAGAGGGAACTTTTCATTTTGAATACTTTAACTTACCAGGGGAAGTTGAGGCATGTCTTCTATCAGGGCTTTTCTGCTTGACAAAATAATAGAGATTAAAACTTTGTAGATGTCCCAAAGTTGGGGTGTGTGTCTTCTAATAGAGATGTGTCATCTTATAGAGTATTACGGTAGGGGTTTTGAATAGTTCTGAGTTGGATTGCACTGTTCTATGCCAGATTACCTACAGGGCCTTGAACTCTGCAGTCTCAGTTTACATGGTAGGCCTACCCTTTTGAAGGGTAACCCTGGTACACGCCTACTCACTGAATGCAGGCACCATATATATATATGTGTTTGCTATAAATGAAGGCAGATTTCTCAAAGCACAGAGCACATAGTTGTACATGTGTGTACACAGCGGTATATATGTATATTTGGCAGTTTAATTATGATGCAAATGACCACACATGACACCTGTAAATGTATGGATGTTTAGCCTTACCAGGTCTCTTGGCTGTCAGCAAAACAGTCAATGGACCATACATTTTGATTGTTAAACACAGGCCAAGTGCCAGCACAGACTTCATTATACATCTTATAAATACGTGAACATGTTTGGATAATTTTTTATATTTTTTTTGGACATAAACCACCAGTGATCCCCTGGAGGCATTAATCTGTGCTGTTTTAAAATACAATTAATGAGGAATGTGAAAAATATCAAAGGATTAAGATAGATTCATTGGCTATAGGACATGCAGGGACTTACTGAGGCTTGGCATTGGAAGTGTGGGTGCTCGTCTGGTACTCAGGTTGTTCGTCTGTCCGGATTTCATTTCAGGATCATGATAAGTTTTGAAATGCATGTCCGAGTTACTTCAAATTTTAGTTACAATGTGCATCTAGGTAGGACCTTGGCGAGGATTGTGTATGGGTGACTTTGACCTTAAGGTCAAAGTCGTGCATCCATTTGAACAAAATAGGTTTGCGCGTAACAACTCACGGACGATTTAATGAAAGTTCAAACTTGCTTACGATATGTTTAGGATGTCTACCTACATGTTGCTGGGACATCACTTGGGATTCCAGTAAGGTGTCCTTGACCTGAAGGTAAAGGTCACAAAACTATAAAAAGACTGTGCTTAAAAATCTGATGCTGAGTTATTGGGTCCTTGATGACCCAGTCATTGCATAACCCTTTCAGTGCAAAGCGTGACTTAAGTCAATCCGCTTAAGTCAAACTAGTCTGAACTATCACAAGGATCCCAGATTCATATTCCTCATAAATAGACCTTTTCAAGTACCAGTATGCCTGTAGTTCCAGAGAGAATATCCTAGGTCAGCAGCTTTTCTCGGTGCGCATTGGGCACAATGCACCATGTTCGCCGAGAAAAGCTCTTGACTCAGTCCAAAATTTGGCACTGAAAGAGTTATAATACATGTAAATCGGAAATTGTAAATTTTTAACACGTAAATCGGAAATTGTAAATTTTTAATGCATTTTTGGTAACTTAACATCCTGATGCCTGTGTGAACAGCCTTTCTTGTGCACTCTGGAGGGACTGATGGCCCATCACTCCTTTGCACAGAAAAGAAGCAGACAGCATTTATGATACATGACACTTTCTGGTAAAGGTTAATGGGAAAAAGTTACATGCAGATACGTAGGTGTCATGTCTCTCAGGGTTACAACCAAGAACTCTCCCACTGAAGTGAAAGGATATTCTAGTTCTGAGCATCATGGAGCATTTTGCTGTTTGACCTGAATTAGGGATTTTTTTCTCACATGTTTGCAAACTTTTTTGTGTACTTTATTAATAACGCTGTATATGGACATGCGTATGGAATTTAATACATGTGGCTGCATATGTCAAAGTTATTAATGATCTAAGAACATCCATTAACATGTTGATTAAATTGTTTGTACATGTCGATATGTTCATCTAGACAGAAATAAATGAATTAATCTAAAGTGCTTTAGGTCACTTTTAGTATTAAGATTAAAAGTATTTATGCCTTGTGAATTGCAAATAAGGATTTACAACTATCTGCTTGGGCTTTAAAAATGTTGATATTTATTTCACTTGTGTCAAGCTGGGGAAATGTAGGTCTGTGTCACGGGATAAACATCTATGTGAAAAACCCCAAAGATTGTAGAAAGATTAAAGTGTTTGTAGGTCCACTCATAACATGTTGGGTTAAACTTCTTGTTCGTTTGTTTGCCTGCATGACACAAAGTAAATGTTGGACCCCTCAAAGTACACAATCCCTGCAGGGAAAAAACAGCCTACAGAAGGAAACAGAATATGCACCCTTTCTTCCCTGTGGCCCAGTGTATCTTTAGTCATATTGACTCATTGCTTCTTTTGTTGATGGAAAAAGTCAATCTGCAAAAGGTTGAGAATTTTGTTAAGTAAACATAAAACTGTCCTTGTTTGGATATTGTACATGTATATTTAATGTAGTACTCTTTTAGAGAGACCACCCCAGGTGCATATTGTAAACTGGTCACATAAAGCAGGTGGACTCTTATTGGAGGTAAAATAACATAGGAAAGATAGATCTAGGGGCATTGTGAATGTAGGACTCTTAAAAGGCAGGCTGTCTCTGAACGGAGTGGTGTTTCAGAAGAGGGACAACTCTCTAGGATGAGAGGCTACTTTCCTTAATGTTCTTCACTGGTGTCATTCCTGTCTTTGTTTTCAAGTATGTCCGCTTGTCAAATCTTGTGAACAAAACTTTTGTAGTCAAAAGATTTTGACATGTTTCTGATGCTGGTCCCCTGTATTGTATTTGTATCTTTTTGTCCAGAACCACTTCCTGGTAGTCATTACCCTATTCCGTAGTCTGAACTGTTTACACTCCATAAGCTAACCTGTCACTGTCTAACCTATATAAATATGAAAGTACTATTGTCCATATTGCACGCATTCTTCTGTAAATTTTTGACACAGATTGTAGTAGCCCAAATAAATTAAAGGGTGTTCAGTGGGTAACTACTCAGAACATGTTTCAGAGCCTGCACCCGTACATATCTCTCTCTGAGTAGCGGCTCCTTGTCTAAGCTTATAGTGTATGTGTGTTTGATAAAGTACAATTTTTAAAAAAAATTCTTATATTAAAGGAAAGTGCAAGTAAAAAAGTCTACTGGTAAAAATATGAATGCCAGGAAGACAAGGTTAACATCAGGGCATGCCCCCCCCCCCCAAAAAAGAAGGAAGGTGCCCCCTTCCTCAGGCAAACCACAATAATGTTGAATGTCAAACTGAAAAATTTGGGAAAAAAATTCAACTTTTGAAGTTTTTCATTGAAAACAATTTCTGTCAAGTAGAGAAAAAAAAGTGGAGTGCTAAAAATAAAGATAACGCAAAATTCATGCTGGCTTGTTCTCAGTCACTGACACCTGCTTTGTTTTGCTTATTGTCCTTTCATTTCAGGCAAATTACTTTATGGCAATGACACACAGAAGTTCAGTGTCTGTAAATTTCACAGATGTCAGAGCATTTGGTATAAAGGCTTTGATGTGTGACATCTCATTGGCTGGCTTCCAGTGTAAAGTGGTCACTGCATTGGAAAAACAGTTATGTCAGGTTTATTCTAATGATCACATTTATGTGGTATGTGTAAATAAATAATAAATAATAATAAAAAAAAAGTGAAGGTATGTTTATGTGAACAGCTTTGTTAATTTAGTCATGTCTTCATTGAGGTACATTTAGTCCCGCTCAATAGACATATGTTGCACAGAACAGAAATGAATAACCTGTGTACAGACTTTGAACATTCTCCTGGCAATTTTGAGCAGCCCAGACAGACCAATAAAACAGGGAAAATTCAGTTTTGATATTTGGATTCAGTACATATATCGTAGTAGTGTTAATATGACTTCTCTCACTTTGCCACGTCAATATGGATGATCTCAGTCTATTGTGACAGCATGATTGGTCTCAGTGTGCCACGAAACTGTGATTGATCTTAATCTGCCATAACACTATGATTGATCTCGCTGTGGCATGACAGTATGATTGGTCTCAGTGTGCCATGACACTATGATTGGTCTCGGTGTGCCGTGACACTATGACTGATCTCATAACAGTGTGGGTGACATTAGGCTGAAAAGAAAAAGCATGACTGGTCCAGGTCTGCTTACAGTGCAACATGGATGTTCTTATATTTCCTGCCATACATGACCATATGGCAGTACATGCCGTTTTATATATATATGGACAGTGCTGGTCTGTCTTGGTGGGACAGATGGTCTTAGTTTGCCATGGCAGTGCAGTTGGTTTTATTCTCCTGTGACGTTATGAATATTTGCAGAAGGCCAATCTGCCATGACAGTAATGGGTATGGATTTGCAGTTGTCTTTTCTGGCATTATGAATGATTTTGGTCTCAGCCTGCCACATCAGTATGATTAATCGTTCTTCGTCTGCCATGTAAGTGGAAGTTAGCTCAGTCTGCCTGCCATTCTGTGATAGTATGGATAACTCCACTCTGTCATGGCAATGAGAAGCTCAGTGTGCCATCAGTGATATGGATGATCTCAATATGCCAAGGTGAAATGAATGATCTCAGTCTGCCATAATAGTATGGATTATCTCAGTGTGCCATAATAGTATGGATTATCTCAGTCTGCCATAATAGTATGGATTGTCTCAGTCTGCCATAATAGTATGGATTATCCCAGTCTCCCATGGTAGTTGCAATGAATGATCTAGTCTGCCATTGCAGTATCATCAATGATCAGTCTGTGTGTGTGTGTGTGTGTGTGTGTGTGTGTGTGTGTGTGTGTGTGTGAGAGAGAGAGAGAGAGAGAGAGAGAGAGAGAGAGAGAGAGAGAGAGAGAGAGAGAGAGAGAGAGAGAGAGAGAGAGAGAGAGAGAGAGAGAGAGAGAGAGAGAGAGAGAGAGAGAGAGAGAGAGAGAGAGAGAGAGAGAGAGAGAGAGAGAGAGAGAGAGAGAGAGAGAGAAGGCAACACATAAATTAGGCTCAACTTAGAATATATGCATGCGGTCAATAGAATAAGGACAAGTACGCAGATGAAAGGCAATACAATTGTGAAGGTATTGAGCATAATCATCAGCGATGACAAATGGCATTCTTTTCAGTATGCATGGTGGTATTGTGTTGAAACATAGACAGACATATATTTTGTTCTGGCATAGATTAATTGTTTCCAAGTATATACATTGGCATATATTATGAAGTTATGTACATATATACAATATAATATGCTCTTGGGCACTCAGTCCTCATAACTGTATAATATCTAACTGGCATTGTATAGTAATCCTACGGAACACCAAACATTGCAAGTTAGAGAACAAAGTGTGCCTTTGTGTGGATGGTCCGTAAGCATTCTGTCATGGTTTAGCATTTCTTTCGTGTGCAAATATGGGAAGAAGGAATTACCAGAAGGAGAAAAATGATTTTGAATGTTGTGTTTTGTGCAGTCAGCGAAGTGATATGCAGTGTGGTGACATTGGTTTTTGTAGAAAAAAAAAAAGAGAAGTGTCAGATTTTCACACTGTGTAGTGCACTTGTTAACAGTTGAGTGTTTCCGGAGGATTGAGAGTGGATGGCTTGGGGTAGTTCAGGGCACAGGGTCAGGCAAAAACTTCAAAGAACATGACCAGAGGTCCTCTGACCCCCCAGATAGACAGACAAAGAGTAGAACATACAATGACACCTGTGTTGACATGTTTCTATTTATTAAGACCCAGATTTTGAAAGAAGTGCAGTTAGTACAGTCACTTTTTTCATAAATGTCTTGAAAAATATCTGGGGGAAATAATGCTTTGAAAAGCGGGAGCATTTTTCCTTTTTCTTTGAGATTTGAGTCAAACATATTTTATGTTACACTTATAAGTACAGTTGATATATGCAAGACAATAATGTATCACAAATTATGTGGATAATCACATGTTTCTTTTGTAGTCAGAGAGAGGCTTAATAAAAACCTGCATTGGCACCCATGACCATTACACATAATAGAATTGATTATGCACATACAGTGAAGAAAACAAAACAGAATAAAAAGAATGAATAAATAAAACAAGAAAAAAAAAAAAAAAAACCCCAAGAAAATAAGAAAAGAAATCACCCTGAATGTTTAATGTAACAATTCAGATAAGTCACAAAATGTTGTTCTTGAACCTGCGTGTTTGTGAAAATTGTAGTTGCATGAACTTGCATGATTTTTCCTGGTCCCAGAAGTGGACCCTGGTGGCAAAAAGTGGAACTATAGTTTCCTGGCTGCCCCGAATGTATGATGTCCAGAACAAAACGTGCCATAATTATGCAACCAGCTCATGGTTTGACATATTTTCCAAACCCATTCCATTCCATTATCAAATTTCACAACCGACATGTACATTGGATGGAAAAGTATTGTAGCCAATTTTAAAAGGGGACATAATGACACTGTCCAGTCAGACTGATGGACAGGAATTTGTGAGAGGACCATTAACACTGTTCTTTGTTTGGCCACATATCTGTGTAGACTGCTATAGATTTGTCAACCCAGCTGGTACCACAAAAGTTGAAAAGCGTTACAGGTTTACAGAAAAAAAAAATAGACTTTTTTTTTCCATTCATGTCGGGCCTATATCATGATGATCAAGTAAATATTGATGTCTGTAATTGGTCCTGTGGTAGTGACCTTGTGGCATGTTAAAGCCATATGGTGGTCATGTACAGGTGTGGGTGTAATCAACGGTTAACTGATGATGTTTGAGATAAAGGCTTCAGTACCTGGGACAGTGGATTGGCCCAAGTCTTGGTCTTGAATCTTTTGCTTTGTTTTTTTTGTTGTTTTTTGTTTTCCTCGGTTATTTTGTTGCCAGTTGGGTGAAAAGTTTTACTGCTTACCAAACATTAGACTTCTGGGGGCATGTCTTTAAGCTGGCTGGCACTTGAAGACTTTTCCAGTATAGGGATGCATACAATTATTCACCAGAACAAGTAAATATTGTGAGTTCCATATTTTAATGGATATTTAAGTTATAACTTGATCTGCATTGAGACAAAAGTTGCAGCCAGACAATTTGTAGATATCAATCAATATCGTTGCCTAATAAAAAATGAGTTAGTTTAGAGAAGCAGACAAGGTGAAAGTGGCCAGGCATCTCATTTTCACGTATAGACTTTTTTTTTAACCTTTTCAGTGCCAACTGGTACTAAGTTCAAACTACTTAAAATGAACTGTCCTGAATTAAAATAAGGATGATACATACATGTATGTGTGCCTTGTAAAAAGACCTTTATTCAAGTAGCAGCATGCCTGAAGTTATATAGGATATAATAGTCTAGGTTAACAGCTTTCTTCGGTGTGCCGTGCACCCAAAGCACGCCACGGAAAGCTGTTGACGCAGTCCAAAAGGTGCCACTGAAAGAGTTAAACCCTTTTTATCCAAGCTTGAAAATGAAATTATAGTGATTTTTTGGTCGTAAATTTATAGCATACGGGCACAAAAGGGTTTATAGCAGATATGCATGGTAGAGATGTACAGTGAAACCTGTTTTGAGAGACCACTGTGATGAAAGACCACCTGCCTTTTCAGACCATGTTTACTATGTCCCATTTGCTATCTTTCCCATGTTATCATACCTTTATTGAGAGACCACCTGCTTTATGTGACTACTTTTTGGCTTGCCCTAGGGATGGTCTCTCAAAACAGGTTTCACTGTATCAGAATACATGTACATATACTGTAGTGCAGCCATGCTTGACTGCTTTCCTTGTACACTGATAAGAGATAGGACTACCCATCAGCCAAATAGCCAGTGGCTAAAAAAGTGTCATATGGCTGATATTGTTTTATAACCTTTAGCCAGATTGCCGTATATAATTTCAAAGTTCATTTGAACAGCGATAAAATATATTATTCATGATAACCTGAACTTGGATTGTTGAGAATTATTGAGCATGAGATAGGAGCAGAGTTTAGCTCATGTTCCTGGCTGAAACCAAGTTTACTATACAATAGTCACTCTTTTGAAAGACCCCTCTTTTGAGAGACCACCTGCCTTTTGTGACCATTTTCACAGTTCAAAAGCTATCTAATTGTCTAATGATAACCTACCTCCATTGGGAGATCACCTGCAGAACCTGACCAGTGACTACCCAAAATGACTCCTAAAGACCACCTATCCATCCATAAATTTCACATTTCTGATTTAAAAAACAAAATAAAACAAAAAACCTACCTATTTTGTGAAAGATTAATAAAATAAATTTGTTAAAACCAGTTTAAAAATCCAAAATGTGTTTATAGTACCAATAAATGAGTGAACACATGACTGTATGATGGAATAGAGTCTAAAAAGTATACATCAGTCATGTTGGAATCTAAGTTACAGGTGGGAGTTAAAAGAACTTTGTTGGGCTGGTGGTGCAAGAGTCAAACCTCCTTTGGAAGAGCACCTGCTTTATGTGACCACTTTGATGGCACTACGGGTTGTCTCTTAAAAGAGGGAATACTGTAAATGGCTAAAGGCTTTAGAAAAGCATTAGCAGAATTGTCTAAATATGTACAGTTTCTGGTGTCAGCCAAGAAAAGTGCCAAGAAAGATGTTTACTGTCATTGTCAGTTGCAAGTGACAATGTCATACATTCCAATGAAGCTCTGCCATTATCAAAATCTGAGCACCAGATTCCAGAAATGCCATTTGAATATATTTTAAAGGCTTACATTGAGAAACAAATGGTGACTCAGTAAATCAGTAAATACATGTAGTGTGACTGGGAAACCGTTTGAAGCCTCAATCAATTGTATTTCAGCAGTACCTGAGTTTTTGTCCTCTGAACCATCCCCTGTGATGTTCATACAGTTCTCACATTCCTCTATTTTCAATCATCTTTGACCTCTTTGTATTCTTTGTGTGCAAGTAAAATGATCTGCATAAATCCCGGGGAAACTTTGTTGTGAACATCTTTCAAAGGTGAATTTTTTTTTAATGAAATATCAGGTGATTGGTTACCAAGCCCTGAAACAGTTGAGAAATTCCTGGAGGTGTTTTCTTTAGACTTGAAAAAAGATACTCTTCAATGAAACGTCAGCGAGTTTTACCAGCCATGTATATGTTATAATAACTGGACAATGGATGTGCGTGTGACCACACTTTATGTTATGTTTGTAGGCCGAGAACAAGGTGAATGGCCAGCTTGCTGCCCTCAAGCAAGTGGATATATCCAACGAAGAAGAGCTAGAGGACTTCACAGTCGAAATTGACATCCTTACAGAATGCAAGCACAAATACGTGGTGGGCTTACACGAAGCCTTCTTCTTCAACGACAACTTATGGGTAAGTAAATAAGTGGTTGTCTGCAAAGTGCATGTGGCAGGCAAGCTGGAGACGACGGGAGGAAGTGATGCAGTGTGGTTATGCCAGCCTAGTTATGACTAGATGCAAAAAATTACAGTTCACTGCACAGGTGGAATGCAGTATGGCATCATGGGAATCTGTGAGGATGGAATGAAGCTAATTGATGCTGTCATGATGCATGTATCCCTCCCCCCCAACTGCAGCTTGTTGGACTACTGTTAGAATTACATGTATAGAAACTCAGACTGGTAAATATTTAATGAGTAATGAGTAAATGTACTGTCATTGTATCTTAAATACTCTCAAAGCCCATATTTTATTCTATAACAAAATGTATCACGTGTATTGTACTGTATTTGTCTTTTAGAGGGCCTCAGGGAAGATTATTATTCTGCTATACTAACTGAGTTACCCTCTATAAATAAAGCTCTCTCTCTCTATATATATATAATCTGGCAAGAGACATGACAGGCAAACAGTAAAATGAATTCAAAAAAAAAAACAAAAACGAAAAAAACAAAACCATGAAGGATTTGTGAAGAGATTTGAAGTAATTTAAGAGGAAAAATAATCTTATTATAAACGGACCCTGTGTCAAAGACCCAATACAGCGGGCTGTTCATCACAGAGAAGGTTACAGGAAAAATTGATACATGAGTGGTACTTTTTCCACTTTATTGTTCAAAAGGTAATTGAATTCAGGACTGCTCTCCTAATTTTTTGGGGGGGAATTTGGCTAATGAAATATGTAAATGGCTAAAATGTTTTAAAATGAATTTTTTAAAAGGTCACAACAGAAGTGTTGCTAATTATGTTTTCATTTCCAATTTTGGCTACAAATTTTCGAAGTCCAGATCTGTCCCTGAAATTGCTATACAATTCTAGGGAAAGTGATACTATGCATCTGAAAGCTCAAGTTAGGCATTTCCATGAAGTTCATGGCAATCAAGAGTCCACGAAGATACACTTGTCAAACGTAGCACACACAAGAGTTGTGTGATCAAAATGTGAATACCGAGGACGGCCTGGGGGAAGATGTGTGGCCATCAGGTGTGCAGCACACAGGTGACTTCTTAGTAGGGTTGCATAACCGCCATGCCCCCCCCCCCCCCATATGGTAGCCTCCACTCCCATCTGAAGCATGGTCCAGTTCATTTATTCATTAACATAGAATCTTTTGCATATATTTATTGGTGAAATAGCAAAGAATTTTATCAAATTTGTGTACTAGTTTACAAGCCTGGTGTTCCCATGATATTTATGTGGTTATGTGCTAACAGACCAAAGGCCACGTGTCCCCTCCACAGGTAATGAGGGACAGAAAACACAAAGGTTGATCTCCATGGGGGACAGTTTTAAACAGGGAGTACAGCACAGCTGGATTTTCTCTTTCCAAGTCTTGCACGCATATAATCTCAGTGTTGCATTGTACATTGTCTTCTAGCATTTTTACGGAATTTTAACCCTTTCTTTCTGGAATTAACCTTGTCCTGGTCAGAATAAGACGGAGTCAACAGCTTTCCTTGGTGCACGTGGGGTTAATTATGCCCTCCCTGCACCAAGGAAAGCTGTTGACCTGGGGCATGCATTTATGGTGTCTTATTTGCAAGTCTTACCAAAAATGTTTTGTATTGACATGAAATTTAATCAAAAAGAGTTAAGGAGATAATTATTATCTAATTTAGACTTTAAATTTTTCAAATTTTCTTGCCCTGAGGGGGGCCCCAGTCCCCCTCCCAGCTCAGTCACTCCCATCCCTCTAGGTCTCTGTCTGGAAAAGGACTCACAGGTAGATTCCTAGCCCCCACTTTAGGTTGCAGTCTCCGATATTGACACAGAATACAGTATCATTTTTAGCTTTTTTAAAGACAGCTGTTGCTTAAAAAAAGAAAAAAAATATATAAATTTACATTTGATCTTTATGTCAAATATTTTAAAGTGCTGTAGCAATTTACTACCACGCAGACTGCTGGGAGAGTAAAGGAGCTTTGTAGTGAACTGAAGCGTGGTGAAAAGCATGGTATAGATGTCAAAGCAGGCCACAAAATTGTAAGGAGGCAACCAGTCACATGTTTCGATTTCCTGCTTGAGGGCCTTGATTCACTGAGGTACAGAGGTAGCACTCAGACTGCATCGTTTCTCATTAACCATTTCCTGGTCAGAGTATGACTGAGTCAGTAGCTTTCCTTGGTGTGGGTTGGGAACATTGTGCCAGACGCGTGTTAAGGAAAGCTGTTGACCTAGGGCATGCCGTTGTGAAGAGTCTTACATTCAAATCTCAGCAAAAATGTTTTCTCGCAGTGAGAAATTTAAGTGAAAATGTTAAGGCAGATGATGACAAATTACGTCCGGGTGCTTTTGGGCAATGTTAGTAAGAAAGGGTTAAAACTCGCCGGCAAGTATCTGATCATCTGATCTTGTAAATGCCATCTTCAAGTCAACATCTTTCCTGAGGCCAAAGGAAAAAAAATACATGTTTCCAGTTACTTGACTAACCTACCAAAAAAATCTCAGACCTCAGTTTTTTTTTATAAATGTGTCTTATCCACCAAACACATGAAAAGTATCCAATGTACAGTAAACAGTGACTAAAATTACAGTAAAATCCAGTGAAACTGAATCAAAAAGTGCTGCTCTACTTATCTGGATTTTTTAGGCATTCAATAGGAAATGTAGATATTTGTGTTTGGCCTCTGTGCGCACTTGGTTCAATGTACTTAAGCAATCTGTGGACTCAGTCCTTTGGAAGTTAAAGGCACCGTACCTCTGTGCTACATAATTCATGGTCTTAGGTGTCCACAGAACTGGAATTACGGTCTGTGAAAGAGAAAAGCATTATCTAAAATAATGGAGTGCAATTTGCAATGTGCATATTTTTCATACTTTTGGCCTTTAATCATACCAGGTTGTTGCGTATTACTTTCATTTTTACGTAAGTAGTTATCTCCATTGTGGACCATGAAAGTAGAGAGCTATTGAGGCTGCATGAGCCATTGTCGCTGCTTTAGGAGAAGTGGGTGGTTTTGTGATCTAATGTGTCCATTGGTCGATCTGACACTGTTTTGAGGTGATTTAGAATTTATGAAAATAACAAGTTTATTGAAAAAGTTTTTTGAAAGTTTAATTTACTCATTCTAAATATTGGAATTTAACTACTGTCAAAATGCTTGCCCCCCCCCCCATTCCCATCCCAAAGTGATTCAGAACTTTTGAAAAAGGATAAGTAAGACTTAAATAATGAAAATCTAACATGCCAACATCTATAGACTGGCCTTTGCTCTTATGATATGTACAGGTCTGTAACATTGGCCAGAGTGCAGTCATTTTGGCAGATCACTCGAGCGTTTCAATTGTCAGTCTTGAAGGTGGTATTTCTGATGGAAATGATATCACAGTGTTATTTCTATCCTGTAAGTTTTGCCAAATTGGATACAAAATTAGAGGATTCTTCAAGAAAATGCCAGAATGTCTATTGTAAAAGAGTAGAGGAAGCTAAGTGACATTTACACAGACCAGAAGGGATCAAGACCATTAGAGAGCCACACTGTGTTCCTTGTCTTTGCTGTCAAGGAGCTGCCCCACAGATATACTTCATTACTTAATAACACGAAGCATCAATGGTAGATTATGGATTGCAGGGGATTATTTCATTGCAAATGGAAAGTGCTCCTGCAACCTATGGAGATAAATGAAATATGTACCTAATGCTATGTAATAAATAGGTTTTTATTGTGTTACAGGAATATTCAATTATCACAGTGACCCTATTTTACTCAGAATTAAATAAGTTGATCTAATCAGTTTGCTTATGTTGTCATGTAAGATCATAACTATATTTAGCCTGAGGCTGTGGGTCTGAAGATTTAAAAAAAAGTAAACGTAGAAAGAAAAGGGCTCTCTTGTACCTGTCTTGACTAGTGAACGAAAGTTCCCTTTTAATTCATTTTACCATCTTTGTGCTACGTTTGTAAATTTATTAAAGCGATGAGAAAGGAGTAGCTACATGTAGAAGTAAATTCCCTTTGTTTGCGTAAGATGACAAAATAAGTAATTAGGCCACTTTCACCATCGTCAGGTCTTCCCGTGACTTGATTATTTTGCCTCAATTAGTGAGAAAACGCAGCGTCTGCAGCTTGCTACACTGTCGGCATCCCAGCAAGGTGGAGTACACAGGCTGCCTTTAACTCATAGTCCACCGAAGTGCTGCAGTAAACAATTTCCTTTTGATGTTTACGGCTGTTTTACTCATGAAAAACATGAGAGGAAGGTTCTTGACCAGACTTTAGGCGCAATGGTGTCCTGTCTAGAGCCTTCGATCACATGTTCAACCAAAATTTCGTAGAGGATTTTGGGGGGATCATGTCAACAGAGCCGCTTATTTTGAAAGCTGGATACATGAGTTAACTGCCAACTAATTACTAGCATTACTGCCTGTAAATGGTGTAGCTGATGTGGGTAGCAGGTGGCTCACGCCTGCACACAGTACAGGGGTAGAGGCAAGCATTGAGGCAGCAGGACTCAGGTCACTGTCATGTAGGTAAAACACCACGCGTTCAGGTGGTCAGGTTTTGTCCTGTGGCAAACTCGTGCAAGTTTGCCTTGAAAGTTTGTGCTGCCAGATGGATTCTCTGGAAGCTCTGTGACCACATGGGTAAGGATGCTCTAAGTTTCTATTGTGTAGCAATCTTGCAGATTTGTTGTGGTATGTATTGCCTTAACAAGTGCACTGCAGTCATCAGTAAGCATGTTTAACAAGGAGAAAGGATGTATTATCATTGTTCATGCAAGGACCCTACAAGCCAAGGCCCTTGGTGCAAGCAAGTTTTCAAATAGCTGCAGATCATTAACACCCATGATGTCAAATGTATCATGAACGGAATAGTAATATTATTTATCGTTTATTCGCTAATCAAAAATATACAAAGAAGTATTCAGATACAATGATAAAGTAACATTGGCAGGAGGAGAGAAGCATAGAATGCTTAAAGGTCCTCCCTTGGGACAAATATTGATAATGTGATGTATACATTTACTACACTGGGAAGCTGTATACATATATAGGTCTATGAGAATGGTCTCTGTTCATAAGCAAATGGCAGAACATGTAATAGATATACAAATCAGATACAACATGTCTAAAATAGGAATCCAGTATCTATAGCCAGAATATATACAATGTATTCAGAAAACAAGATTACATGTCAAATTCAAAGTGAAAATCAGTTATCAAGAACATATACCTTAAACTGCTTGTTAAATAGAGAATAACTTATGTTTTGTAAAAATATTATCGGACAGCATTATTACATTGTAACTAGCAACGCAAAGGGCACAGTGTTGCTATGTAAAATTGTATAGTGTTTCTTGGCTGTGCTTTGTCTCTGACTGAATCATTGACATGATAAATTGCCCTGACCATAATGTACAAAAAGTGAAACTAAAGTAGCAAACTGAATTAGTATAACATGGTAAACTTTATGTATTTCTATCAGAATCAAGTTGAGAAAAGCAAGTGGAGGCCATCTGCCTTTAAGAAACCATTTATCTGCTCCCGAAGTCTAACTTAAAAAGGTTATTTGGCGACTATGTGATGATTTCTGTTTTATGTGACCACTTTGGGACCTGCCTCGAGTGGTCTGTCCAAAGAGGGAGCACTGTATATCAGAATATGTTTGGTATATATGGATATATATTTTGTAAAGATAGCAACATTTTGGGAAAAGGAAAAGGGATAACAAAAACTGACATGGATAGAGGTGGGCCCTGACCCATGACCTAGGTCCAGGTACTGTTACTCAATATTGGCACATGTACTAAATACTACCTGTGCTGTGAACAGGTGTCTGAACAACAACAACAAAGTGGCCTGTTTGTACACATGTTGAACATACCCAAACACCTGTGTTGGGTCTTCCGAGAAGCAAAGAATACATGTAGCCCTTACGGGTACTTGGACTTCACCTCCTAGGCAGACTAACATCTCCATGTTTTTGTTCACATTTCACACAGTCTGCTCAGTCACTGCGTCATTTTATTTGTAGTAAGGGTTAACTCATTCCATACCATTCCTTGATTTTTCCGTATATTTACCAAGTTTTAAGACGACAATTGCATATTTAAATTCTTCATGAAAAGAGCTTTTGTTCAAGTACCATCATGCCAATAGTCTTAATGGTTCTGGCACTGCCTGGCAAGTCAACATGCCTACAGTCAAGGGCAGCTGCAGCATGACTTGCCAGGCAGTGCCAGAACCACTGACCAAGGCCTGTCAACATGGTGTGGAATGAGTTAAACAGCTGCCGGGGCACCTTTCCTGCCTGAGTGATACACCAATCAGAACAGTGATCATTGTCACTTTAATCAGTGGTAATCACTATACCTCAGTTTACTGCTCACAGTTACCATGACAACCCAGGATGACCAATCAGTGACTGTGTCTGTTTTACAGTGCTTTAGCTCCATCCATGCTCAGATAGGGCAGACGGTGTGGGGGTGGAGAACACATGGAACTAAGTCTCTTCAGCAGGCAAAGTTGCACTAAAAGTCAGAATGGAAATTTGTCTGATTGGGTCAACTTGATGCATAGCTCTATGCATCTTGGTGCTTTATGTATGGAAAACGGCCAATTTCGATGAAAAGTCAGTGCATGTTTTCTTTTGTGTGTTTGATGATGGCCTGTGCTTTGTCAGAAAGACAAAACCATTTTACAAGTAATCTGATTCTCAGGTAAATGATTTTCTGAAGATTGCAAATCTGAGGCTTTGTCAGAATTATAATGTCATGTGACAGAAAGAGGGGTCAAAGGTGAATGGAACAGTACTGCCTGTGTGTCAAGACTTGTGCTTGACATGCTTTTGTCAGATAGTATGCTTTTGTCATTTTAGGAGATTCGACTAAATCCCCACTGCTCCTTTATGTAGAATGACTAAGGTGTTTAGACATCCATTTTTTTGTAATGAAAATTATCAGTGTCAAAACCTCGTAAGTGTGAGGTTTTGATGATGATATCGAGGAAAGTCATGAAAGGTGTTTCAGTGTAAAATTTTATTTAGGTGGATATTTTATGTTTCAGCTAACAGATTGGTATATTCACTCACAAACAGAAATGTCCCAATCATTTCACAAATTTTGTTTGATCATCATTTCTGAACTGACCTTTCCATATTCATTTTGCTGGTGATCTACCTGTAGCTTAAATTCCTGGCGATGATCTTATACCAAGCCAGCTCAATGGCAGCTTGCAAGGGGGGGGGGGGGGGGGGGGGGGCAAAGGGGTTGTATGTACTATTGTACTTGGCATTTTTATTTACTCTACTTGTGTACTTGATGCCCCTTTATTTTCCATACTTCATACTGACCATTACTTCTGAAGTTTCCCATTTTCCATACCTTGTACTAGAGTAAAATTATTACCTGTACTGGTGAACTGTGACCTCCTTTGCCCCCCCCCCCCCCCATGTTTGGGACCAGTTTGTATAATTTAGCAGCACTTTACTAGTTTGGTACAGTCTACCATTGTAATACTTCATGATTTATAAATTAAATTAATATGATATTGTGTGTGTTTGTTTCCAGATGTACATAGAGTTCTGTGCAGGTGGCGCTGTAGACAGCATCATGTTGGACCTGGAGAAACCCCTGACAGAATCCCAGATCCAGTGCATTTGTCGACAGATGGTCGAGGGGCTGGTGTTTTTACATGAAGAGCATGTCATCCATCGAGATTTGAAGGCAGGAAATGTACTTTTGATGCTGGATGGCACCGTCAAACTGGGTGTGTATAATAATTATAAATGTGGGGAAGTGAAGATCAGAAGAAATACTATCTTGCTGATGTTGTTAAACAAGAGATCTTCAAACATATTGCAAAAGAAGACAGCATATATTCCATACGTTGCACTGCCAAAAAGTACATTTGCCATAGGTGAACATTGTGTGCGAGTCCTTTAGGAATCTTGGTTTAAATGTATTTTATTCATGTAGAATACAAACAATGAGTATAGGTATGATAATAACAATTGGGAAGAAGGGCATATCCCTATATAAATCCCTCTTGCAAGAAAGTACGCATGCATAGGACAGACGGAACATCACAACGCAAAGTGTGGTGCTGCTCACTGAGGTCTGTTAGGAGACTCCACTGCCAGTAGCCACTTGGATTGGACTCAGGGAGGATCACCGCACTGTGGCCGACACCACAATAAGCACGAGACAGTTAGCGGAACTCCGTATTTTATGATAATTTGCACCAAAAATAACTATTTGGTAAAGTAGTATTAGGTTATTCAGCAGCAATACAATAGTAAAGTAACGTACGTTTGCTAGTGTATGTTACGCTATATGGTCTAAATCTCTGAGGAATTTTAATTTTAGACAAAAATAACAACTGCCTTTGGACTGAGTCAGCCGCGTTCCTCATCACCCTCTGACTTGTAGCCAGGGTGTGTAGGGAAAAGCTTTTGATTGGATGCCTTTGTCATCCCTGATGGGGGAAAAAGCTGATGACAAAAAGACAGGGTATCATTTTGAGTAATTTTCAAAGGGAAAAACTTGCATGCAATTCATCAGTGTTGAGTTCTTCAGAGTCAACTTAATTTATCTGAAATAGCCAAATGTCTTGAAGCAATTCACTAATACATGTGTACTTGTATTATATCAAAGACCCCATATCCATTAGCCTAATTCCACACTCTCAATGTCTGCCCCTGTTACTACCTACCTCTAAAATATAAACACGGAAACATTGAAGGATATGTGTTTAGGAGTTCCAGTGGACATGTGTACAAGAAGAATGGGCAAGTAAAGATGTCAAAGTCTGGGAAAGTCAGTTGCCTTCACTTCTGTATGTGTCTGTCCCCATCAGGATCATTAGATGTGGCCCTTGTTCCTGTTGGTCAATGCCATTGTCTGTAATACCTCGTGGGTTTGTATTGATGTGAGTGAATTATTAGAAGAAATAGCACATGACAGATGCAAGTGAAAACAATTTGATCATTTCAACCTTGATCTTTCACCCCTGTCCACAGAATAATATAATATAGGGTACTCCCTACAACTCTAGAATTATAGGGTTGTGATCCTGAAATTTGGGCTGTGACTTGGGCTTCCCCTTTTAATGTATAGAAGGATCAGGCTGTAATTCTTGAAATTTGCTCAAATTAGGTTAAATATGGAAATCCCACTGCACTGCTAGGATTATCTGGGGAAAACCCTGTCCTAAAGTAATTCACACTACTCAAGAATTTAATTTTGCAAAAGTAAACATTTTGATATTAGTAGCACAAGAGGAATATCTCGTCATGGAAGTAACAATTGTACTGTTTTCGTTTTTGCAGCTGACTTTGGAGTGTCGGCAAAATGTGCGAAAGGCAAATCCAAAAGGGACTCCTTCATAGGCACACCATACTGGTGAGTGAAACAGGTCAAAGGTCACCCAGAACAGCTGCTAGTTCATCCTATGTCTCACTTGAGTCGACCGACTTTCATATATAAAATCATTGCAGTGACCCAGTGACATAATGCTAACATTCACAAAGGTTTGATTTTTATCTGTATGTTAACACATTGGTTGCTGTTGTAAAATTTATTTGTCTTTTGTTACCATCGTTTACTCTATCTCTCACGATGGTTGCATTGTGTGGTTACCAGTGTTTAATAGATCACAATGGATACATTGCTTGGTCACATTTGTTTAATATGTCATTTACAGTGGTTACATTAGTTGCTTCCATGGTTAAACAGGTCACTGTGGTTACAATGGGTGGTTTACGTTGTTTGCAGGATGGCCCCAGAGGTAATAATGTGTGAAACCATGAAGGATAACCCGTATGACTGCAAGGCGGATATCTGGTCACTAGGTGAGTACATGGGATGCTGGGTAACCTATTTTACGAAAGGTCAAACAGAGAGTGCAGATCGATACATGGAATGGGTGAAATGATTTATGTTTTGGTGCCACCCATGGGGGCAGTTTTCGTTGATCATACCATGCGGTAATTTTGGACTTGTATAGAGGCAGCTTCACATATAACCCAGTCCAATCTTTAATAGTGCCCACCGCAACTGAAAGACCACCTCTTTTTGTGGGCTTCTAAAGTGTCAACCTGTGGTAGAGCAAATGCGAAGAATAACCACAGCTGGGAGGTCATGTCCATTGAGGGGCTGCTTCCACCCCCTCCCTTGAATGTTTATGTTGGTGTATGTCTTCATCTCTTAACGGAATAAGTCTGCGCTGCATGGTAAAAAGGGCAGTAATATGAGGATGTACGGGAATTCAACAGGACTCAGGATATAGTTCATGTGGAACACGATGGCTTGTATTGATCAAGTCTGCATCAGAATCTGTAACATCACCCGAAGCAGTGATGTAAAGTAATCAAAATACATGTCTGGAGACAGATACTGTCGGAAACTGATTCCTTGATAAACAATGCTGTGCCTCAGTGGCTTCTGTAACATACTGTGGGGTTAATGGATGGGTTAGAATATCATCTTAAGCATTTGTTAGCATGCACATATCCATGCTCCAAACACCCTTTCCACTCTATTGGATTTGCAAAGTCTGTGGAACAATTTGCAGTACGACTTGTGACTATTTTTACAAACCAGGCTAGTATATATACTTGAGATCAAGGGCTTTTGGTGCTGTGAGGCCCAGTCATATCCCAGGACTTTCTTTGGCTGTTCTCCAAAATCTCTTTCTTTGACTCTCCTATATCTCAACGAGTATTTAACATACCGGTTGTTCATTTGCTAAGTGAGGGTGTCCCCCCACCATTGCACCCTGGTTGATGGCAAGACCGTTCTTTCATGAAGAAATGTGTCGCAGATTTGATATCCAGTGCTAGCTGTTGGGTTTTTTTTTGTGGTTGCTTATTGTTTGATGTTAGCAGTGATGAAGACGCTGAATATAAACAGAGAATGTGTGGCCTTCAAAAACATGTGGTTTGTTTCAAACTAAATCAGGAAGTACATTTGTTTATGGCCACCGTCGTGGTATGTTAATCCCTGACCCTGGTTCTTTGTGGGGACAAGCTGTCACAACCAAAACTCTGTGTAAGTGTAGGTATGAGACATCGCGGAAGAAATTTATTGGCAAATGTAATCTGACTTCACATTTCTTATAACAGTGAATAATTGGCAAAATAAATGTGGAACAGGAAATACTAAAATATTTTAGATGCATTATTTCGTCAAGGCCTATAGGAAGTGCACAAGGGTGTGCAACAATGGATTCTGCAATGATATGATAAATTCTTCCAAACCACTATAACTATCCATCAGAATTGTCCAATTTAGATTTGAGGTTACCCCAGTTACTGATCCCATAAATCAAACACTTTCATTTGCATATATTAGTCTCTGGAAGATAGAAAGTACTGTATTTTTTTAAGTGTATTACCATATGTACTTTACAGACCAAGGTCATTTAAGGTGGCTCATTAAAACAATGCTTAGGTTTGGGTAAAAATTCTACCAATCGAGGTTACACCAGGCAATTAATACCCAGCCAGTTTGGCATATTCTACGAGAATGAAAGGTTTCACTGTTGTCACAGATTTATAGTTTTGATGGGTTCAGGCCACAACCTTTCTACTTATTTTATTCCTGATACTTGAGTGAGGACTGTATTCATCGGTACCTTTTGCGAGCAAGTTGTGTCTTCTGGCTTTTCCCCTTTAGATGTCATTTTTAACCTCTGCTGACCAAAGGTCATTAGAGCTTATGCGACCGCTCATGTCTGTCCATCCGACCGTAAACTTTTGCTCGTTAATGCCATACTGTCCACAGTTTTCAAGTTAGCCCAAAATAACTTTCAGGACTTACAGGGTGTATAAAAATCTAAGTCCCTTTTGATTTTGGTGGCATCACCTACAATATTAGGTAATATAGGGGTCAAAATGTGATTATCTTGTGAACACTCTAGCATCTTTAATTTTTAGCGGATGATCACCTAATGTGGTGGGATTGTGGGGGAGATCTAAATCGCTTATGATACTAGTGGCGCCACCTATAGTTTGATGGAAATTATGAGCCCCAAAATATGTTTTAAGATATAAAATTCCATGTCTGGAAAAATAAATAGATTGGACTTGCCAAATTTATAGGGTATATAAACCATGTCCATTGCTAGAATGTTATATAATATCAGTGACCTTGACCTTTTTTTGAGGTCGCTATTCCTGTAAAGTTGAAAGAGGTGATTTTGTAATGGCAGGGTGTAGCTTGGACATTAATGGCAATGTCAGCACAGCACCAGGCCTTGTTTTACATAATCTTGGTGACTCTGATCTATCTCAAGGTCACTGAGGACAAAGTTAAGGACACACTCATTGTTGTCTTGGTACATGCATCAATAACCCTCACAGGAATTGCACAAATAAGCAATGATTACATGTGGAGGGAGTGCCATCTGGTGGACAAGTTCTACATTAAAATCGCATAAGCTTTGTATGTTCAGAAGTTACTTGAGGACTCACCACTTTGGAATGAAGATGTAGGTGCAATATAAGCCACTTTGCCGACTGAGCATTAGGCCCATTGGCCTCTTGTTACTATACCAAACTATTATATGCTGAACCTGAAGACAGTACAGTGGATTCTATTTGGGCCTTACTTTGTCATGAAAATTGTCTTAAATTTTATATAGTTATGAACAGTTGGTTGTGTCACTGCTTACTCATGCTTTTTAAGCAGCCTGTAAGATTCTTGGAGGACGCGTAGCTGTTTGGGTTGAGTGAGTGGGGCTGGCTGCATCATCTGTTTATTGGCTGTGGTTGGCCGGATGTTGACTTGCTTTGGTGGGGCAGCCTATGGCAGCTCGTGGCCTGTGGATGGGTGGTGGGTCCGGTCCTCCACCCCCCCACCTCTTCATCCCGTTTTTAGGGATAGTGTTTTATTGCATTTTCTCCTATCTGTATACTTTACGTAGTCAGCTTGTCATTATTTTGTAATTAATTTGTCAGTTTCATTTCACTCTCCAACCTGGGTTTTGTATCTCTATTTTGTATGTTTTTTTTGTGTGTGTGCATGTTTATACTATTTCCATGCATTTATTTGTACTTTTATTTCTGCATCCTTTGGGGGGTTCCATAAAATATGTATGGGTATTGTTGATTAAAGCCCAGTTTTTTTGACAGCTGTTTTAGGTGGTCAGGGCCACTGAGGTAATCTGTCGTGGCAATGCTTTTGATGGGACATCGTCTGGTGATTCTTGCTGGTCCTGAACATTCATTTGAATACAAAACAAGCAGGATTATCATAAAGTAAACCGCTGAAGCTGTGATATGTTTGCATCATTTCCCTGTCCACAAACATGCTTTCGACATCCAGCCTGATTTCGCGGTGCCGCCATGATACCAGCCTCATTTTGGGCCTTTGCTACTTGTAGCCACGTGGTTCGGACTGTTAAGTATGATTGACAGGTGGCATTGCTCCGCTATGGGGAGAAAACCAAAAGAATGACACATGGACCTTTAGATGTCCACATGTCTGCGTGGCTTTTTTGCATTTTTCTCATATGTCTACTGTAGTTAATTGGGATCAGTCAAAATCTCAAAATCACCCATGGAAAGGTTTTTGGTGTCTCATATGTCCTGAACTTGGTGCTTGTGATCTTGTTGGGTTTCACCTACAGTTCTTGTTAAAAAGTACTGAAGCAGACAACATTTGATCACCAGCCGATTTTGACTGGTTTAAGGAGGAAAGGGTTAACAATGTTCTATGGTGAGCCACCTGAACCATTCACAGTATTGAAGGCATGCTTTTGGAAGAGCTGACCCATCTGTGCATGGAGGAGGGATCAATCATTATTTTACATTTCACAGAGGTTGGGTTGAAGGGAAATTGCAGTCATGGCAACACATCTCAAACCTATTCTAATGGTAATGAAATTATGTAGGATGTGGTAGGAGCTACGGCCTTACCAGATGATCCATGTGTGAATCTCCCATGCCAATCAAAAACACTAAATCCCCTTCCACTGATGAGACGGAGAGATTGGATTTGGAAATAGTCCGAGGGATCAATTAATTACGGTTGGGTCACTCCGAGGTGTCATCCCCTTCATGCAATGATTTATAGCTCAGAGTGAAACTCTTTGTCTTGCGTGACCCACAATTTGGTGCCCTTTTATACCTCCCTGTGAGGAGCCACAGGAGAATTGAAGCAACTAAATGTGTGATCAAGGGTGTTAACCCGAGAAATCAGTAAGACTGGTGGATTATTGTAATGATTATTCCTATTACCCACTGAGAGCTCTTGAGAAATTTTCCGATTATGAGACTCAAATTCAGACCTATGTTTTGAATTTTATAACTTTTTTGTTGTGCATAATTAATTATCAAAAGTTAAAATACAGTGGTCCCTCCCTTATAAGGCAACCCCAAATGCTGCCAAAAAGTGGCCTTATAAGAGAGGTGGCCTCTCTTGAGGGGGAGAATATAATGGAAATACCATACTTTCTGCAGAAGAATACTGGCCTTTCACGAGGGGTGGCCTCTGGTGACAGGGGCCTTATTAAGAGGGGGACCACTGTATTATCATTATTCTAACATTTCTGGCTCACAAAAGTGGGTGGGACGCATTACTTGAAGGGCAAGGCCACCAAAAGGGATAATGTTGCTGCATTATTTTACTGTGTTATTCTTATTAAGCACCGAGGTTGTGCAGGAAATTTTCAAAATTTGAGACTCAAATTCAGGCATATGTTTTAAATATTATAGCATTATTCTCGTATAATAATAGTCAAGATTTAGAATAGGTACTTTTATTTTATTTATTTAATTAATTGTTTTTTTTTATTCTTTATTATTATTTTTTTGTTTTTTTTGTTATGGAAGTAGGATGGGAGAGGCTTTTAAGGCAACAAGGCTGTCCAAAAGGGATAGCCATATATTCCTGTTCAAGCTTGTGGAGAGTGCTTTCTTGTAATTCATTACCTGTAATGGGGCAAGTGCCATGCACATTGGTTGTAATGTAGTTCAGTATCCCAGTTCACAGCGGCCAGATCTGGAGTATGATACCCAGGTATTTTTGGTGACTCGACTAACTGGTTTTATCATGGAGGTGAAATTGTGTATTTATTTGCTTGAACTTTGTGAACTTCAGTACAGTATCTTTAATATGTAATAATGGGGTTATCATTCCATGCCAAGTTGTTAACAGCTTGGAATTTTTTTTAATTTGTTTAATTATTTATTATTTATTTCTATCTGGTATTACCTCACAAGTCTTGCTTCAGCTGCCTTTGTTACAACTAGGGTATGATTTGCTTGACAATGCAAAAGCTTTTGACAACTGACATGCTGTACAAGGCGACCCTCTTCTGAGAAACCACCCCTAGGGCAGGGTCAAAAGTGGTCACATGAGGCAGTTGGTCTCTTAAAAGAGATCCAACAACATGAAAAAGAGCCAGGGTCCTAATAAATATGGTAGTAAAAGACCAGTGGTCTCTCAGAGGAAGGACTGTTGCATTTTGTATTTGAATGAAGGGTTTATTTGTGAAACATTTGGGCACAGACTTCTCATTTTACTGCCCATGAATAAACAGAAAAGTCCATTATTGGTATGAGGGAGTTAAGGTATAAATCATGGGGTCTGGACATTTACATGTACTTTAGTTTTGGCCACCAACATTTACAAATTTACTGCTACGTTTATTTTTAAGTCACTGAGGGTTCATATCGTGAGGAGTAAAATTGAAATTAAGTCAGTACGACTGAATTTAAAAAGTAAAAAAAAAAAGCAAATAGAAAAATATAGCATTTTGGAATAGGCACACTTTTGATCTGATCTTAGGGAAATAGCTCTTGTCGTATATACACAAGTACGAAGATGATGTTGAAGCTTCAGTCATTTTATTCCATCCTTGTGACGAGTTACAGCAGATACAGGAATACGTGTACTTCTCATGGGGTTCCACGGGCAAAAGCCCAGAGCTCACAGCTCTTCATCAGTACCAAAAATATTTCCAAAATCTACCTCCAAATTATAAACCAATGGAGTGCCAAATACATCAATTACAATTCATTACATCTGATGAGGAGGAGGGCTTTTATACCATATAAGTGTACAATAATTATGAGTGACATAGGGTTGAGTAATTTCTTGAAGGAAAAAGTTATCACGCTAGTCTTTAAACATAGAAATTCCTGTGGTGTACTGGACAATCCTAGCAGTATCAAAATTCAACATCCAGCATCCTGTAAGCTGGTCACTTGGGTGCTTCATGGGGAGAGTCAAGTGCACGTGAAGTGAAAAGACCACCAGTAGAACAGTGAGTCAAGCAGAATTAAATTATAATGTAATAAACAGAAACAGTATGAGTGTGCACAGAAGGAAATCTGATCAGATACTCGCACATAAGACTTGCACTGAGAAACTTCAATGATTCACTTTGTTGCATAGAAAAATGAAACGCAAATCCTAAACATTATTTATCCATATCCATAGCACTTTGATGGAAAAACTTTAAAATTAAGAACATGCAGATTAACTGCGGTGCTGCTTTGACCTGCACTGTTCTTCAAGGGTGTACCTGTATGTACAGCAGATTCATGTGTCAGACGTGGCAAAGCATGCTGCTCTTACAAAGCCGGTAACTTGGTTAAAATTAACTGTTTGTAAAGTCATAGGGATGTCCTCTGTGCACTGAACTTCATATGAGAAATAGTTATTTTGTGAAGAAAAACTAATCTTTATTTCCACAAATGTTGATAAAAATGTGCATTTTAAACTTTTCCAGCACTACCCCTGTATCACTGTAGCTGATTGATGCTACTGCCTAGTAATAGGATGTGACAACTGCAACTGGAGTTGAACTTCTTAAAACCTACTGCTCTGAATTATAATATGGCTGCTAGATTCGTGTTTCTTGGGAGAGGCCTGTCATTCAAGTGGCAGCATGCTTGAAATTACACGGAATAGGAGTCCAGGTCAACAGCTTTCCTCAGCATGCTTTGGGCACAATGCACCCAAAGGGCGTTGAGGACAGTTGTTGACCCAGTCAAAATTTGGCATTGACAGAGTTAATATTCATATCTCATGTTCAAAGTTGACATGATAATAGAAGGACTCTTGAGAAAAAAAAACGTGTTAATGAATTCTGTCTGTGTTGGAATTTGATTGGATTAGCCTGGGAATGCAGTGGCAGTAGATTTGTCCAGTGGCTCCTGTATTTATAGCCATAAAAGCTGTTTGTAGCCTGCAGGCTCATATTAACTCTTTTCTGATCTTGTAGCTCGATCAGACTATAGTCTGATGGAAAGTGCTTGTATGGAAAAGCTGATTAGGCACATCCATGTATTGTGATCTGTCATGTTGGTGGCATAAACGGCCCGTCAGTTGCATCTCACTGAACCAGGGCTGGGTTTCTTCTTGTGCTGATGCCAGTGTAGTTGACCCAAAAGTGTGGTGACCTATAAACTTTCCTTCCTTGTGGTTTTTTTAATGAGTTAAGTGAGAGTGACAACAGCTGGTCCTGTCAACAATGTCTGATGAAGTAGCGCATGTTGATGAGAGAGTTGTTCAGCAAAATAACTGGACGTGTTAATTGCGTTAATGCTCCTCCCAACAGATTTGCTCCTTCCTTTGGTGAATAATTAGTACAAAATAAAGCAAAAAATTTGTCCTTAACATTGCAGCTGCGGACTGTATTTTGGCCACTTTGGACTAATTTAGCTACAGAAGAAGGAGAAAAAAAGTCTTCTGTGGTAGACGTTTTAGGATAGTAGGATTGTACAGTAGAATCTCCCTATTAAAACCACCCAAGGGACTGAAAAAAATGGTCTTAATAGGGGAGGGTCTTTACCATGTTTATGGGGATCTAATTTAATTAAGGATAAACAAAAACAGGTCTGTTGATTGGTGATCTTTTCAATATCGAAATGGTTTCTTTAAGGAGGTAGTCGAATTCTACTGTATATATGTAAGACATCACATGTATTAGTTAATTTTTCAAAGGTGTCTTCATATGAGCTTCCAGCAACGCATATATTATTTATCAGTCATGTGCATGGGTCTCAATATCTATTGAGCAGTCAGATCCCTTGACTCCTTCACTTCCAAGTTTCGCACCGAGTCAACAGTTTCCTTTGCACGCTTTGTGTGACCCAGACCATCATATTCTCTGGAACGACAGACGTGCTGCCACTTGAATGAATGTTCTTTTCGTAAGGAATATCAATCTAGCATCCTTATTATCATAATAAAGCAGTTTGTTTTAAGTAGTTTTACTTTTGTAGCAGTTGGCATTGAGTAAGTTAAATTGCTACTCTCTTACAGGGAGGGCTATTGTCACTCAGGGGGCGAAATAGAAAAAAAAAAAAAATCAAGCTAGTGGATCTTATTTATCCTTCATTTTTCATTGTGTCAATCAGGGCTGATTGGAAGATCACTGGCCGTCCTGGTTTACCCTCATAAAAGAAGAAAGAAATAAAAAAATAAAGAAAATGGTCATATAATTAATTGTATGGTACTCCGTCTGCCTTGCAGAAAACGATAGAAATTGCCATGCTTTCTGTTTGAAATTGTCGAAAGAAAGAAACATGAGCTGTTTTCCCAGTATATACAGTGTAGTCCTTCAACATCAACACCAGAAATGTATTTTCCACGTTCAGTGCTCTCCCTGTCCCTTCCTGCTGTTGCCCGTCTCAGAGGAGTACAGAAATTTTCAAGTTTATTTTTAACATAGCATGTTTAGCTCGCTATTTTTGGAAAACAGGCTACAACAGCCTGAGTGATCGCCATGGACCCCAGTGAGTGAACTGTCAAATGGAGTCTGGAGTAAGTGAATCCAAATTTGTACCATGTGATGGAGATTTCCGACATTAGACCAGATGGTGCTCCAACATGCCTCATACTTGTATATACATAGCATTTATCGGAGCTGTTCTGTTGCTGAAAAATTGACATGTGTGCTGTTTAAATGTCAACAGAGTCATTGTTGTTCATTTTCATGACAGCCATTTAAAGGTAGATGTTCTGTGATGCTGGAAAAGAGGAATCTGCATAATGTTTCTGGTGATTTTGTCTTTTCCTTTTGTGGAAAAAACCACAGAACAGATGCTGGTTTGATTTTTGTACAGTGCATCTGGTGATCTGTGGATACATGTTGTATTGAGGAACACAGAAATAATATATCGTGTGGGAAAAGTCCATGTCAAGTTAATGTGTATGATGGTGAGGCTTCCGTCATGATGATTCATTTTGTCAGCAGAACTTGCGAAAATCCTTCCCATGACACATATGTGTTAGATTGACGTGTACATGTCAGATATGATGCCTCTGCGAGGTAGGCATTTGATATCATCAAAGTGATAGCAATAATTTTTGGTGTCCCATTTTTCATCAATTTTCTTGTTATAACGGTGTTTTTAAAGGAAAAGTGAGAATGCATGGTGTCAGGGCCTCCATGTTACACTTTGCTACCTGCTTCCAAGTTTCAAGTACAGATACAATGTGACACTGGAGCAACCATATGACACACTTTACCACTGGAAATGTCTGTTTACTGAAACCTGCATGTGTATACATATACATATATGTGTGGAAATATGACCCGTGAACCACATAGCTCTGGTTTCCACGCCACCTACTGCATTTGCCATTCCAGTTCTTTTGGAAAAGCAGTTTTCTGAAAGTGAAAGTGAAAGATCAAGATCCAAAAATCACCAGCTGACCCGGTATAAGAAGAGTCAAACAAGCACAGAAAGTGAGAAAGTGCGGATAAAAAAATGTGCATAGTATATATACAGAGGATCATAATTACTTCAGTGTTAGGCCCGAACAAGCTTTGTTCACCATGACTATTGAATGCATTTGATTCATTTCCCTGAATTCCTGAGCAGATTGTGACCTCATGTGGCTTAACCCTTTCCCCCCTTGAATTAAGACTGAGTCAACAGCTTTCCTTGGCATGGGTTGGGCACTAAGTGCCCAACCCATGCCAAGGAAAGCTGTTGACTAGGGTCATGTTGTCTTGACAGGTCTCATCTTCAATTCTCAGTCAAATTGTTTTTCGTTGCTGTTGAAGTCAGTTGAAAAAGCTGAAGCAGACGACATTTGACCACCAGCTGGTTTTGGCTGGTTCAAGGGGGAAAGGCTCAATCAGAGCATTTGCACTTTCAAGCTGAAACAAAAATATTGTCTGGAAATGGTGCAGGTGAAGGACTGTGAAAAACTGGAGGAGTGTCAGACAAGTGAACCTCTGAAATACTGAGTTAATGTTAATTGTAGCTTCTATTTTGTATAACATATATCTATCAAAGTCTCATTTATGATTGTGGAGAATTGAAAGAATCCTCTGAAGGTCAGAAATTTAAATTGTAAAATGCAACCAGGGACCAATTTTTTTTTTTTGAGCCTCATTTTAAGAAGCAGTAAATATGTTCCATAAAGGAACACTCTTTACGGTCCCAGCTACTGTCAATTCAGTTCATTTCACTGTATTTTTTTTAATTTTTGCATATTTAGCTGATGGCACAGAGTTGTGAAAATAAAAACTCGTTGAAATAGTACATTACTATATGTGTCATAGGACCTGTGTTAAAAATAGTGAAAGTAAAAGTTTATTTAAAGGCCTCAAATGCAAAAAGGTGCCAAAAAAATAGATAGATGTACATGCAGTAAATACATGTACCATGTAGAGTATTCAATATGTTCACAAGAATGTTGAAGCGAGGTAGGCTTCTCACATGTGACAAACTGTCATGCCTGTCGTTTATAACCACCCCATCTGTCAGATAAATGCTTCCTAGCATGAGAAATGATCGTCTATATATCATGCACGTGGTCACCAAAAATAGGTGGGGTTTCACTGTAGCTTTACACCGTGCAAACTTGCAGATTGAAAGGATGACCTTGACCTCGTATGACCTCTATCGGACAGCATGTGACCTCTTGTAGCTAGTGTGAGTGGGGACAGGCTCAGGATTTGCTCAAACTCGTACTTGGCCACTCATCATTTGGAACTCCATTTACCAGCTGTCAAATTAATATTCATGAATACCAATCACAGAGTTCTTGAGCTTGTCTTTAACAACTTGTGTACATACAGGTTGGTATTTCCATGTCAAACAGAAAATGAGAAACATGTACTCTGATTTGTTTTGAGTTGCTTGCAGCCAGGAAGATTGTCTGAAGTGATATGTTTTGTTGTTAGTAATTCCTTTGATTATTGTATTTAGCTGTTGTCATGCTGAAGTCATCATAAAAATAGTTGCATACCAAATGAAGGGGGGGGGACGTTCAGGTACAACTGGAAAAATATATTAGTGTAGAGAACATGATAAGTCATTCCATGATGCATTTGATATTAACACTCCAAGTATATATACATGTATATAAATACAGTGGAACTTGTCTAAAAATACAATGTACCTCCGTTTGGAATCAGCAAATTTTGGTCTTTCAAAACAGGTGGTCTTCCATAGGAGGTATAAATAAGATGAAAAGTGCTGTGCAAAGTATGTGAAAATGTGGTCTTTTTATGACAGGTGGTCTCTCATGAGGGTTGTCTTGTAAGTCTGTCTGACCCCTGAATGTTCAAAGTGCCAGTAGCCTGTCTACTGCATAATCCATAAGAGCCTCCTCCATTTGTCTTACTTTTGTGCCATGAATTGATTGGGAACCATATTAAAGTCCCCACCTAGAGGTCATAGGTCACTGAACCTAGTGCTGCCTTCTGCACAGAGCCACTTGTCTCTCTTTCTCTGTTCTGTCAACCTATGACACCAATTTTCTCCTTGGGTGAACTTCAAAGATATTGTTGTAATATCTTAATGTGGTTTTGGTGGGGCCCCTAAACACAGGCAAACAGCCCTTCCTTACATGCTTTTCATGATGCTGGAGGCTTAAGTATGGAGGTTATAGTTCACCACTCTATTATATTTATAACAGTTATCCCATTTTTAGCTCAGCTGACTTGTCAGTAGCTGAGCGTATTTTATGGTTCTTCGTCTGTTGTCAACAGTCCACTTCTCCAAAATGATTCAGTTCAAACCTGATGGCAATGTACCTTGGGTGGGTCTCTACCAAGTGTGCTCAATTGGTCACGCTCCATTGATTGTTTATGATTTTTTGGGGTTCTTTTTTGTTGGCAAATCTTAAAAAAATCTTCTTCTCTGAAACCGCTCACCCGATTGCTTTGATATAGCATAGGAACACTCCTAGGGACTCCTACTTCTGAATTTGTTTACCAGGTGGTGCTGTGATTTTTTAAAATGATTTTTTAATGATTTTTTTTTTGGTGTGTTATTGCTGTTTTCGACTTCTTCTCCAGAACAGTCTCTCAGATGAAGCTGAAACTTGCTGGATATGTTCTTTGTAGAAGGGTAAAAAAAAAAATGGTTCACTAAGTGGCAACGCTGTGGATTCCTGATTTTTCATGATTTTTTCAATTTGGGTACTTACCATTAAATGCACCTTTCCTGTTGATAGCTATGCAAGTCAATGGGCATTCTAATGCTAATTCACAGTTTTGACATCTTGTCTGATACCGTCTGTCAGATTAACTTTAAACTTGGTGGCAATGTACCTTGGGTGGGTCTCTAGCAGATTGTTCAAATGGGCATGCTCCATTGATTTTTGGATTTCTTCATGAATTTCTCTGCTCTTTTTGAAAAACTTTGAAAAAATCACAAGGGCATATGTACATGTCAGCTGAGCACAGGACTGCCTCAGTCCTCTTGGCCAGGATAAGGATTGTTGCACTCCCAATATTTCAAGCAGAATTTTTCTTGCAGTAATTGTCAAGAATGTTTATGAGAATTTGGCTTGACCTTTCTTTGGAAGTGCCGTGGAGTCAGGCAAACAGCCTCAGTATTGATGTTGTTATACGTATTAGGTGGCTAATAATATAATGGGAACATTTGTCTGTTCGACTGACCCCAGGGGTCAGCCATAATTCATTGAAAATGGTTAGCTCCACTGAGGTTAATCAATGTATATTGGTTTCCTAGTGTAACGGCCTCCTGAAGTAGGGCTAAAGACTAGCTTCAGTGTGGGGGGGGAAGAGGGAGACCCCTACTGCTTGGGGAGGGGCGATAACAGGAAGTCTGTACTCTCAGTTTGAAAATGATGGCTTTATTTGGTGGGCTAGCAGTATTTAACTCATTCCATACCTGTCCCTGATTTTTCCGCATATTTACCTCGATTTAAGACGACAATTGCATGTTCAAATTGTTCGTGAAAAGAGCTTTCGTTCAAGTACTAACATGCCTACAGTCTAAAGTCAGTGGTTCTGGCCCTGCCTGGCAAGTCATGCTGCAGCTACCGCAAGGGCAGCTGCAGCATGACTTGCCAGGCAGTGCCAGAACCACTGACCAAGGCCTGTGGCCATAGTATGGAATGAGTTAAGGTGACAGAGAACTGTTGAGATGGAGCCATAGGGGAGATACTTCTGGACATGAACACTGTAGCCGACTGTGATCCCTGTCTCTGGGAGACCTCTGCTGGGGGGGGGGGGAGATTCCATAGGGTTGCAATCCTGGTCTGTAAATCTTGTTTACCTGTCATGATGGTCCACTATTCTTCAAAAACCATTGTTTAAAGGAAAACTGCTGGCTATGGCAATGACAATACCCAGCCGTAACTGACAGGTCCCTTCCTTTTTGGTCAGACATGGCCAAAGAGCAAATAGCCTTTTCCTGCAGTATAGTGACATAAGATTGAGGACTTTGCCGTCATCAGAGACGTGATCAAGAAGACGAGGTGGTCTTCATAATCACCGGAAGATCAGTCTGACTTCATGTTGTGTAAAACGTGACTTGATTGTCTTTCAGGTATCACACTGATAGAGTTTGCACAGATAGAGCCCCCTAACCATGACATGCACCCAATGAGGGTGCTGATGAGAATCCAGAAAGCAGATCCACCAGGGCTTGACAATCCGTCTCGGTGGTAAGTATTTTTGCCTGCAGGGGTCACTGTGGCATGTTTTTTCTTTCATACATCTTAAAATTCTCCTGTCTGTGACGCGTAACAAAATGGAGTGTCTTGTAATGACATTTGCTGAACCCCCTTCAAATAAATCCTCATAGTGCTTCTGCAAACACTCAGAACCCTTTGGCTGAGTACATACTGTTCTTATTGTGGTATAGATTACTGTTCCTAATTCCACTGCAGACTGTAGCAAGTTTGTATAGTATAAGATTTATGTAGACAGTACTGATTGATTACTCTCCCCTTACATGGCAAATAATTTCTGTGGTCATGTGCATGTGGACATTGGATGTTGATGATTGGTTACTTTTTCCTTGCAGGTCAAAGGATTTTAACGATTTCATTGCCAAGTGCCTTGTTAAGAACCCAGAGAAGCGAGCAAGTGCAGTAGACTTACTAGAGGTTAGCATAATATACTGACACACTTCTGCATTTCTAGAGATTTAAGTGGACAAAATGTAGTTGTCTCCCTTCATTACAAGTTCTAAACACATTGGTGTGTGCCAGACATTTATGGTCAGAGGGAATCCAAGGGATAGTTTATGGCGTGCTGGAACTGATGGGGGGCAGGGGGTGGGGTAGGGGCAGCCTGGCCACCAGTGTTTCCATTGACTGTCGAGTCATGCTGCCCCTGCCTTGCAGCAGCTGGAGCATGAAGTGCCAGGCAATGCAAAAGCCACCGAATCGGGCATGTCAGATACACTATTCTGCATGGTGGCAGCACCAGTACCTTGCTGCGTGTGTCCCATGACATTTTCAACCAATGAATGAAGCAGGTTTTGTATACCCCTCTGCATGTAACATATGGATACAAGGGGGAAGGTAACTGTATTGCCACTGACAAGTAACATGTTCCATTTACTCTTGGCCTGTTGATACTTGAAGGAACATCTTTTTTATTTGGAAATTGAACATATAATTCATATAATTCCAAGTAATACTGGGAAAAGTGCAAGTATTTGTATGTTATGATTTTTTTTTTAAAAACTTTACCTAGGAAACAGCTTTGTGAAGTGTGCCAAATATAAAGTGGTTAAAAAGCAACTTACTTGGGGTTTTTGGGGGATGGTCACTAGTGAAAAAGATGGAAACAATGGTAACATGTTTGATTGACAGTGAAACCTGTTTTGAGAGACCACTCTGAGGAAAGATCACCTGCCTTTTCAGACCATGTTTACCATGTCTCTGCCATCTTTCCCATGTTATTGCACCTCTATTGAGAGACCACCTGCCTTATGTGACTACTTTTTGGCCTGCCTGCGGGGCGGTCTCTTAAAACAGGTATTACTGTGTCTCAAAAGTGACAGAGCTGTGACATTTTGTAGTGGCATTGTACTCTTATTTTGCCCAAGATGAATTTGTTGAAGATTGGTACTCAGGTCTAAATTTCTTGATGTAATGTAAGGGCGAAAGTCCTGTCAATGAGCAGAGAACTTAATTTAGAATTGTAAAATCAATGCACCCGACTTTTGTGGTTGGAAAAAAAAAAACAAAGACAAGGTTTGATATAATTGAAATAAAACTGGCCTTTGGGCTAAGCTTTGGTTTTAAGTCTCCCATGCCAGCCAGATTAAGTCAACAAACCACCACTGTACCCAAACTGTACCACAGAAAGTTGTCAATTGTGCCATTACTTTGAAGAGTTTGTTAAAAATGTCTGTTCTTTATGGGAAAAATAGAACTGAAGCAGTTGATGGATTGCATTTTAAAACACGAAGAGGTGAAAAGGAATCATGTTTGGGAAGCGGCTCACACAAGTCAAATATTTATGTGAAGCCAGCCACATGTAGCAGTTTTGCTGTGGTGCATTTTCAGGGACAGATCTAGTCTTCAAAAAATTGCAAACAAAAGACGAAATATATAAGCGGGATTAATAAAAATTGTGTGGTGGCCTCAAATAATTCATCTCAAAATATTTCCGGCATTTACACATTTCATTGGCTAAGTTCAAGAAACATTAATTAGCATTTTGCCAATTGGCTAATGTTCAGAGAGGTCCCTGATTTTCTGTCATGCAAGTGTCAAGGCAGACAAACACCTGTCAAGTGCCTCAAAGAAAACCAGCCACAGCTTTGGCTGCTCCTATGTTTCTTTGTCTCCAATGTGGAGACAAAGTTGATGGAACTTCATTGAATCTATCAAGCTGAAAGTATTGCATTCAGCACCTTTCAGACTATAAAGTTTAATTTTTTTATTTTGCAAGTCCTGGCAAAGGAAGACTCAACTTTTAAAAATTTTTTTTAAACTACCTGTCTAACCTCAAAACATGCCAAGGGAGCTGCTGGAAGAATTGATATAGAATATGTCCACCAGGGAGCAGTAGTGTGTTGAATGCAGCTATGTTTATTGTTTCTGACACCAGGTGTCAGCACATGTTGAACTCTACCCTCTGCACTTGCAGCATCCATTCATCAAAGATGTGAAAGATAGCAAGCCTGTTCGGGACCTTATCAGTGAAGCCAAGGCAGAAGTAACAGTCACAGAGAAAGAGATAGATGATGATGTACAAATAAAGGTGAGAATTGCGCCAAGATAAGTTTCTGTCTGCAGTTTATGACTTTCCAAATGTAATTCAGGGCCATCAGCAAACTGGACTCAGTACATGGAATTTACATGCCTACTGTTGTGATGAAAATTCGTAAGCAGGTGTCACTGTATTAAAGAAAAAAAAAAGTGGATGCTTAGTTTACAAATATCTGTATATTAATTTTGGAAGTGTGTTTGTTGTAATCCTCACTGAAGATATCATCATGGTGTGTATTCCTGCCATGAATGGAAGCAACTGAGAACACAAGTTTACCAAGGGAGGTTTTTTTGCCACTTTTCTGGCCTAGGACCTGTGATTTGAATTTTTTCTGTATGTAGACTTAAAATGGTATACATATTGGGTACATCCATGTCAGTTCAGCAAATGTTCAGCTGACAAAGAATGCAGATGTGATAAATCTTACAGACACCAGATGAGTCTTTATTGAAAGCTGAAACAGTTTTCACAGTGAAATCATATAACTTAACAAGTGACTTTGAATTTTGTTTTCAGAATTCATTAAATGATTCTGATAACCAGTCCCTAGATATTGACCTCAACAACCTGAGTGAACACAGCGACAGTGTTTCCATATCCAAGCTTTCGACAAGCACAGGCGATGCCGAAACGCCAAGGGTAACTATTGCATTAGCAGTAATATGTTTTTTTTTTCCAATTTATATAACATTTTTGGTGAGGGTCATGGTTTCTGTGGTATGAGATCATCGTTAAAATCCTTTTGTAAACACGTCCACGTTTCTCTGTCCACTCTCAAGAGGGCGTATTGGCACAGGTTCATCCTAGGCACTGGGGCATGATGTGGAATGGTCATGTCGTCATTTAACACAATGGTAAAAGGGGGCTGTTTCTGTTTAGTATGGGAGCCCATGAGGGTTGTCAGAAGTGGCATGGCACCTTTTTTGTTTAATTTGTAAAGATTCTTATATGTACATGTGGGAATTTGGCACATTTGGAGTTGTTGGTAATTATGGAATGAACACATGATTTTAGGGTTGTGCATGTCCTTGTGCAGGTGAATTTCTCACTGGATGTGTAACAAGCACTTCACTTGAGGAATGCTAGTTCTCTGTTTACTCACCAGGGATCAGGAGCAGGCTTTTTTGGGATACCCAGACTGACCGCTAACATTGTATTCCATGCAAAAGGTTATTAATTTGAAAACAGGACCAAACCCACAGACCTGGAAGGTCAATGAGAGAGTTAGATATGAAGTCGTGGCATTGGTGTACCAAACTCTCGCTTGAGCTATGCCCAGGACAAAATTATAGGATTTGGGAAAGGCAAAGCATTAACTGCTTGCATAACAAGCGGAATAAAAAGGCAAATTTGTTTTGACCAGATTTTCGGAGAGGACTTATACAGCTTGTTTAAATGTTTGAGTGGAGAACCCTGTCTTCGTCAGATAAATACTTGCTGTATTAACACACGCCAGAAAAAGGGGGGAAAAATTCCAGACTTATGTGATTATAAACAGTGAAACAAAGGAAAGTATGAAAATTTGCCTTTTCATGCTGTGCATTTGCAAAGTCAGCTATGCTATCCATTGTTTGCTTAGCTTTGGCATCTTTCTGTGATTTGCTGTTGTTGAACAATTTTGCATAACTGGATGGAACTAAAGAAAATAATATGTAAGGAGACAAACTTTGACATTTTGTCCAATTTTGTCACTTGGAGTGAAATTTGCACCCTTATAATTGTCCTATTGTTGAGAAGTTGGGCATAACACAGAGTGACAGCTCTCTGTTGTCTTGGAAGAGTTTGGTGCCCAAATGACACCCAAAGGGCATGCTTTGTGCCTTGGCACAATGATACATTAATCTTGCGTACAACTTGTAGAGTGAAATTGCTGAGCCTGCAGGCTTCGACAGACAAAAGTCGGACGCTCCGAGTGAGGGTTCTGTCTTTACTCCCGAGTCGCCCGCACCATCAATCGAGGAGGACGCCACCAAAGCAGCACCAGTTACACCAGAGGAAAAGGAGAAAGAAGAGGTCATTAATGAAAAGGTAGAGGCTAAAGAGGATGATAAAGATGCAAAGGTCATTGAAACTGATGTAGGAGAGGAGATTAAATCCTCAGAGGTTTCTGCTGCCAAGGCAACAGATGCTGGTGTTACAGATGCTGTTGCCTCGGTAACAGAGCCTCAGGAACACCCAGAGGATGAGAAGCCAGTAGCCAATGAAGCACTGGCAGACCAGAAAGATGTCCTCACTGAGGAGGAAAAATTAGTAGATGATTTTAAAAATTTGGCTGTGGACCTAGAAAGAATAGTTGATGAGGACAAAAAGACCTCACAAGATGGTCCAGCAGAAATGGTTCATGACCATGAAATTGCCTCTAAAGATGGTCAGGAAGAAAAAGAAACCAGGACCGAAGATGTTGACTCGGTTGCATCCTCGGGAGATGCAACAGACCACAAAAAGCAGCATGTGGAGGAAAAAGATGTTGAGGCAACTGGGCAAGGTGCTGACGAAAAACTGGACGATAAATCAGTGGAGGAATCCAGGGCAGAGAGTCTAGATTCAAAGGTGGAGGGGGCACCAGTGGGGCAGCATGTAACCATGGTAACCATTGGTGATGGAGACTCAAACGACAAAGTGCAGGAGGATGTTCCACCTGCTGCCACTACTGACAAAACTGGGTCCACAGAGCCTTCACAGGTGTGTCATTCTCTGGTACTAATCCTGCCCTCTTGTGGCCATCTATGGTACTAACCCCATTCAACTGCTGCTGGGTTGCCTTTCTGTTCTCCGTCATGGTTCTTGTTTGCCTGAAGAGCTGCCCTTGATATTGGTGGTTTGACTTTGATGTGATTTGGTGATGGGTCTCAGGGAAAGAAAATCTGATTTCACAAATACACTTTTTGCAGAATGATTTTCTGGGGGTTCTTTTAAAATTGGATTGTGTTGCTTTTATTTTTCGGTAATTTGGTGAAGACATTGTATATATGCAATAAACTAAATAGAGACATATGTACTCCAAAGTACGAAAAAAGAAAAACAAAAAAAAACACACACAAGAAGAAAAAGTTTTTGTGTGATTGATTTACTTTGTAATTTCCTTTCATGATATCTGTGAATGGAATGTGCTTAACTTTTACAGAAAAGGTATATCTGTAATGAACTTATAAGGTGTACATGTTTTAAACTTGTACATGGTGAGGATGGCTCACTCACGTCTACAAGGATCACATCAAAGGGATTTGTGGAAAATTAAAATGTGTATGCTTTTCCCTGCACCTCCATAGCTCTTGAAAGTCCTTAAAATTCCAAGATATGGCGACCTGTTCAAAAATAACACACGTGTGCATATGTATCGATCACAAAATCAGTAATGTCCGTGGGTTGGGGGGAGTTGTACTCTTGCAAAATACATAAAATGTTACACTGTTTTCATAATTTGTCAGCAGAAAAAATGATTGCCAATAACAGCTGATTTGGGAATAATGAAAGTGGTCTAGATCCCTCAGTAAAATATAAATTAGATGCTATATGTATATTGAATACAATAGCTTAGCAAGAAATGTACACTGTGCATGATAGTATGAAAAAAGGAGTTTTAGATTGTTCCCCCGCTGCAATTATTTTACATGTATTTGTAAAAGCTATGGAGGTGCACAGGGAATTGTCGTACGTGTTTACTAAGAACATGTCACGGTTTAACTGTGGCTCTATTGTAGTTGAACTTATGCTGTCACATCTTTTATTTTTCTTCTGGACCCGTTTTTGTTTTTAATTTGTCGACACTCAACTTCGGTCAAAAACGCTGTGAAGCGTTATAGTAAATATCCATTTGTGGTCTTTGATATGTACCAAAGAATACATTTTATATTGATCAGAAAAAAAAATTTGTACATGTAGCATTATCAAACTCAGGGTGCATCTGTGTTTCATCTTTTGTTCAGAAATTCTTCAGATTGTTTATGCAAAGCATCCAAAAGAAAAAAAAAATATCTGGAGGAAAGCACTTGACACCTGACCCTCTTTATGGGGTAGATTTGGCAGCTAAGTAGTTAAAACCCTAGGCCTAGTAACACAGGGAAATGTAGAATACACTTAAATATAGGTACTTTGCATGCTGCTGACTTGCCTGTGACAGACATTATGCACGCTCGAAATTTTCCGAGAAGATGTAGCTTTATTTCACATTTTTTTTTCAAAATCAAAAAGGGCACACTTAACACGGTCAACTCGTGATTGGCTGTACGAAGCCAGAGCCAACAAAGTTTCACGACACAGGGGGGTGTTTTGCACACACTCATAGTTGAGGAAAGTTGTTGACTCAGTCTTGTCCTGCAGGGGAAAAGGCTCAAGTTTGTTTATACAAATATTTGGCGGGCAGATTATGGCTGACAGAGACTGACGTATGATCATCTGACAGCTGAAAACACACGACAAAAGTAATGAAGTATAGAAATTAAAATATGTATTTTTAAAAAGGATGAAGAAAAAGCAGAGGATATCCTTTGCATCAGTTGTCTTAACAGTAAAGTGATTAGTTTCATTACTAAAGAAAAAAAAAACCTCAAAACAATGGGCGTGGCATGTTTTAAAGTGAAAACTTTATAGTTGATGTTGAGTTTGCATGGTGTCTCGTATATCATGTCCCCATGGCACATTTTTGTTTGCATGAGAACACATAACCTCTCTCTGCATTAGAGGCTTGAGTGAACACACATCAGTACTTACATAGCGATCACACGTACTCCAAACTGCATGCATGCATGTCACTTCTAACGTGAAGTTTCACACGTACTCCAAACTGCATGCATGCATGTCACTTCTAACGTGAACAGTTAACATGTGGAAAGACGTCTCGCTGTAGTCTCATGATAACACCATCGTGTCTTCTTTCCAGCTCATTTGGTGTCAATCTAACATGTTCTAGCCCTCACCTGGAATCCAGTCCTATATTTTTAGTTTCAGCACAGAGGTCGTCGACAGAACATGCAGAAATTCATTTCATTTGTAGCATAAGTGTGCTTGTGGTGGCACGATGCAAAACGTCCACTAGTGGGATGGTTCAGTACCAAGTTAGCACTTCCAGCACTCAATATAGTAAAGTTTCCCTTTCCCTCACTCGAAGCTTAATAATTCAAATAGCTTTGATTTGCAAAAGAATCACAGTGGGGAAAAATTGACACCATTTTGACATCAATCTTAAAAATTGGGTTGATAAGTAAATTGTATCTTGGCGTTGTCGTCAGGTATGGATTTAAAATTGTGAACCATCCCACTGTAGTGACTTGGTTAGACAAGAATAAGGAGTTATTCCCCCAAGGCTTTCAGTGTTAGAACTTCACTGAATCAGTAGCATTTCTTTAAAGATTTTGGCTATAAGGTGTGTCATATTTATGGACAAAATTTGTCCTACGTCTGCTCAGTAATTCAAAGAAACAGTGTGGTTGATTGGGTGTAGAGTTTGGTGATCTTAAACCTATGACATTTCGACATTAAACCCCCTCCCCACTCGCTCCACCCACCCACCGCACCCCCAAAAAAGGAAAAAGAAGGAAGTGTGTTTCCTGTTTGCAAATCAGTGGTAAAAAGAATGAAAAAGTCTACACATCTGACAATGTACCCAGGCAGTGGCTGAGTACAGCTGACTTAAAAAAAAGAAAAAAAAAGAATCTCTAATATAACAATAATGCTTGTTTTGTGGGCATTGGGATTATTTGCTGCCTGCGGTATTTGATTTGCTGCCCGACAGAGGTCATTTGGAGGGTGCAAATGACCACTGGAGGGCCGCAAATCGAATACCAAGGGCCATACAATGATCCCAATGACATAAAAACAAACATTATTATTCATTTGTAGTACTTACAAAGCTAATTATTTGCTATTAGGTTAAAGTAAACTGCTTCCCGTCGCTTCATGTCATTTGCGGCCCGCAAAATGGGTGCAAATGTTATTTGCAGCCTGCAACCTTGCCATTTATACCCTCTGTTATGGTGTTAATGTGCAGGTAGTGCCCTGTAAATGAATAATCATGAAGAACAGAATGCATCATCAGGCAACTGAACCCTGTCAGACATATATATTTCATATATGTAAAATGAAATAAATGTATATAAGCACCTGAGATACTTTAAATGTTGGCAGAGTTTCTCAGTTTTTGTTTTTGTTTTTAAACTGAATGAAACTAGTCAGTACTGAAACCATGGTTCCATTTTTTGCTACTGGCCTAGCCAGGTATTTTCTGTTATTTCAACTGTATGGTGAAAATGGTGTACACATTTTCATTCAAGAATAAAAAGTAAAAAGACAAGATAAATCATCCGTATACTTATTCAGTCATCTCCTCATGCATACAAATGCACCATGAGAGTTTAGACGTTAAAACTTGGATGATTAACTGTGAAAAACTTGGATGATTAACCGTGAAATCTGATGGTGTACTATTGTAATAGATATGCATCAAATCTGAACTGCATGAAATGTGTGAACCTCATTCATGCTCCTTGTGTTTTTTACATATAGACAGAGAAGTAGATATTGCTCGAATTTCAGATGAAATAATGAATCTGTGTGTGCAGTTCTTTGAAGCGACCAGTACCCAAAGTACACAGAATTAAAATGGGGTGAAAAGAAATCAAGATATTTGCTGTTGGTATACGTATGGTATTGCAGTTGGCTCCAGTTTGAGCTGATCGTATGTAAACTGACTTGATGAATTCAAATGTATGTGAACTTGAGCTCACTGTTGGCGCCACTGTACAACAAAGAGTGCCATATATTGAAACCGTATCATTACAGAGCGTATAGACAAATTTGGAGCTTATAAATTTGAAAAAGAAAGTAACAGTTTGTAACTTTTTCTCATGAAATCCAGAATTGTATCAAAGTGTTGTTAAGCCACAGCTTTGTCTTGGTGTGTCCTGACGGAGATTCCCTGTAATGATCTGTGTGAAAAATCTATGGTCATGAAACGGTGACTCGGGTGAAATAGCGTTTGCGACAACAAAATAGCAATTGGAGTTGTAAAGGTTGTAAAATGAAGTCTTTAATGATCATGTGGACATCTGTAAACCACAATTGTAAACATGTACAGGATTTTTCATGTTGAGTTTGTTTTTTAAAATATTTTTTGTTTTTTCTCTTTATTGGCTCAATTTTGGCTGTTTCTTTATTTCAGTTGCACAAGATATTTTTTGTACCTGAATCTGTTATAGTTATTTTATAGCATACAATAAGTTCCCCTTCATGTGGCCACATTTCATGTCTTCTGTTTTACCCTCATGATCTCTTTCCCCCCCCCCCCCCCCCCCCCCCCCCCCCCCCCCCCCCCCCCCCCGCCCGAGTTACCTCCCAACCTCTGCCCTCTGACAACTTGGTGTCTCGGTTACAGCCAAGTTCCTTTTGTCCATCTTCATACCCTCCCTTGTAAAGACCAGGACAAGGAGTGGATGGAGTCTGTTTACCAAAATTTAAGATGCGCATGGTCTATGTTGCTATAGGTTAAGACTGCTACAATTTATGATAAGCTTGTTTACCAACATTTATTGTCTTGGAGAGGGATCGCTGGTTGCACACGTATATGTCAGCTGAACTGTTGTTGATGCCTGGTCAAAAGTGTCAAACTGGGAATTAATGGAAATAAGTGTGTCATGGACCTAGTTTTAACCCTTTCTTTTGGAAAAATGGGAAAGGAGGGGGGATGTGGTTCACTCTTTGAGTACCAGCTTCTGACTGATTCAATAGCTTTGCTCAACATGCTTTGGGTTCAATGTGCTCAAAGCGTACTCAGGAAAGCTGCTGACCACTTTGATGGTCTCTGATACTGTTGGGGTGCTGTTACTTGTATGGAAGGCTGGTTTGCACAGATTACGAATCAAGTAGCGTAATGTGAATTCAAAACGCAATGGACATTTGTCAAAATTGGCACTGACAGCTGATTTGCAAGTTCCCCTGTGCTGGTCAGACTTGTATGTAAAGGCAAGGACAGCTGTGCAGGGCCAGAATTTTGGCGAGAATCTGAGAATCCATTCTCTTGAAGATTCTCTTAAACTTTTCTTTCTTTAAAAAGAAAACTAATTGACAAAAATCCTAATAGATTCTCGCAAAATTTTGCAAAATTCTGGCCCTGCTGTGATAGTATAAAGTAATTCTCACACAAAACGTTTTCATCAAGGCGAAAACTTAAACAAAAAAAAAAAAAAAAAGAATAGCTGATGCTGTTTGACCTGTGGGTCCTTTTGGTTGGTTATAGGGGGAAAGGGGTAAAACACTGTACTGCAACTGGTCATCATACCGAGCACAATGATGTAGTAAGATGCTGAAGAATGAACTGATGGAGGAGTTCATTTGGCACTTTGCTTTAAGCTATAGTTGTTGCAAAAGAATATAAGTGTTGGTGGCCATGTGTTTTGTATATGAGGAAAGAGGGCTACAGTATAATGTTACAGGTTTCATTTTGTATACAATAGATAGGCTTATGAAAGAAAAGCAGTCATCTCTATGGATCTTCAAGGTTCATACAGGTCCTTGAAATCCTTGAAATTACTTGAATTTGCTACATGCTCATCCAGGGCCTTGAAAATCAGTGTTTTTGCAATAAAGTCCTTGACTTTTGTATGTCCACTAATGCGCCGTCCTCAAAAATTTAGGTTAGCTCGATCACTTCCTCCCCTCCTATCATAGAAACCCAAAACAATAGGCAGCAAGACAGAAAAAAGAAAAGCCAATCAAGTTGGAAAGTCCTTGAATTTTACTAAAAACGTCCTGGAAAAGTCCTTGAATTTGAAAACTGCCAAGCTGTAGGAACCCTGGGTCTTACATAGAGGCTACAGATTCAGTCCTGGTCTGTGGGTCTAGGACTAAACACCAGGGTGAATTCATTCATCTTCTTGGCATTTAGACCATAAACTTGCCTCTGAAGCAGGTCAAGTTCCATGTTATCTCTATTACAGAGTAGACATAACATGGAGTTTGGGTCTGCTTTGCAGGCAAACTTGAGGGCGTCAAACTGCATACTGTATCTACACTTGTGTGTCTGACCCAGGCAGTTCAGCAACAGACAAAAATGCCTTGGTTTTGTGAACTATGTGGTACAAGGGCCGCAAAGTGAAAAATGTATTTTCTTTGGTACTTCATGTTATGAAATTATTTTCATTTGCTGTAATGGGTATTTAATTCTTTTAAAGTTGTGAGGCCCAAGGAGATAAAACTTACTTCATTATTCATCATTGTAAAACCACGTCCACACACTGGCAGCATGTGTCCATAATCCAAAAGGTCTGCGATCCATAGTTATGTCTGTTTCGACAAAACTTATCACATAAACAATATGAATAATAGATTCACTTTGGGACTCCATAGCAGACTCTGTCATTGCCTGACACTGGTTCATAATAACTAGATTTTTTTGGCCCTGTTCTGAACCAGGGCCACAGCTGTGCAGTGGCTCATATCAAAGGACGATGTTAATTTTGTGTGCTGTTTGTTTTCACATTTCATTGTGTGTGGCATTTGTTTTCACATTTTTGAAGTGTGCACATATATCAAACTTATGGAAATACATGGCACACATTTTACGAATGTCACAGTTACATCACCTGTGTGTCTATTTTGTTATTACATCATGTGTATTGTATTTTTAGTTATAACATCATATGTGTATTATGTGTTCAGTTATTACATTATATTTGTTTCATATTTTCAATTATCACATCATTTGTATAATGTGAATCTTGAGGGACTGTAATGTTAATAACGTCTTTAGATTGTACAAAAAAATACAATGTGCGGGCAAATGAGAAGTACATGTTAAGTGATTGTATGTCAAGTTATCATGATATGTAACTATCTTTTCAACAATAGTGAAACCTATCTCTTCAACTATAGTGAAACCTATTTATAAGGACACTCACATAGTCAAGGTTTTTAATGACACAAGTGTCAAGGGCCCATAAGTCACATTTCTTTGTTATTTGATACATTTGTCTCATACAGTCAGACATCTGACACGTTTAGCAGGGAACAGATGGTGTCATTATGACAAGAAGAGAAAGTCATTATAACAGGAAAGGAAAGTCCTTATAACAAGGATTCACTGTACCATGTTTACTAGGTAGAAGGTTAGCATGTGGCAAGAAATCTTTGCTGATATTGACAAGAGAATGCTATTTTACCAAAAAGTGCTTCGTAGCTTTGAGAGCTGGTATAATAATGCTTGCATGATTAGGAGCTGGAGGCTGTTATTTTTACGTATGTCCTTTGTGTCTATGTGAGCATGGGACCGAAAAAGGAACAAGTGATAGCAATCTTTCCAGTGTAAAACAATGTTTAAAGGTTAAAGGTAAACGTTTTGTTTCTGTTTTGGTGAATGGTTGATGTTTTGTGTTTGTTTTCAATGGTTGTTTAAATTAATTTGACACATGTTGGATGCATATATTATTCTGTTGATTTTTTCCTAAATATGTCAAAAAAACGAAGTTCAAAAGTTACATTTTGTTTAATATAAGGTACCAGACTTTTATTAAATATATTATTATATTTCCATCTGATAAATTATCTGTCATGTGTACAGTGACACGATTGTCATTTTCAGTCCATATAATCGTATTAAAATTAATTTTGTTGCATGTTTATCTATACCATGGCTGTTACAGTCTCCTTGATTTCTTACATGTGTGAGATTGTTTATTGTATGTTAATTATTTTGGCAAAACATAAAGAAGGAACGAATACAATATTTGACACAACCACAAAAATTTAAATTAATTAATTTAAATTTAAATGTGGTAAGGAGTTACATGCATTTCTTTTAGCCCAGTAAATTTGACCTTGTGGTAAACTGTATGTCATGTTTTATCTGCTTACGTTACAGAGTGGCGCCGGTGATGCAGGTAAGAAAGAAGTGTCCAAACCGGACGAAGAAAAAACGGTTGTGGCCTTGTCGATAATGGATGAAATTGTCGAGGATGTTTTACAATCTGATACTATGCAACCGTCTGTGCCTGGAGTTGTCTTGGACACTATTAATGAGGTTGTAGTTATTGAGGAAGGTATTCCGGTACCTGACAGTTCTCAGCCTGAGGGTGTCGGTAGTGTTACAACGCCCACAGACTCTGTCACAGAGAAAACTAATACAAACATAACCAAAATCGTAGAAGCCCCACCTGTAGAAAAGACCTCCATGAGAGAGGAGGAGAAAAAAGACAATTCGACATCAGAGTTACCACCTTTTGAACCGCCTCCCGACTATAGAAAGTCAAATGGGGAGCTAGAGACGCAAGAAGCCAAAATGGAAGTGATAGACAGTGGAGGAGAGGAAGCGGACAATGAGTTGGGTAAAACTAGTGATGGGAGAATTACAATAAATGGCCAGCCAGTGCCGACCCATGCTGCCGTTGTGGTCAATGGTCATGTGGTGACTGGCGGTGGGGATAAGGGCAAAACTGAGGAGGAGAAAAGAGACTCTAATAAAGCCCAGTTGAAACTTGACCTCAAACCAGCAGAAAAAATGTCAGATAAGAAGTCTCCGGTGGAGAGGATGAAGCGAACACCAGAGGGAAAGATAGAAGGTGTAAATTATCGCACGGAAGATGGAAATGCAACTATTAGTCGCCAGGTGAGTTGTCCTCATATTTGGTAATTGTCCATTTTTGTGAAAACACAGAACTGTTGGTGACACATGACAGTTCCATGGCACGAAATAACAGGATTTTCATAGCCATTGGTTTAAACATATTTTCTTTTAAAACAGTGCAATAATAATGGGAGGGAGCAAGAACAGAAGCTTCTACTGCTCTCCTGTAGAGGGCATTTCAGTCATTCAGGGCTAGAGTTGTGTATTCCCATTACTTTTCATTGTAATTTATGGCTTAATAACTTTGAAACCACTCGTTGCAGAAACAGCAAAATTTGTGTGGTAAAATTATGCACATAGCTGAAATGTTCACACAGATTTTATTCTTGCAGCTTAAAGAGTAGTCTTTTAATTTGAGGTTAATTTAACATGCAATCCAATAGGAATACACATCTTTAGCCCTGAAAAATTCTGTGTATTGGATTTTGTATTCAGCTGAATCCAGAGATAATTGGTAATTGTGACCTCTCCTATTGCAGTGATGTTATGTTACACCCCCCACCCCTAATGATGATCAGTTTTGGGGGTATTGGAGGTTGATTTTCAGTCTTTTTTTCATGGGAAGATAATTTGGGGGGGGGGGGGGGGGGGCTCTTGCATGATAAAGATGACCTTGAGGGTGGGAGTGTAGTAGTTGGACTTGATCATTTGTTCAAACAAGGAATATTGACTGCAGTAAATGTCCAGCAACAGGAAAATAATCATGAATTAATTAGCGTATATGAAGTCAATGACTGAGTTATGTCACACAGGATATTATAGGAGCCGATTGTTATTGTAAATGAGCATGGTTCATCGACATTGGTACAAGGATTAATATGTGGCCATATAGGATTACTTTTATCATGTTCAGTTTTGTTTGTGCAGACCAACAAAGAAAATCTATAATGTTTAATTGCTTGAAAAGTATGTACCCAGCGAGTTTCTATGAATTCATACCACTGATATGAGAAATACCAAACCCAAATCAATACATGTATGGCATATTCCCGAGGCCAATACAAATTTCACCTTGCACAAGAGTAATTTCTGCTGCCTGAACTGGACAGACACACTTTGAAAGAGCTAGGGAAAAAATATCGCATTAAATTTCAAGATGCTCTTGGTTGCAAATTTGGTCACGATGAAATTTTTACAGGAGAACAAGAGTCAGTACAGAACGCTGACAAAGACGCGGAAGTACGTGATCGATGGAGTGGTGGTAACGACGAGTACGTCAAAGGTGGTGGCTGCTGGGGAGGAGAACAAGAGCAAGGAGGAGCATGAGATGAGGTAACTGTCCTGGAACTGGAACATCGGGGATGGGGGTGTGGTGGTGGTGGGGTGTGGGACAGGGGGAATTGCTCCATGACATGTAAAAGAGCTCTTTTGCTCTGACAATTTTTCTTTGGTGTGGGAAAAGTTTTTAATTTCCAAGGATTTGTTATATGAATCCTGATTTTTTTTAGAGGAAATTTTGCGTGACGATGCAAATAAAATTTTTATGCAGATTATTTTTTGTCAAATGTGGAAGTGTAGGAGGGGTAAGTTCTCAAGAAGTGTGATGGGGTCCCTGTTATCCTTGATGACAGCTTGACCGGGAAGGCTCCCGTTATGAAACAAACTACAACTTTGATGACACAAGATCTTGGCAAACATCAAGCTTGACTGCCACCATGGCAGTCTGCTGTGGCGATGAATGAAATGAGAAATGGACATCTTCCTGATGCTTCTGCATTCGGCCATATCTTTCCTATATTATGAGTTAGAATGGTACAGGGTACAAACAAGTCAACCAATGGCACCATGCTATACTTGTAAAAGCAGAATTTTGCGATTTCGTGGGAGAAGGCCACCCCCCATACTTGTACAAAAAGGTCATGATATGAGATTGATGTTAGTTACACTGTTTTCTTCCGGACTGGTTCAGCAGACATTCTAACCATGGGGTCATTGTGCATAGCACCTACTGGGGCATGCTTTTTACCCTTGGCACATAAAGTGCCGAAGGGTTTTGTCGTCCCCTGCGTCGTCTGTCTGTCTGTCCGACCGGCCGTCTGTCTTGTTGTCGTTACCACAATATCACAAAAAATAGTCAACATTGCTTTACCAAATTTTTGTCAGAGATGCACCTTATAATGGACCAATTTCCTTTTGAAAACCAGCTTCCTCTGAGTATTTTTAAACTTTTTCTGAAAATTTTAATATATATATTTGAAGTGGCATCAACCCTGACGACATTGCCGCAATATCTAAAAAAATCTTCACTGTAGCTTTACCAAATTTTTATCATAGATGCACCTTATAATGGACCAGGCTCCTATTTAAAACCAGCTACCTCTGATTATTTTTAAACTTTTTATGAAACTTTTAATGTTTTTATTTGAAGACCGTTTGAGTGGCATCAACCCTGATGTTGTCAAGGTGATATCTTGAAAAATATTGACCGTAGCTGCATCTTATGATGGACCAGGTTCCTATTTAAAACATGCTTTCTCTTTGTATTTATAATTTTTTAATGAAATTTTAAAAGTATTTATTTCAAGGCCGTCTGAGTGGCGCACAAGGGGATGACGTTATCATAATATCTCAACAAGGATGCGTTGCAGCTTCACCAAATTTTTATCAGATATTCACATTATAATGGACGACGTTCCAATTGAAAACCAGCTCGCTCTTAATATTTTCAAACTTATGAAGTATTTATTTGAAGGCCTTCTGAGTGGGACACAAGTGGACAATCTTGTCACCATAATATCTGAAGAAGGATACATCACAGCTTCATCAAATTTTCGGTGCAGTTACACTGTATTAAGGCACCTGTGAAATCTCAAAAAAAAAAAAAAAAAAGCATAACTGTGGAAAAAAAAAGATTGTAGGCACCGAGGGTAATCCTTTCTCTGAATGCTATTTTCTGACTATGTTTCACTGATAGTTAACACTCAAAGCGTTTTTTTCATCTCTGATAAAATCGAGGAAAGACCCCAGCAGGGGACATTTTACATCCAGCCGGTTTCGTTGGTTTTGGGATGAAAGGGTTAATGGTTCGACAGCCAGTATAACCCAAATCAGCGTAAAGAGGACAGAGACAGGCTTGGCTCTCCAATCCAGTACAACAACAAGGGGAATAGATTGCTGGTCAGCCATGCAGAACATTGGATGGTGTGCATTACAGATTTGGCAGAGCTCATGGGAATTACCGCACTATAATTTAGCAGTAAATTGGTCCAGTCTAATACTGAAACTATCATCAGTGTTAGTGCAGTGTTGAATTTTCATTCAGATTTCTTGCTATTCAACTTAAAAAGTGAAACAAAAACTTCAAAATGTGAGCATCTATAGAACCAATCACATGATATTATGTTTGAGTGTGAGACATGTAATTGCCATGATGAATTATTTGAAAGTTTCATTTGTTTGAAGCTAATTGTATAAATAAAAAAGGTTATAAAAGACAAGGAAATTTGTGTTAGAAATGTTGTACTTTGACAGGAAGATAGAAGATAGAAGATAGAAGATAGAACTTTTTCCCCCTAAAACTCCCAACAGTAACAGATTTTGTTCTCTCTCTCTCTCTCTCTCTCTCTCTCTCTCTCTCTCTCTCTCTCTCTCTCTCTCTCCCTCTCTCCCTCTCCCTCTCTCCCTCTCCCTCTCCCTCTCCCTCTCCCTCTCCCTCTCCCTCTCCCTCTCCCTCCCACAGCACAGCCAAAATTGGTGTTAAGATGTAGATTTGTGATACAGAGATCAAATTTCTGGGTGTATATCTCAGTGGGAGAAAGTGGAGCCTAATTTAGGCCAGAAATATACATAGCTGTGACCTGGTCTGCCATGATCTTTGGCTATCACTTCATTCACAAACTTGATTGAAGACCCACCCGAAAGGGTGAAAAATGGCCAAGAGAATAACTGTAAAGTATGTCTAAGAGTAAGAGATCAGGATTGAAATTATGGAGGGAGTGTATCGGGATATGATGCTGCATGCACAGTGGCTGAAAAGTAGGAAAGTACGAAAATTGAGGTGAGTTTAACACTTTCCTGCTCAAATTGCCCCAAAAGACCTGAATTGAAATTGTCATCTTCTGCAAAGTTTTCCCTTAAATTTCATTTTAATATAAAACATTTTTTTTTTGCAGAGAATTATAGATAGGACTTGCATGATGGCATGCTACAAGTCAACAGCTTCTGTAGTTTTTTTTTTTGGGGGGGGGGCTATGTACTAATCTAGCATCAAGGAAAGCTGTTGACCTGGTCTTATTCTGGCCAGGAAAGGGTTACTTGTGAGGATCTGGTGGACAGTAGTACCTGCTGTATGCAACCACTGCCTTGAAGAGAGGCATTGCTTTTTGTGGCCACTAGGGTCGGACATAAGAGTCAGTTTTGTTGTAAATTTACCTGCAGTGACAGGTCACCTGCATTATGAGGACACGTTTTCCTGGCTGGGAGGCCACATACAGCAGGTACCAATGTATATCCTTTGTACATCGATAATGTATGTCTGCATGCTAGGGGTATGGGGTAGATCTCAAATTGATAAAGAATAAATTATGCTATCCACAATACCCATGTTCCAAGTTGTTTTGAAGAAATTATTAGCCAAATATCTTGATAAAATTTGGTTGAAATCAAACGTAGACAAAAGGATCAAATTACATTTGCAGTGTCAGAATTTGCTAAAACTTGGAAATGTGATAGGCAGGTTAAGAAAAGGCCAGTCAGAAGTGGATCACCTTGGATATAGCCTTGAAGAGATATTTTAGTACACGGAGAAAAAAGTTGGAATGGTTTTGGAAAAAAAAAAAGTTTTTGTAAGGGGGTTAATAGGGTACATTGTACTTTTTTTTACATATGGTGTACATGATTTCAATGCAAGAGTATGATGAAGCTTTAAAACAAAAATGTAATTTGACTTGCCAGTTGTGCAACAGTTTATTAGGTCAAGTTTGATATATGATGCAGTGGGGCGGGAAGGTGTTCTGGACTGTGGAAGCTCCAGTCAGAAGGGGTTAATGGGATTTTGATGCAATTTTCTCACATAAAATGTCTGGCCGTCTGAATGATGTGAAAGCATTTGGGAAGCAGACTGATAGCATAGTTAGCAATGTGTCCTCAACAGGGTCTCATCACATGTCCCGCCGTAACTACTGGCTCTTAAAAAATGACAAGGATGGCAGGGATATAATTTCATGTTTTGAACGCATTTGAGTCACCAAAGAGTTAAGTATTGCTTGTGGTTTTACCTTAATTATGCCAGACAGGCTGCAACAACTGTTTGCAGTTCCAAGCATGAGGCCAAACCACAATAATTAAATGCTGAGAAATGTGCTGGAAAAAGTAATTTATGTTGCAATTTGTAATTTTCTTTGATGAGGAACATGGTCATGGCAGAATTGACATGGACGTTTGAGTGGGACAAGGCTCATTAGTTGTTGGAACAAGGTTGACCAGTATGTGGGGAGGGTTGTGTGTTGGCTGCGGTGTCAGTACTGACGGTGGTGCGTGTGTGTTTGCAGGAAGGCGGACCTGCGAGAGCTCAAGCTGCTACAGAAACAGGAGAACAGACAGTACCAGGACCTGGTCTACAAGGCACAGTACATGCGCGAACAACAGGACCGCAAGTTTGAGCAGGAGATGCAGGTATGTGGGCAGGAATGTTTTTGAGTACTGTTCTAAGGTGAAAATGTGCTTCCTAACCCACTCATGAAATTTTCACTATGTTTTTTGTAAGGAACAAAAAGTTAAGAAAAGAAGATAACCATTCTGGACATACAGACAGTGGTGATTAGAACTAACTACTCTGCGAAACACAGAAAAACGCAATTGAATGTTGCACTTCGAATGTGCTTGAAATATGGTCTAAGTGTAAATATTGCTAAATTTCAAAGTATCACTTTTCTGTGTTGTTGTTCTATCTCTTTCCCAGTGCACTTACATGCATATACATAAATTCCGTTGTGATGCTAGCTTCTGTTCCATTGACTGTTGCACATTTGTCGTAAGTCCAAGCGCTTTTGAGTCTTGTACACGTCAGATCCTCATTGAAGTTCAAACGTGACAAAATTCAAATGGCATGAACAATCAACAGGCACGGGGATTGCCATAGACATCACTACTATTAATTTGCCAATTTACTGTAACAATGCCTGGATTAACTCTTTTCCCCGTCACATGACTTGGGTTTCGGTTCACTTGACTCCTCAAATTAATTCCTCATGAATGGTAAAATGTGGTAGGAAAACACAAAACAGTCGCTGTCTGTTCCCGCATCGACCCTGTAGGAACAGGTGTCGGCACACACGATATGGGTGGTATGACTGATTCAACATCGTAGCTTTCAGTAGTGACATTTCATTTATTTGTCCATGCTGTATAAAAAATCACTGATAATTATTTATGGCAAGTAAAAGTGTTGAAATCCGCAGAAAAAAAATGCAAGTTTCCACAAGTTTGCATTCGCCGTAGGGCCATATTTGTTTACAAATGTCTTGTTTGGTACCTTGGGAAAGCCCAAAGCCTGTTCTATTTGGGATACTCTCCTCCAATTGGCTAAATTTCATGTGTGTTGATATTTACCCTTGTAAAAATCAATAAAGTTGGATGATAATATCCATATTTGGGAACTCATTAGAGGTCATCAGTCCAAATATGGTACTAGGAATACTGTGGAAATGCACTTCAGGCTGCTGAAGATAGCAGAAAATTACTTCCGTTTCGGATAACAACCGAGCAATGCATTAAAAACAACAAACATTGATGTTGTTTTCCGATCAATACGGGTCAGATAAATGTGACACAAGTTTATTGTTGCCGTCCATTATTAAATTTTGATGGAGAAACCTTCCACACAAACTTTACTAAAGGGGAAAGGCACATAGTGAACAAAACCTGTTGACATGAGCCGCAGGAAGACTCAAATTCATTGAATGTGCTGGATATGCATTGTAAAATATAAACACATTATGTTGATCCATGGTCCTCTTCTCAAGATCAGTAATTTCACAGAAGAAATGATCCATCCTGCTTTTTAGTTACAATGTTGGTATGGAGATGTGATGCAAAAATGCCTATTTCAGATGGCGGTTTTCATTATTTTACTATAAATCTATTAAATGACTTGGAAAGATTATTCAGGTGGACCAACAGGAGTGTGAAGGTGGCCCAGACCATCACTTTTCCAGGGACTTCCACCCAGGTCTCAACAACATGCTGTTGGTGAAAGCATGGATGCCGGCTTTTTGCCAAGCATGATTAAGGCAAACATGTTGGCTTTTGCCGAGCATGATACAGCTAGAAAATCAGGCTGTTTTGATGCTGTTAAAGTGTAAAAACTTTGATATTTTCTTAGGATTAGGACTTAAGCAGTTCTTCTGACGCATTCTGTTACAATTACGAGACATACGGAAGGATATTCATCGTACACTTGGCACCAATGAAGGCAACGTCATGTCAGTCCATTTGCACATTGAAAGCATTGTTCTTGCATAACATGTCAGTTTTGCCTTCAACAAAACCAACCCCTAATTGTAAATGACTTGTAAAATAAGCAAAATAATAAGATTTGACTGCATTACGTGACTTTGAAATTTTCCCATCTGCCAGTTGCATCATGGTATATCTGTTGTGTATCAACCTTGCCATTTTTCGTGTCAGTGCAGTAATTTTGCGTTTAATTGCGACTGATTGACCATCTCACATCAGCACATCTGAGCTTTTGTGGGCAAGGGTGACACAGTTACATTTCTTCATGTGCACCATTTCGTTCTGTTAAAATGGGAAAATTTGGGCAACGTGTTAAAGGCGCTTGCACGTTGAGTTCGCTTCAAGCGCAATTAGAGCACATCTGAAGTGCACTTTGAGTGAATTTAGTTGCAGGATGATGCGCTGTGGAGGGAAGCTAGTTCTAATTACCACTGTATAATGTTTCATTTTGCGAAGTTCCAAGATTGTAAGTGAATCAAGACTCATTTGACTTCAAGAAAATCTCTGAAACAGACCCTTATGTAAAAGCCTGGTTTCTGTCTCAAGTCAGTGGTTAGTTAAAAAAAGTTATTGCACATATTAAATATACAGATCGTGATGAAGAAAAATATATAGCTTTGTGGACATAAAAGTAATATCCTAGACAACAGAGCAGGTGGAGGACTGATCTGGCATACACAATAGGTTTACCAGTGCTACATGAATTTACAGGTGCAGTGAAACATGTCTTGAAAGACCACCCCTGGGGATGACCAAATTGCGGTCTTTTCAAGACAAATGGTCTTGAACCAGATGTATAAATTACATGAAAAGCACTGAGTAAAAATCTTGACAGGATGGTTTTTAAAGGCAGGTGACCTCTCATTGAAGTGGGGCCTTAAGGTAGGGACTACAATGAAAACAGCTGCTGAAGTTTGTACAGACAGTACATTTCAGTATGATTCCTTTTTATCTCCCATGTTTGTTAAGTTGCACAAAGCATTTTTACCTCGTTGAGTGGGCTTTCCTGGTTTTGTATAAATATTATTTGAAACAAAAGATTTTATCTGGAAATTGAATCTAATTTATATGGTACATACATGTATTTGAGGAAGGGATCTTGTGGCTTTATACTGACCTGTTGCCCGCTGGGATTAAAATGTAATTGCTTTTCTTTTTCTTTTTTTGTTTTTATTTCAGTGAGGTGGGAAGGGGGGCGGGGTGGTTGTTAGATTGTCGGTGTTCCTTGGGAGGGATGCAGATGTTGTATGTTGATCAACACATCTTTCATCACGGGAAACAAATTACACATACATTTGAATTATCATGATTTTATATTTTATGGCATGTTATATTTTTTGCTCTATGGCACAGAACTTACTGCGCTACTATGAGGTAGACATCGAGCAATTAAACAAGCAACAGAAGCAGTCTGTGGAGAAGGCAGAGATCGCACAGGGACTTGACATGAAATTTGCTGCCAAGAAAATCAAACAAGATCAGGTGAGGACAAAATTAGTGCTGAGCTGTAAGAATCAAAAGGCCTTTTTAAAAAAAAACTGAAACCTAAAACTTTTTGGGTTTTTTTGTAACTGGTAAAAATGGTAAGTGCAGCACAATGATTGCATTTCTGATGCATGTTTATTCACAAACAGAAGTTCAGTTGCAAGTTATTTGTTACATGGTCAGCCACTAGGGAGCACCACCATCTGGAAGCCCAGTCCAGGAATGATTACAGCCCCAATGTTAAAACTGCTATTGAAGTTTGTAAGTCATTTGGCAATATTTATAAAGGAGGAACTATTATGTGTTTATGTCAATTAACTGTTTAACAAGTCCCTCTGCAAAAAAATCTGAAACACTATAAGGAAAAGTCCACAAGATAATCATGTTAAATATATTAATATCACATTTACATTGCACTTTGTTGATTTCAGATTAACTCTTTGTATTTCTACAACAAACAGGAACAGACATTTTAGTGTCTTGCAAAATGATTTTGAACTGAAATCTTCCAAGGACCAGCTCTTTTATGTATGTTTAACTTTCATCAATATATGGACATTTGATAACAGCTAATTTTTCTTAGCTCTATGGATTTTACTAGGTCACTAACACAGCAATACTGTTGGGTTTAGAAATGACATATATTGTCATGGTTATCAAGTCATGTTGCTATTTTTACATCACTAAGGGTTTCCTATTACAAACTGTTCACAGGAGAAAGAGTTGAAGATGTTCAGAGATGGGCTCAAACAGGAAATGAAACTTCTAAAACAGGAGACTGATATGCTTCCAAAGGAGGTCCGTAAGGAGACTCTGAGAAAAAGGAAAGAGGAGAAAGAGATAGAACAGGCAGAGAAGGTAAGAGATAGTATGCCATTCCAAATCCTAAACCCAATTCTTGTTTTCTATATAATACTATCCTGTAAATTTAATGACAAGCTTCATCTTGTTTTTGAAAGAAGTACATTCATATATAATTGTTGTAAACTTTCTGAGGTTTGTACACAGGTATGGCTATAAATATTATGAAAGACTCGAGCATTCCTTGGGAAACAGACAGGATGCTGATACACATATATATTAAGTATCTATGGATTTTTTTTTTAAATTGTAGAAATATAGAATCTAGCATTGAGTGGCAGTTGGGTGCAGTGTTTTTTTTGCGCAGACTGTTGGATTCTTAGGTTTTGCTAGGCTTGCTGAGCCCAAACCAAAATATCTTAACAACAAGCCACCCAGAGCTACGTTTTTGTTTCTCACACACATGTTTTCGACAGGTATTGAAAAATGCTCTCTGAATCAGAGCACAATTTCCCATCATGCTTTTGCCATTCTCTTTGCTATTCAATTAATTGAACAATGGGAAATGTGTTGCAACAGTGATGAGAAAAGTTAACCACAGCCTGCTGTGGATGAAACAGGTGAGCATAGCCTGACACAGGTGCTAGGTATTTGAAAAACAAATGTGAATTTGCGTGGGAAAATAAAGAGCATGTTTATGAATGATAGAACACAAGTTTGGTCAGCAACACAGTGATTATTTTGTTGGCATTGCAGGAGCGTCGTTTTATGGAGACACAGCAGGAAAACATGGAAAAGTCCATGAAGCGACTCGCCGACCAGCATAGGGAAAAGGTGGCGCTTCTGGAAAAACAATTCCTGCAGCAGAAACAACAGATGCTTAGAGGTATGCACTTTTCAGATCAAGCTCTAGCCAAAACTTACTGTTGCGTCAACATTCAGCTCTGAAATTGACAGTTTTTCATCTCGGATCATAAAAGTAAGTCTTCAGCTTTCCATGGCAAGAGTTTGTACAATTTTAGCCCAAGGTTTTCGCAAGAATGTTATTACTGCACCTGGCTGTATTGTCAGAGCTCACAGTTGTTTACATCAACTTTAAGCATTCACTGTCTTGGCCAGTCAGCACAGAATGATGCTATGTGGCTAACTTTTTACGTATTTCATTAATCTCAAACTCAAATGCTGTGAGAATTATTTTCAAGCTTTTAAATGTGGTTAAATGTGCAAACTCTGAAAAGCTGTCCTGTGTTTTGTATTGTAATGAAAAATTGCCACCTCTAATGATCCCAGTGTTTGAGAACATTATTTGATCCAGAGTACAGACCACAAATGCTTGTCCCCTTAATTATATTTTGCTTCTGTTGATTTGAAAGTCATTTCATGGACAGATTCACAGAGAGGTATTAAACTAATGGACAAGTTGACAACATCTTCACAATCGCGTTGTGTCAATGCCATTTATCATATGGCGTGCTCTGAATGAAAATTTCTTATCCATTTCCTTGTTTTTTGTGCCTGAAACAATAACTTATACATTAAGCTTTGGTCAAGAATGATATCCATGGGACATTATTGAGACTATAAACAAGACTTTAACGTACAAATTATATTTTAGAGATACTTTAACCCTTTCCCCCTTAAACCGGCCAAAACCGTCTGGTGGTCAAATGTCGTCTGCTTCAGTGTTTTCAACTAATTTAAACAGGTATGTAGAACAATTTGACTGAGAAATGTACATGAGACTTATCAAGATCACATGCCCCAGGTCAACAGCTTTCCTCGGCATGGGTTGGGCACTTAGTGCCCAACACATGGCAAGGAAAGCTGTTGACTCAGTCTTAATATAAGGGGGAAAAGGTTGATGAATGCCCCCTCCCACCTCCACCCACAAGGTGAGCTTTTGGGCAAACTCCCTTTCCATGCATCTGTCTGTGTTTGTCTGGGCTAATATTTTTGTATACATTGACTTGGTTATGTGAAACTTCACACACACACACACACCCAATATCTGGCAGTCCCAAGGGTGTGTCATGTTACAGAACTGGGTCACCAAATCAGCTATCTGGGTCACAACAATTGGAGTGGGAATACACTTCCAGCAGTCAGTAATTTCCGGTGAATTATTTCTGGTGTATATTTTTGTTTGCAGCTCGTGAGGCTGCCATATGGGAGCTTGAAGAGAGACAGTTACACGAAAAACACCAGCTTGCCAAACGACAACTCAAAGACTTATTCTTCCTCAAACGACATCAGATGCTCACACGACATGAAAAGGTAGGAACTTGTCCTGTAACTTGAGAAGTGAGACAAGATGGAGATTTTTTTTGCAACCATGATTCATGGTGTCAAGTATTGTGAATCTTGGAAATAAAAGTCAAAGAATTATGCCAATTGATATATTGCTAAAATAAGGTAGTATGTATTTTGACATGAAAAACTTAGAGGCCCTGCCAAAACTTATATCAGGAGTGGTTTTCTTCCTACATGAAAAATTTTGGCTAAAAGGAATTACTTGTAACTTAAATACTGTGAGAAAGGCTTTGCTGTACCGCTGAGACTAACTCAGTTTGAGATATTAATATTATTTGAAATTATTGTCTGTATTCTTGTTCCTGCATGACACAGATTGTACCAGAGTCTACAGACAGACCAATAAAAAACAGCAAAACAATATATTTTTGTCAGACCAAAAAGCGTGAGATATCCTTCCTAAATGATGGCAATCATTTTATATTTGCGATATATTTTTTTTTCTCAAATGTTGAAAGTGCATGAAGTCTTAAATTTGCAGTTTTGCAAAATGAGAAGACAGTGGTGTATAGAAGTCAGAAGGCAGACTGTTTTATTGAAATGCATAATTGCTTGCTTCAAGATGCAGCTTAAAAACTGACTTTCAGTTCCAGAATTTTATGGTATTTTGAAACTTGCAGATTTCTTTTGGCCTCGAAAACTGCAGAAATAAAAAAAGCCATGGAAATAAAGCAGTTAACAATAGAAGAGGTTACAATGAGCAATTCTGTATATATTTGGATGAATACACAAGTCTGTACACAAAACTCTTGCAGGCTGGGGTTGTACACATGTATATTTCCATTGGATTGTATTGAATAACCTAGTTAGTTTTGCATCAGTGGTATTAAATTTTCACGAACATACATTCATCAGCTGTAGCAGTACATTTGCTGTAGAGACTTTGCTGTGTCTACATGAAGCAAGCACTCCGAGATTAATAAGCTGCAAATTACAAGGGAAAGTAATGGGAACGCACAACCCTTCTCCCCATGACTGAAGTGGCCTCTGCAGCTTAATGACAAGCACTTCCTGTTCTTGTTGTTTGCCATTAGCAGATGTACATGCAGAGCTTCCACCACAGTTTTTGATAACGCCAAACATGTGTGCACTTAATGTCTTCATTTGCCGCAGGAACTTGACCAAATGAGGCGGGTTAACGCCAGGAAGGAGGAAGAGATGCTGAGGAGACACGCATTGGAGAAAAAGAGGTTGCCAAAGATACAGAAGGGGGAGATGAAGACGAGGGCTCAGCTGTTTAAACAGAGCCTGCGGATCAGTACTGTAGGCACGCCCGAGCAGGAGCGAGAGAAAATTAGACAGGTCAGTGTGGCATTACAAGCATGTCCGCTGAGCACACCCAATGAAATTTTTCATCTGTTCAAGTCAAGGGTCACCAGATACTGACATGGAAATGTACCATAAACTTAAAACTATGTACCTCTTATCATCAATGCAGGCACGTCATTCATTCACTTATCAGCAATAATTCACTTTTTTTTAAAAAACATATGAAAACAAAGAGTTCTGATCTCAGTCCAAGGATTAAGAATTTGCAGTTATCTTGAAAAATTTTAGTTGTTGGGGGTCAGCCCTTGTGCAGATTCACTTATTCTGAAATTTCTGAGTGACATCCCTGTCAATGTGATGTATAGTCTTTTGCTGTTAAATTGGCCAAAAACCTGCTGAAGGTATAATGTCTGCTTGAGTAAATTTTATTGATTTTAGTATCAATGCAAAACAGATTGAGTGAAAATTAGAGGAAACCCCATCAGAAGAGCATGTTGTGAGTCAACTGGAATTCAAGTGGCAAGGAGTTGATCACCTCGGACCTAAAATCTTCCTGTGGACAGATTTACTGACTGGGTTGGAAAAGAACAAAATGTCACAGTTTTTTATTTTTATTTTTTCAAGTGCATATCCTTTTCATTTCTTTCATTGTAATAATGAGATAATAATTATCCCCCCCCCCATAGAAGGCAGGACACGCAACTTTGTTCATGTCGACTGGTCTGTCTGTCTGTCAGTCTACATTTTTTAAAGTGGTTAAATATTTCCGAGGGGCTGGTTTTTGTGAGGGGCAGGCATTTCGCCCTTTTGGATAAAATGATCTGCCTGCATGTGTGGGTACTTTCTGGTTGAATGACATGGGCCAAAGCAGTTCTGCAGCTAATCAGAATGTTCTGTGTTTGTCGGCAGTTTGAGGAGTCTGAAAAGAAGAGGATGAAGTCTGAACAGTTGAGACAAGAGCTCAAGCACAAGAAACAGTGGGATGAGCTCAAAGCCAAGAATGAAGCTGGTCTTCATGAGCTGGAGTCTCTACAGGTGTGTTACAACTCAAATGTAATGGACTCGTTATCTGACATGTAATCAGGAGTGAGATATATGCTATATGGGGCCAGTTTTAACTCTTTGAAAAACAAAAGCAAGGCAACATTTCCATAGAGGTATAGAGAAAATGTGAAAATATTTAGAAGGGAATTAAATGTGATCGTTAAAGCTGTTATAATCGTGAAAATATTAAGAGGGGAACCGAATTTGACCGTTAAGTATAGACAGCTGTTATACTCTTATAAAAAGAAAGAGGAGAACCAACTATGAGTGTTACTAAAAGATAGCTGTTATGATCCTGTAAAAAAATTTTAGGGGCATTAAATCTGATTAAATATAAATAGCTTTTGTAACCCTGTACAGATAGTTAGAGGAGAACAAAATCTTGACTGTCAAGTACATGTGACTGCTATACACCTGTTGCTTTCCTGCTAATACATGAAGTTCATTGTTGCCCAGTGAAGAAAGTAAGTACTGAGTTACACATACAAACTGTGCAGAGTGTCAGTTGAACCCTTCTCGTTACAAAAAGTGACCACCATGATTCAATTTTCATATGTGTGTAATTTCTTGTTGTTCCCCTCAGGCGGAGAAGCGCAAGATGCTGATGGAGCATGAGACTCAGAAGATTCGTGAGTTGGATGAGCAATACAACGGTGAGCTGAAGGAGTGGAAGGCTCAGCTCCGGCCCAGGAAGCAGGTGCGATATTCATATTCGGTCTTTGTAAGCCAGGCGAGCACGTTTCACACCCGCAAACTCTTTGATTTTGGTTGGCAAGTTTCAATTTGGAATATGATAGCCTTTGGGGTGTGTTTGACACACTGATACCCACGCTACATGCGGGCATTAATTTATGCAAACACAACATCACCCTTCCTCAGTTCCCTGATTCGTGTACGTGTATGGAGCTGCTATTTTTGAGCCTACTTTGCGTTGCGTTTTTCTGAAATGGCATACGGCGAAGCAGCTCTGCTGTAACGCAGTCTTGTTACGCAGGGCCTACTGCCAGCAGACGCTACCATAGACCTGATTTCTGTATCAAGGGAAGGAAGATTGTGAGAGGAAAACTATCGTGAAAATGCTTTAAAAAAGAAGTGGAGCTCACAGAGTATTTTGAATGCCCTAGACTCTGATGAGAGTCCTAACCCTCTTGACCCTCAGTGGCCATTATAGTCTGTCAACCCTGAGTTACGGAAGGGAATTTCTCAAATATTTCGTAAACAGCGGCCAAAACGACCATGTATTTCATACATAACCACACTCAAATGGTGCCGGCATTTTAAAAGGATCTGTTAATCACATGTGCGCACGCACACTTATCATTTCTTGGACGATATGGATTGCGCTAACTTTTGCTTGCGGCCGCAGAAATGCCCCAAAATGCGGCTGAAAAGAAATACTAAGTGCATATAGCTACCAAATATGCCTCAAAAGTAAGGTATATTAATGAGAAAAGGTTATGCATTAGATATGTCGGCAGGTAAAAATCCATTGTTGTATTATTCACAAAATCCGTTTCCGCAGAGCAAGGTTGATAGACTATAATGATTGCTACACTTGAGTGTTCTGATTTTGGTGATTTGTTAATCAAATGGGTTTCTACATTATCTGCAAGACCAGTCAGTTTTACAGTCAATAATGGATGGGTATCAGAACCAGTTCGTCTCGAGAGGCAAGGAGGTTCTCTTTCAGCTTTATTGTTTATAATTTCTGTTGAACTCTTGGCAAGAGAGGTCAGAATTAATATAAAAATAGAAGCAATTAACATTCCAGGAAGTAAAAGAGAAATGAGAATAAGAAAATGTGCACGCCACACTGCAGTTTTATGTCTGATGAAAATTCACTGTTGGAGTGAATAATTGCAGTTCAACATTTTCAGCCTTTTGGCAGACCAGGAATTAAACACAAGTAAAACTGAAAGTATATAGGTTGGAAAAACAAAAGAAAAAAGTAGGGATATGCTATGGTATGATAAGCCAACTGAAGCTTTGGGTGTTTATTTTGGCTATGATAAGCTTGAGCATGAAATTTTGAATTGGCAAGCAAAGTTTGAAAGATTAGAAATTTTGAAAAAAGTTGATTAAAACTTGGAAACTGACTCTTTTTGGAAAAGTTTTAGTAATAAAAGTTTTGGCTATGTCACAAATGATTTTCAGTGTACGTGTAGTAGCAATTCCACCAAAGATTAGAACATAAATTAGCAAAATAATCTTTGAGTACTTATGTAATGGTAAAAGAGAGAAAACTAACGACAAGGGCTTCTAGATGAATATAAAAGTGGAGTTATATGTATGGTTGAATAAGTGCGAGCAAATACGACTCATCAAGGCCAAATGAAACAACGATTCAATCTACCAAGGCGTGTAAAGTGTGACTGGTTTCGATGATAATGCATCTCATCAGAGACTGAAGTTAACGGAGCCCGGTACGTGCTTATATACCAGGGTAAACATTCATGTTAGCAACGTAAATGTGAGCGTTTTCTAAATGCGGAAGAGCTTTGATGTGAATGGGACAGTGCAATTGGCTATTGTGACCCCATACACGTGAATCTAGCCTGTTGCTAGGCAAGAGAAAATGAATAGACTTGAGCACTAACATACCATGTTTTTGAAGACACTGGAAAACATACCAGTTTTTTAAGAAGGAGATGTATCCACTGAAAGTTTAACTCTCAAAACATAGTAGTTTGGGAGCTGTTGACTCACGAATTGCACTTTTCATGAGTGCAAACATGGTCATGGGGTAGATGAACTTAAAAATAAAATTTTAGCATTCTACTGAACAAGAAGGCCATGTACCCCAGACATTGAGACCAAACTGTTCTGTAGTACGCAACTGGTGTATCCAAAAGGATTCTGTGGCAAGTCTCAGCTTTAAAGTCTTCTCGAAGGCCGGAGGTGCGCGTATATGTTCCAAGATTTGAACAGTCGAATCGAGATTCGTGGTGGGGGAGCAGAAAACGTCTCCCTAATGGCCGAGTCAGGTCTTTTCTCGGTATGTAATGGAAGTGCTCTCGCATTCTACCCTTCAAGGATTTATGTATGATTGGGTCTAAAAGCTGGTTTGTCGTTACAAACAAAGTCGTTTCAGAGTCTTGCTGGAGAGGCAAGAGGGCATGCTTCAGGGACAGTGCTCACTTCATTTTGGTTTGATTGGTTTGGTGCCCATTTCTAAATGAACATTGGGAATATTAATGAAACAAGTCATGAAGTATGGCTCCCCCCACACCTTTTATAGGCAAATGTTAAGTTCATGGTTCAAGAATCAAGAAGTAAAAGATGTCAAAACCTTACCAGAAATAAGAAATGAAGTTATCTGGTTAAATAGATGTGTCTTTAAAAAAAAACAAAAAACATATCGTTTTCTGTAATTGGATAAAGATCGTATTGCTTATGTGAAGGACTTACTTGATGAAAAGAGGGTATTTGATCAGAATAATCTGCACGGAAAACTCAGTAAGAAAGCACACTGGTTGTCTGAATTTAGCACATTTGTATATTCAAAGCTTTACCAAAAACTTGGAAACATTTACTGAGCTCTGAAGACTCTGAAAAAAAACTTCAGTAGCTATAGCAAAGACACCTTATGTAATAATCGATAAGAAGATTCATATTAGCACAAAGAATACTTGAAATATTTTACTTTGAAGGTATGTGGGGCAGTGAATTAAAAGGAAGGAGTACAGAAGGATGGAAGAGTATCTTGCATTTTTATACATAGAGGGTTTACTGGAAAATAAGATTAGAAAGTTTCAAGTTAGATTACTATGTTGTATCCTTCCTAGTGGATAACTACGCTTAAAGAGGAAAATGAAAGCCCCTTCTTGTGTATTCTGCGATGATACAGATGATTATGAACATGTTTTTTTTTTTTTAAATGTAATAGATTAATTTTTTTAGGTAAGTTAGGCGGGCTATTTTTTACAATTGGGTATTACTAATATTTTAATTTCTGCCCAATTTTTAATATCTGGATATAAAATTCAAAATACTGACTATCACTTGGTAAATAAAATCCTGTCATTGTATTCTTTTTTTAACTGTCGTCAAAAGCTCTTGTATGGGAAGAGACAAAGGGTAGATGTGTATAAATTAATTTGATAAGAATTAAAATATATATGTCATGTTATAGAAAAAATAGATTCCAAATTTTATTTAAAGATAAAAAGGTTTGTTGAAAAGCCATAAGTTTGTTGGATTGCTGACAACAGGCTGGCAAATTGAAGGGGTCGTTAAAAATAATGTTGTAAGGGGAAAAAAAAGTAAATAAATAGAACAAAAAAGTCAGGGTGAAGCATTAAGCCTCTGGACCCAAAGGGTCATGTGTAGAAGTCTGAATTAAGTATTAACCATCTTGGCTCAAAGGGCTGATTGTTGAAGGTTTCGTTAAGCATTAAGTTACTGGACTTGTACTACATACATACATACATACATACATACATACATACATACATACATACATACATACATACATACATACATACATACATACATAAGTCCTAATATGGTGACACAAAATGGTAGTACCCAAACAACCAGATAATAAGATACACACACAGATTTATATTGCAGAAGAAAATTTATGTTGTACACATCCAAAATGCACGTTCAGCAGCTCATTTAGAAATCCCTTGGTATCATTTCAGGCCCTGGAAGAGGAATTTTCCCGCCAGCGAACAGATCAAGAGAGATTTTATGGTGGTGCCCTTTATACAGATGGAGAAACCACAAACACGTACCCTACCGCAAGCTTGCAACGAACCACAAAAGGCAAAAGCCCATCCACAGCAATGTAACTGAAGCCCGAGTTGTACTTAAAGCTGACGCTTGTGGAGCACTGACTATTGATATGAGTGTACTACTTGTAAGATTGCTCTTTTGACAAGTCAACTTGAGGAGGATTCTGTTGGGAACACATACACGAAGGAAACGGAATGTAATTAATCAAACCGTGTGCTGTCTTCATGTGTGACATGATGCAGTGCATAATGAGACCAAATATGCCTGCCAAATACGACATCACCATCCCTGAAAATAAATCACCAGATATATCACCTCATTATGCAAAACACTTGACATGTCGTATTGATCCTGCGCAATGTGTTATGCTGGTTGTGCACGATGCATCGCGTGCCATGCATGATGCATCACAATGGTTGTGTGTGGGGCATCCCACCAGCTCACTTAACACCACACTGGCCATGCACAGTGCATCCGACCAGATCAACATGATGCATCATACTACCTGTACAGAATGCATCCCAATGTTGTGTATGATGCATCAAACTGGTTGTGCGTGATCTGTCGTTCTGGTTATACACATTGTAACTTTGGATGGGGGAATATATGTACACCAAAGTTTCTTTTTCAGTTTCAGTTTTGGTGTATTATTATTGTCATGTTTTTTTTTTTCTGTGTGAGAGATCAGAATCATTGCCCTGCTATATGTACATGATAAACATCAACACTCATGGCCTTAATTTGGGATGACCAGGTGACAAGCCAAGTGAAGCGAAGGTTGTGATTTTTGGACAGACTGATCAACGTCATGTGGCAATTTCGGGATAGGCGTGGCAGCTCAGAGTGAATTTATCATACAGTCATGCAGACCAAAGAAAATGTACTGCAATGTGGAATAATTAAAAAAAAAAAAAAAAAAGGATGAGATCAATGGCAGTGACTTCCAGGGAACAATTTTTGTGGCCACAGATGGACACGCTGTGCAAGTTTACTTCAGACTTTTTAAGGGGCTACACCAACAGGGCGTGGGACATACTGTAGAAATGTGGGCTTACATGACATTGTTTTACTGGTGGGAACGGGAATATGTGGAGAACTCAAGGACAGATAAGCTACTGTTCATGAGGCCTTCAAAAATAATATCTGTCACTGGGGGGGGGGGGGGGATGTACCAAGTTTCTTGAGTGACAAAGGCTGTGGTGTTCGCATGTTCAACATATTAGGAAGGGTGTGGCAGGTCTGTCAGAGGAGACGACCGCATGTTGCCCAACATTACTGGGCAATTTTTCGCCATATTTGTGCTGCCAGTCTACTGCAAAGGTGCTGCATGTTGCCAGTCTGCTGCAAGCACGCTGCATGCACAGTCCTGTCTTTTAAGCTGTATGGATGATCAGCTGAGCTTAAACAAAGTTCAAGGTTGAAAGTAAGTTGAATTTCATACAGGTGGATATACAAAAAGTAACGTTGGCTTGACAGTCCATGTACGTACATGCACATACCAACCCATATAACCAAACAAAAAAATACAAGTGAAATATACAACTACTGCTGATCAGAAAAAAATGGAAATATATATATGCATTAAGAAAAATTAAAGTGGGATAGGTAGTTCAAATTACGAAAACACAAAAATTTATATATGATAATACCCTATTCATTCCAATAGTAGCACTCTGTGCTGATGCAAATAGTTCCTGGACCAGACATGGTTTTTGCAGAGTTTTGCGGTAATGATATGTTTTAATTTACAATGCCACAAGTTAATAACAGCAGTGAACCCTTTTCTTACATCATAAGCAGTTAATTTTTAAAAATACAGTGGTATATGTGGCCACCCTTTCTGCCAAGAAAAAGTGGCCACATATAGCAGGTGACCTGTCACCACAGGTAAATTTTACAAAGAAACTGACTCCTATGCCCAAGCATAGTGACCACAAAAAGCAATGCGGCTGCTGACGGCAGTGGTTGCATACAGCAGGTACCACTCTATTGAAAAACGTTGAAGTTTTAATAAAACGCCCTAGATTAAAAAGTAGAGGGTGTGCTTCTATCATGGCATGTGCTGCAATTGGAATGAATATGGTATATGTATCAGCAGCTCATGACTGCTGTGTGCTGAGCCTGTCATGATATACATGAGCTGCAACGCATTTTCATGCCATTCTGGACATTAAGTAGCTTTGGGAATTGGCTGAAGTTGCCGGAAGTGCTATAACTGTAGAGCATGCCAGATCTTGGCAGCACTCCAATGGGAAAGCTTCAGCCCATATCATGGTGGTTTGTATGCGTGGTACAAACCACTACATGTATGATGTGGGCTAAAACCAGGGGTGTGTGTGTGTGCATTGCATCTGCACATTATTGTTTCCGGCAGGCAGGCAGTCAAAAGTTTGTCACTGAACTTGCATTGATTATGTGCATGTAATCTATATCAGACCCGCAGTGTATTTCTGTTACTGGTAAGACTTGGCCTTTACTTACTTGTGACTGCAGCAGACTTGTACCGAGGTTACTGTACCAAAAAAACTGTACATTTGTGTGTGCAGCAGACTTGCAGCAGAGGTTGGTGCACTTGAACAGGCCTAGGTGTCTGTGACACAGTCCAGTAGACGTGCAGTAAACATTGCCTTGTGCAGTAGACGTGCAGCTGAGGTTTGTCTACCAACAGGTAGATGTCTCTGATGACAGGAAGCTTTCGATACCGTGGCACATTGGCCACTGTTTGTTCTGTTACAGGACTGGACCAGGATGGATCACAGAGTGTAATATAGTAATAAATCTGATGGTGCTGATGCTAGACATTATTATTATAATCTCAGGACCTGGACATGTATCGCTGTATGTCTGACTTGTCCTGTAGCATCCCTTTAAGTTCAAGTAACAAGACTTCAGTAGGAAACAGTAGGACCACATAGCTTAGAGTGGTCTGTTACTTTAGCGTGTCTGTCATTAAGGCATGGTCTTGTAAAGTCTCCGCAACTTGAAACTAGCCTTTTTTTTTGGGTATTATCCACCAAAGTGTAGTTTTGGGTGGCAGTTCAGGCTGAAGTTAAACAACCCGTGACTTCAGATCTTGCTCAAGCAGTGAAAGATGAGCAAACTGGTTTTACGACTTTTTAAATTTCTCGGCGTGAATTTGGGACATTTGCCGTATGTGGAAGAGCAATGATGAGAGACATTTCCACGTGCGGAAGAGAGCAGCGAGTCGCAAGCAGGCTTTTGTGCACAAACAAAAATTTAGCGTAATGGGGCAGTAATGGATTCTTTATCGTGAAACATCCCCAAGAATTTTTCAGTGTATACTGCATACATAAAAACATGGTGGAATTTTATGTAACAAGGTTGACTATTTTATACACTAACAAATGTTTTGTGGACAACTGGACAAGAAATTTTTGTCTGGCCTATGGGTGAAAAGTATGCATAGTGTTGCTTTACCCTAGCTAGAGCATAAAACAACATGGGTATTTCATAGAATGGTAACTATTATGGGAAGGACATTTGACAGATCTACTTACCATGATGAATAACAAGAGGGGGAAAACATAATTAACCAGTGAAATAAGATGATTATATGGTAGAGATGACAGCTTGATCCGTTGAGTAAGTGTGAATTTTTATGTGTGCATGGGGAATGAATGAATGCCAAACATTGTATTATCGATACACTCGTATGTGTAATACCAGGCAATGTTATACTGATGCAAATCTCAACTCCAGTGTGCTCTTATTAGAACTGCGGGGTAATGATGCTCTCTCGGGTGGTTCACAATTTCCAGCTAACAGCAGTGCACTTAGCAACACTGTGATACCCCCGCACCAATGGGCAAATCACATGGTAGTTTTCCTGGGATGTGCCCGACCAATCTGGGTCCACAGATTTTGAGACCTAATCACATCCAGTCAGATTTACCCACTGTTTATCACCAGCATATTTATGTTTGTCAAAAGTTAGAATCTTGTTTCTTATTTATTTTCTTCTTTGTCTGTGATCCTCAACAGTTACCAGCCAATCGTAATGCAGACCTGTGCACCTTGGCTGCAAAAAGGCCAATCAGATGTTTTGTTCTTTGCTGACCTAGCGTTTACAACATAGCTATCAGCCAATCAAATTGAAAATTTATTTGACCATGAATTACAGACCATTAGGATGATGCATACAATTTAGGTCCAGTTGGATGTTATACACACGATGTTGCAAATCAAAGTGATGCTTGAAAACCAATTTGTTTCTGTCATTATTCCAGCAGGCCTTCTGTTCTTGTGGAGAAGGCAGTGCTCAAGTGTTTTGAGTACATAATGTGGAGCAAATTCTTGGTCAGAATGCTTTAATGTTCAGAGTTATTGACAATATATTTGCACAGGAATATTTAGAACAGCGATTCTTCTGCTTCATATAGCAACTGGATTTTGTTGTGGTTTCTAAGTAGTTGCGCAAAAGTATCATTATTCCCTCCAAAAAGACTCCAGCAGGAAGAGAAATTCTTTTGCAAGCAGGAACAGACAAAAAAAAAAGATATTTTTATTTCTAAATTTTGACCAAAAAGTGTCTTTGTTTTTTCACTTTTACTTTAATGCAGTTCCTTTTATCTGATGGGAACTGCAATAGCCTAGCTTGACTTCTGTAGGATAAAATTGGCCTTCAAATGGGTCACTGTCCACTTGCTGCATGCACTGTGGAACCTTTCTTTTCTGCACGTGGAGTTCAGCGTGGTAATGGTTGGTGGTTCATGAGGGATCCAAACCACTGATTTGCATATCATTAAAGCCAGTTAGGTTACAAATTGTCTGGTGTGTTCCATAAAGCGAGAAACTTAAAACTCATTCCCATATTGGGGATTTTATGCAATATATGCCATTCATCTTTCAAGCCTCGTTTCTTCAGTGACTTTTGTACATGTATGCATATTTATGTGAAATGTGTTGATAAACATAGGCACCAGTGTAATTCACAGCTGGCACAATGACAAAACCTACATTTCTTGTGCTAGAATGATACATGTAAGCATTGTGCCTGTTGTAAGTAGTAGTATCGCTCAGAAGAAATGACATTTTGCATGCCTGAGATTTGTTGGTACCATTTGCAGACCGAAACAGCTCTGCGTAATGTGCCCAACAGTTTCTGTGGGTACAAACCTTTGAAGTGTGCAAAGCTATTATTTTCTGACACTAAAGAAAATTTTAAGATATATTGAAAATGTGGAAATGAAACTAGTAAAAAGAGGTCCTTATTGAAAACACAAGGAAGCTTTTCTTTTTTTTTTTTTTTCCCAGTAAGAATGCCCAAGTCCCAGGCACACTCTAGCAAAGGAAGGACCAGTCAGAGTTCGTATTAAACATTTCCCCCCAGCAAGGACCAATGGGCAGAGCTTATGAGCAAACCATGTAGGTGGTGCTCTGGTTTCATTTCCTCGGGTATCCCAGTTTCATTTGTGAGGTGCCATTTTTATGTTGTGCCACAGTTTTGCTTCATGAGGAAAGCAGTGTCATCGTGAACATGCTTGTGACACTTCCTGGCATGATCATTGTATCATGGAGGACTTGGTTTCTCTTGATGAGGTGATCTATGCATCATGGGTGAACCATTATGACTTCACAAGGTGCTCATTGTGTCATGGGTGACTTAATTTCACTGCATGGTCATAGGTAGTTCAGTTTCACTTCATGAAGTGATCATAGCATCACGGGTAACATAGTTTCGCTTTAGGAGGTGATTATTATGTAATGGATGGCCTAGTTTTACTTCCTGAAGTGGTCATTTGATTACAGGGTATATGGGTGTATAGTTTCACTTGTGGGATGACCAGACATACTTTCCCAGAACTGTGGTGCACGCGCGTGTTTGTGTGTGTGCGTGCGTGCGTGTGTGCTGTTTAGTCTGGTTTACATTTTCCAGTCATAGTGATTATTGTTTTTTTGCGACATATTAAATTTCCTGGAAAAATCAGCTTCTGAGATGAATGAGTACTTTCCTATGTGCTACCGTTGTGCAACATGATTGTATAAATACATGTATTTTATAAGCCAGGCTCATTTTTCATATTCATTTGCTTTTAATCATATTTATTTATTTCCTAATTTTGTTGGACCCCAGACAAAACAGTAGGAATAAATCACAGGGCACGTGAGTGCCAAAAGCTGTCTCCCGGGTTTGGTAGTTGCCATGACGATTGTATAAATAAGCTCATGATCTGCATGATAACTGTTCATTCTGAACTATAGTCTTTTTTATAGTGTCAAATTTTACAATAAGACGAGCACATGGGGTCTATGTGGAGAAATCTACAATCAGTGGTGCCATCATGTGGCTCTAATTTGTTTATCCTGTTGGTTAAGAGATGTCAAAAGGAACCTCTGGTAGGTGGTGCCTTGGGGGGTACTACAATGTCTGAGGTTTTACCCTGTTAATCCCCAGTTGATATATTACATACATATACACAGTCACAGAATTGGCATCTGAAGAAATTGCACACAGAACTTATAATGTCAAAAGATCAATGGACAATCCATGTGAAGGTTCTGTTGTGTTGACATAGAATTGATGGACTGAAAATAATTTGTTTGACATAGATAGACAGAAAGAAAGGCATTTTGTTTTCAACTGCAGTGATCATTGATTGAAATAAATGACTGTGTTCTTTATTTTGGGGATGAAACACTCGGATCGATCTTCAGTGTGGTATTCAATTGATTCAGATTACATGAGACTATGATTGTTGTCACAATGTCACTAGGACCACCCTCGCCCCCCTTCTTGAAGCAACACAAACGTAGCGCGCTGAGGCAGTTGCCATCATCAATGCATGGTAGAGTTTGAACTCTGGCGTGGATAAATTTATACATATTTGTGGAAAGCAAGAAAGATTTTGTGTTGACGGACCTAACTTTTACTTTATGGCACGTTGCTTGCATTTATTTACTAAGAAATGCCCATATGAAAGGAATATGGGAGGCATCCTACCACGAGACCAGGCGGCTGTCCAGTGTATCCGTTGTAAAATATATATATATTTGCTACATAAGAACACGTTTGTAAGCATACAATGTAGAACAATGACAATAAACTGAAATTTGTAAAGTATGTCTTTAAAGTGCTTTCTTGATTTCTTGCATGTCTTATTCCATTGAAGGCGTATATACATCAACTCAAAAGACACTGGTCAAGCTCCTGTTGTACTTTCTGTGGTGCAGGGCTTCATATGTACCACTGATCCCTTGAGCCTGTCCAGTCAAGATGTAGGGTCACAGAACTCCTGGCCCCTCATGTCTGTCCGTCCTTTGGTCTCCAATAGGATGTATTCATATCTAAATGCGGTCCTACTCTAACACCTATTGAGCAAAAGAGGGAGCCACCTGCATCAGGGCAGATCCATGTATTTGGCATGGTCAAAAGTACTTTCTCAACAAAATGAACAACACAAACACACAATAATCTTAAGAAAATGTAGTAACATATATTTGAAACATAAAGGATGCCTAAAATAATTAGAGATGGGCTCTCTTTTGGTTGAAAAGGTGTTATTTATGGATATTTATGTAGTATATAATACAAATCTGCCCTGATCATGGTGGAAGCATCAGTCTGTTGCCCCGGCAACACAGGAAGTGAGCAGGATCGCAGTTAAATATGAATGTCTCCTATTGCTTGCAAATATTATAGCATCTAAGTTCTTTGAGATTGCCCCATGGCATTTTCTAGACCTCTTTGTACAAAGGTATAAGTATATATAGAGTAACAAATTGGAGGTGTAATTTACAGGATTATTATTAGACTGAAATGCTACACTCTGTCATTCTTAAAAGGGATTTTTCAGAAATTGATAGGAATGTACAGAAGGCAAAAAGTCTCGAGACAGTTTAGCAATGGTGGTGCCACCTACAGTCTGCCAGAGAAATATGTGCCAAAACAAGCTGATGCGATCATATTTAGAGGATACATGTATTGTAAGCACGGGACAAAGCAAATAGATGAGAGGCAAAAGTGTGCGACGTGTTTTGACCCATGTGGGTCTTGTCAGGCACTGGCACGGATCTCGGTGGCATTCCATATCTAAAATTTATAATGAGGGGTAACAATTACGTTGCTACGCTGAGCACATCCATGCTCATGCCCAGTGAAGGCAGAAGCCCAAATTTCAGTTTCCTTACCATGTAACTGGCAGTTTGAAACTTCTGTTTGAAAAGTTTACATCCCATATTATTTGGAAAGTAAACATGCTGGTTTTTGGTTAACCAGTATTAAAAAGTAAAAAAAGATAAAGGTATCATGCCTCAAAATATAATGCTACTTAATACAGATGATCATGACTCAATTTAACAAGGACACGGAAGTCATTTAGTTGAGACAATATTTAGATCAGCTGACTTGTCTGTCAACTGAGCTTTTATGGTCCATCAGCCATTAGCATTTTCGACGTCCATCCATCTGTCAACAATTAACTCCTTTCACAGAACCAGCAAAGCATAGACTTTTCTCACCTCCAGCTGACTGGAGAGGGCATCAGGGGGTGGACACTTGTGGGCATAGGGTAATGCATGTTAAAAGTACCAATCTTCAAAGTAAATTTGAGGTCAATTATAGCAACATTAACATAAATTGTAAAACTTTTGGATAAGTATGCCCGTCAACATCGGTAATGTAACAGGCATTTTCAATTTGAAGATGTTAGAAACTGTTTACAGGCAAAATTAATGAGACACTTGTGCAGTATCTGTGTACTGACCACCACACAGGCATAGGTGTCAATTGGTTTCTGACACCTGTGGGGTTAATCACCAGAGTAGTTTGTGAAACCTTTAAACTGAGTACATTTTGGCAGCATGTGCTCGTGATGCCACAGCGTATGGCTCAGTGGAATATAACTATTCATACCAGTGTGGTGTTGAAAGGGAAATGCCATTGATAAGGCAGACACTTCACTGATTAGGCAGGCTTTACTAACGTAAAATAGTCTTTATCTATTGTTACAAGTTCAACATTTTATGAAAGGTTTCATTAATAGTTTAGAGGTCATTTTCCTTCCATACTTCGACTTGTTCAGCTGAGATATTCATGCTATTTTACCATATAAACCTTGCTCTGTGGCAAGTGTCAATGTTAAAACTAACCAATTAAGTAGTCTTACCCCAGCAAATGGGCTTTCTCTAGGCAATGGAGGTGAGAAAATCACTGGGCACAGTGGTTCACCTGTGGAGGAAAGGCCTGAATTGAAGTTTTCAACCAGCCAGATTCACTTGAAACTTGGTTCTCTACAAGTTTGTTTGAATAGTCACTTGCTTCAAAATTGCATAGGGATACTTGTGGGGAACCCTAGAACTTGATTTGTTCACCAGTTGGCACTGTGATTTTATTATGACTTTTTGTATGTTAAAGCTATTTTCAAGTTCACCAACACGGTCTCTTGCATTCTTCTGAAACTTGGTGGAAATGTAATTTGTGAAAGGGTCCAACAAAGTTGTTCACTAGGTGATGGTATTCCACATCTCTGATTTATAACAAATGTTTCAATTTGGGTAATTATCAGTTAGTGCAAACAGTCCCATTGATTACCATGCAAGACCACAGGGATTGCTATGGTAATTCACATTTTTGACCTCTAAAACTGTTAACCTGACTCTCTTTGAATTAATGGGGATGTACCATGGGTGGGTCACTACCAATTTTATTCATATGGTCCTATTTCAATGCTTTTTTTTTGAGATTTTGTCTGTTTTTGGCCAAATCCTAAAAAACCCCTTGTTTGAAACCACTTGGCCAATCACTATGACATTTGATAGGGACACATCTGAGAACCCATGGGCCCTAATCTGTTCAACAGGTGGTACTGTGATTTTGTCAATTCTTTTTTTTTTTTTACATTTTTTTTCTGTGTTAAAGCTATTTTCAACTTTCAATCATAGTGTAGATTGTTCTTAAACTTGGTGGAAATGTAGCTTGTGAAAGGGTCAAACAAAAATTTTCACTAGCTGATGATAATTAGCACCTCTGATTTTTAACAAAGTTTTCAATGTGGGCCTTTGGTTAATGCATAGATTCCCTTTGATTACAATGAAGTCAATGGGGATTTCAATGGTAAGTCTTAATTTTCGACTTCTCTAAAACTTTTAGCCAGATTCACTTCAAACTTGGTGGGGAAATCCTCAGACTTAGTAGGAATGCAAGTGGACTTGAGGTCCACCAAATTTGCTACATGGTGTTGCTGTTATTTTCTGATTTTTAGCAACTTATTAAAATTCAGAAAAATCAGTATTAAAGGGGATATGTACATGTATATGTTAGTAACAGACAGTGATGATGGTCTTAAAGACAACATTGGTCTCATTCTGAAGTTCACAGGACCACTTCAGTCTGTGCATGTAACGTAAGCTTGAGCACACGACTTAACACTTTCAGTGCCAGTCATGTCTAAAGTCGATCTACTTAGGTCAAACTAGTCTGAATTATCATTGGGATCCCAGATTCCTATTCCTCGTAAAAAAAAACAAAAAACATTTCATTGAAGTACCAGTATGTCTATAGTTCCAGAGAGAATACCCCAGGTCAACATATTTTCTCGGCGTCCATTGCACCCAATGCGCGCTGAGAAAAGATGTTGAATTTTACTCCATCAAAGCGACATGGGTCTGCAATGAAAACCATAATACACTGGTAAAGTGCCGTAAACAAATGATCCTGTGTGCAAGATGGAAGAAATGCAGTCTGGTTCGAATGAAAGTTGGATGCGTCTAGACCTTGTCTCGTGCGCACAAATGAAGACGAGAGAGGCCCGACGAAGCTCAGTCGAAAATTTGGCACTGGAAGAGTTAACTAATGTTTTTGGGGACGTCAGATTTTTAATTGTGGACATCTATGCACACATTACAGACACATGACAAACTAGAAAATTTGATTTGCTTGTTAGCAAATCAGTCTGGGTGCCTGGAGAAACTGCAATGCAATGTATGCAATGTATGCAGCTGTGACAAATTCAAATCCTACAATTTTGGTTCATGGGTTATCGGATGTGCCTATAGCAGGAACCTATATGCGGAAGTTACAATCGCATCTCAATTGATAATATTTTTGAAGATATTCAAGAATTTAAATTTTAGTTAATCATCTAATTTGCATAAATTCAAATATATTTAAGAATTTAAATTTTAGTTAATCATCTAATTTGCATCAATTCAAATCCTACAAGTTTGGTTCATCGGATGCACCTCTATCACAAACCTATATATTGAATTTGGAATGACATCTCTATCTATTATAGTTTTGAAGATATTCAAGATTTATTTTTTTTAATGTGACTTAATTAACATTATGTAAAATTTCACAACTTATGTTTACTGTCCATTAGATTGGCAGATGTGACAAACCTATATGCTGAACTTTGAATTTTGTATCTATTTAAAATAGTTTTGAAGATATGGAGCTTGCACGTCGTCAGAGAAAAAGCTCCTGACAAATTTGGCGGAAAGAAGAAAAGAAAGAAAGAACTTTGCACAAACAATATGTCTGGGTTGGCACCCAAATATAATGACACTGCTGTGAAGACTGCTGGTGGTGTCACCTGTGGCATTCCTTGGAACTAACACCATATTGATGGAAAATGCTTTTACTGTAAATAGCTGTATTTTCACATGTTTATCAAGTTCTTTCATTTTTGACATTTCACTGTAGTCTTAATTTCACTATTTTGGACACGATTCTTATTCAAACAATGTTAAAATACTTTTTCACTTTTTATTTTCAGTTTTGTGCCATCAGCAAAATTAGCGAAAATAAGAATACAGTGAAAATAAGCAATTTACAGTAATAATGTCAAACTTTGCTGACCTGGTTGTACAGCAGGAGCAACAGTGCCGCATCTTCTGTGTAGTTCTCAATCCACTAAAAATATCGCAACTTTGTCTCTCTATGCTCTACAGCGGCTCCCGTCACTGTCTATATCTAAACCTAGAAATTAATCAACATATCATGCTCGATTAAAAATTTGTGCTGGTCACCATTTTCCAGCTGACCAGTAGTCTTGGAATACTAAAGGAGGATGATTTACTTCGTTCCTTTTTCGAGAAACTAACATAGCATCCGTTTTTCAGAGCATTAAATTTTACCAACCAATCAGAAGACCAAGATTCAACAGAAGAAAGATCATTGTTTATCATGGATGTCATTAAATTTTGATTATCAACAGTGAGAAACAAGGAAGTGTCATCTGCAAACAGTTTTATGTTTGACTGGACAATATCCACATCATTTATGAATATCAGAAATGAAAAGAGACCTAGTTCAGAGCCCTGTGGGACACCAGCATTTATGGTGCCCCAATCAGATGCCTGGTCATTCAGTACGACGCACTCTTGGCGATTAAACACATAATTTTGAAACTAATTGAGCACAGAACCCGATATGATATTGCGTTCCAATTTGTGTAATAAACCCTTGTGCCAAATGCGATCCAATGCTTTGCTTATATCAAGAAAAACAATTCGTCTTTTTTTTTTCTGCAGATCGATTGCAAGGCAGAGTTCATGATACAGGGAAAGAAGCTGGTTGACTGTCGAGTCACCAGGTATAAAAGCAGACTGGTCAGCAGACAAAATTAAATTATCCCTAAAGAAATTAAAGACGTGCTTAAAATTGACTTTCTGAAGTACTTTACCGACACAACTTAAAAAGAGAATTTGGACGATAATTAATTTTACATGAAGTAGGGTCGCCCTTTTTGTATTAAGGGGTGACATGTGCTTCCTTCCTTAAGCTGGGAAAAGCTTGAAGCTGTAAAGAAACATTGAATAATTTAGTTAGTGATACGCAAATAGATGGGGCTCCTTTTAAGGGAGGAGCGCCGATTTCATTTGGCCTTTGTGACATGTAAACTTTTTGTAATATTAAGAATCGTTTTGGTTGATTTGAATGGACAGAATAATATTAGTGGGTAGATATATGTTAGGGAGCACGGGGGCCCTGAAAGAGTCAAGGTTACTCTGGCTCAGGAAAAATCGATTAAATATTTCAGCTTTGGATAGACTTTCAGTAACATGGCGATTTTTATGTTGTAAAGAAGGGATGACCGAGGCTTGATTATGATTCACGAAATGTTTCACGGTTGGCCACCAAGCTTTGTTTATGGGACACCACGGCTTGGCATGATCACTGTATCTTTACTCTTGATGGGCATGGCATTATTTATTCAAAGTAATATTGACTTTCAAAGTGAGTAGTATGTGTCATCATGAGTTTGTTTTACATTTCTGGTGCAGGATATCCATTGTTGCAGTCATTGTTGGGATTTCCCTTGGTTTGTAGAGGTGGTCTAGCTGCAACTGTTGATTTTACAATCACTGGGACTGAATATAATGCCCCAGCTTGTTTCCACTTCAGTTATACACTGGCGGGTGGTTTGACTAGGATAAGCTGTCCAGCTAGAAAGGGTACATATTGGTTCAGGGGTAAGTCAACTTGTTCTCATCTGAACCGGTACTATACAAATTTAGTAATTATGGTTTGTTTGACAGGTATTCTTCTTTCATAACGAAGCTCTGCATTTATAAGCAAAACTTCACGTATTTAGCTAATTCATAATTTGCCAGGTTCATGTTTATTTACTATTATGTGGGTTGTCTTTGCTGAATATTTAGCTTAGACAAGGAGCCGCTACTCAGAGAGACATGTAAGGGTAGTAGGCTCCGAAACATGATCTGAGTAGTTACCCGCTGAAGTCCCTTTGATTTATTTGGGCTAATACAGCCTATGTCAAAAATTTACAGAAGAACGTGTACAATATGGACAATACTACTTCCATATGTATGTAGGTTAGACAGGGACAGGTTAGCTTATAAAGGGTAAAAGAGTTCGGACTGCGGAATAGGGTAAAGACTACAAGGAAGTGGTTCTGGGAAAAAAGACACAAATACAATTGATTATAGTATCTCGTATTCCTTTTCTTGTCGATATTTACCTCCAACTTGTACCGAATCGTGATGTTGATAATAATGATGTATCTCCCAGATTGAAATCAGATAAACTGTTTGGTGCTGATATTAAGAATTATTATCAACTTAGTGATTTGTATTTACATAATTGAAATATTTCCATTGAGGTATTTAATTTTCAGGATATAAACTGTGAGAATGAGTCCCACAAGCAGGCAATTGAGTCTGGTTTTGGTGATATTAAAAAGTCTTTGACGAATGCTGGTTATGTCTTTCGTAGAATTTAAAGAGGAAATATAAGAGAAGGCCATGTTGGTCTTATTATATTGTATTTGTGTCTTGTTGTCCAGAACCACTTCCTGGTAGTCGTTACCCTATTCTGTAGAGTGAACTCTGTACACATCCATAAGCTAACCTGTCACTCTCTAACCTCTACACACATGGAAGTACTATTGTCACTTTCTTCTGTAGAATTTTGACATAGGCTGTATTAGCCCATATAAATTTGAGGGTCTTCAGTGGGTAACTACTCGGTGCATGTTTTGGAGCCTGTACCCGTATCCGTTCTTGTCTCTCTGCATAGCGGCTCCTTGTGTGAGCTAAATTTTCAGCAAAGACAATCCATATAATGATGAATAAATATGAACGTGGCAAATGACGAATTAGCTGAATAATTGAAGCTTTGCTTATAAATGCAGAGCTTCAGAATACAGAATATCTATCAAACCAAACATAATTACTAAATAGTATAGAACAAGTTCAGATAAAACTAATTTGACTTACCTCTGAACTAGTATGTACCCTTTCTAGCTGCATAGTTCAAATTAGTCCTACCACCTGCCAATGTATAAATGAGATAGAAACAAACTGGGTCTATATATTTAGTCCAAGTGATTATAGAAAAAATAGTTACAGCCAGACACCAGAATAAACCTGGGGAATTCCTAACAAGCACTGTAACAATGGACATCCTGTACCAGAAATGTGAAGCAAACTTCATGATGACACCTACTCCTTACTATGAAAGTCTCCAATAATCAAGTTTGTAATAATTGAGTAAATCCTGCCAATTTCTGGCCACGTGCTTGGGGGCAGGCTATAACTGACTCCCGACCCTGGAGTAAAAGTTTGTGACAATTGAGTAAATACTGCAAATTTATGGCCAAGTGCTCAAGACAGCCTATGACTCCCGGCCCTGGTGTGTGACAGCCGAATTGAGTAATTTTTTTACATTGAGTAAATGTGTACTTACAAGTTAGCCGAAAATGTCTGAAAGGTGAATATCAAAACAGAATGACGCCAAAAGGTAAAATTAAGTAGCTGAACAGGAGAGTCTGAAATCTCTAAACTTATTGAAACCATTTTTTTTCTAACAATCTCTGGATAATTAGAGCAAAATTTTTAGAAGTATTCGATCGAAAATACATTCTTTAATCCTCTTGACTCAAGTTTGTTGTAAATGAATTTGGTATCTGGATGCAAAGTCCTGAAATTTAGAACAAATACGACCAAATCTCAAAATTTGTGACAAAATGTATTATATTCAATAGTTTCTGAAATATAATTGTCAGGGAAAGGATAATTGGCTACTTCAAAGTTAAACGCATCAATTTTGTGATAGACTTTAATGCTAAACCTGTCATTTCAGTGTGAGACCCGAATATCCAAATCCAGAAACACATCTCTGAAATCATCTGAATTGTTACCTTCCAGAAGGATATCTTTTGCGTAAATCTCGTAAGTAATTACATTAAAAATGTGCAAATTTACACAAGGAATATCATCAATATACCTTGCACTGTTTGATAATTTTGTAGCCAAATCAAAATCTGTTCTCATCAGTTCATCAGGTTAAATGTAAATCAGCGAGTAACGGGGCGCAGTTGCTACCCATTGGAATGCCTTTTATTTGTTGAGAAACCAGTGGTCCAAATTGAATAAAAGTATGATCCAAAAGAAAATTTATAGCATCTATCGAAGTTTCAACAGTGTAAGATTTTATGTTACTTTTTGAATATTTATTATGCGACGAATATGCTTTCTTCGAATATGAATTAATGTTATGTATGGTTTACCTTTATGTTTAAACATTTGGCTGATGATAAGCGTATTGCTGCTGTTTTTTTTTGACATGGTGTAATGCAAGTAAACCATCACATGGTGTAATGCAGATAAACCATGACATGGTGTAATGCAGATAAACCATGATATGCTGTAATGCAGATAAACCATGACATGCTGTAATGCAGATAAACCATGACATGGTGCAATGCAGATAAACCACAACAGGGAACTGTATGTTAGTTACTAAAATTACCCACTGCCCAGGTTAAACTCTCCTAGGCCTTAAGATATATTAAGGGGTAAGAAGAAGAGCTAAGAAAGGATACTATTGCTAAATCCTTGGCTCACCATAGATCTGAAGATTTCTAAAAAGAGATCAGCAAAAAAGGAATATGTGTAAACTTCCCTATGCGGCAACATTGATTATGTGGCTGGCAAGATAACCACATCAGAGTTATGGCTGAGACATTTTCGGCAACTTTTATTTGTATCCAGTATTCACAGATTAATAATCAAAAGGTGCATGTTGGTTGTAATGATATTCTTGTTTCTCGACAGGAAATGAAAGATGTTATTAGAGATTTAGATCACAAAAATCCTGTGGGCTTGATGATATCTATACAGAACATCTGAAGGCCTGCAGTACGCTGATGTTACCATTGCTATCTCTGTTTAACGACCTTTTTTTCTTCACGTTTTTCTGCCAGATTTGCTTATATATGTAATTCTAGTTCCTATTAACAAGGACTAAATTGGTGGAATAAGCAGTACAAATAATTATAGACCCATGCATAGCAGTGTCTAGCATACTATTAAAAGTGCTGTTAAAAAGAATGTAGCATTTGCTAAACAATACTTGTAACCAATTTAGCTTTTAAAGGAAACATGGGAGTGAAATGTGTACCTATGACTCAAAGAAAAGTATTGATATGTATAGACGTAATAACGATAGTGTGTTAATGGGTTTTCTGGATGCCTCTAAGGCATTCGACAAATTTGCTCACGTTGTGAGAGAAGTGGTCATGCTCTTATAGTGAGGTCACTGGCATTTTGTTGCATTGTTCAAACTTTGTGTGTAAGATGGGGAGGCATAATCTCTGACAGTTTAAAGATTTCTAATGGTGTGAGACAAGGGAGGCTACTTTCTCCATATCTGTTCAGTTTAAAAATTTATACTTGGGCGAGTTAAGCGTTAAACTCAATAAGCGTGCCACTAGCGGCGTTATTGGTGATATCGTTATTAATCATTTATTATATGCTGATGATCTAACTATTTTGTCCCCATTGCAAGTTGGGTTTTCGTTGAGTACATAAGGACGGTATGATGATGTTCAAGTTTAATGCCATGGAGAGTTTTGTCATGATTTGTAGAAGTATGATGTTGAAAATTTTGGACATATTTCCCTTTTTTACTTTGTGACACTGTTTTGAAAGAGATAAAGTATCCTGGATACGTTGTTTGTACGGACTTCAGTGAACACACAGATATTCTAAGACAGCACAGATAAGTTCATCCTTAGGGGAATGTAGAGGCTCGTAATTTTATATGCGTTCTGAGAATGTGAAAGGTAAGCTGTTCCCTAACTTTTACACTGCATAATTATGGTGGAATTACAAGAAATCCAGTATAATAAAGCTTTATGTGACATATAATAATGCCTTTTGTATGTTATTGAAGCTACTTCGTCTTTGTAGTGCCAGTGAGATGTTATCTTCCAGATGTGTTGGTGACTGCCTCGTAAGTCTCACGTATTTACCTATGCCTTACCTACCTCTCATTATTTGTGTTCTCATTCTGTAGGTTTGTACTGTAATCTTTTTGTCTTATGTGGACCACGTTTTTCATGGTATACTTACATGTTGTGCCTGAAACAAAGATTTTGAATTAAATCATAATAGGCACAAAAATATGGAATGCTGAAATTCAAATAACAAAGTCGCTGGCCTGATAATGCATGATAACACAAAAATGCGGATGTTAAGCTGACGTTTATTGACACGATAATACAATAGTCACGACCCACTTTCATCGATCCAGTCACATACCTGCAACAGGCACGTGACAAGCCACCCTTAAAATTTCATTTTCTGTTCATAAAAGCAACTTAACCATCTCAATTGCACTGCTTGAACGTGTTTCTATATGATATTCAGGAGGCTGTTAGTGGTGAACAAAATCTTTTGGACCTCGTCCACGGTCACCTGGTCTTCCACCCTGCTTCTCTTCCGGCGATCTGTATCATACCTGCTGCACACAGGGTACCGTGTCTTCATGTAGAAATCTTTGATAATTTTCCCAGCAATACCGCTGCATCTTTCTACTGCTTTCTCCAGACAGTTAGCGGTGAAAGCATAAATTCTAAAACACAAATAAAATTAGTCAGCACCTGCCTTTTTAAAACTACACCTGCAAAATTTGATTTGCACTTTTCATTCTCTAATTTGTCTACATGACATAGTTCCCTTAAAAAGCTTACGATGAATTACAGTGTACATGTCATTAAAACTATGTTAGTTTTTGTAATTAGTGTGTTGAAGAATCTATCGGATTATCTTCGCGAAAATAATCCAAAAGATACGAAAAAGGTCACGTTTCCCATTGGTTACCTGGGAACCTTTATTAAATGGATGAGAAAAGTCGCTTCCTGTCTCCTGATCGAGACCCATTTTGCTTGTGGTTAGCTGCCCTCAGTTATGGGCCTGTTCATTGCCACCATTCTGTGAACCCTCAAGTTTTTTTTTTATTTGTCAACTGCCTGATATGATACACTGTCGAGCGCAACTTGCGATCTTCATTTCAAATTTAGGTTCCACGGTTCCTACGCCGAGGTCACATGATTGTGGGGGTGGGGGTGGGAGTTGGGGTGTACACAAACTATGGCACCCATGGAATATGCTGTGTTTTCAATATTATTGATGCTAGAAAGGCAAATTTTAGGCCTCAAAGTGGTAAACAATGCAAAGTTTGACCTGAAATAAATATTATCAAGGTACATAAACCGGTGCACTAAACAGAGTGGTACCGGCAGAGTGATTAGTCTGTTGGTGCATTGATATCATAAGTGGTACTTCTATGCAGAGCTGGTCACCCTGGAAATTTCCTGAAAATGTTCCCATTCATGCTCATACTCTATGGCCTTTATTTGGCGTAAAAGACTGTAAGGAACAATTTGATCTATAAAGCGTATATGTTTGTAACCTTTAATGATCTGCAAGACTGAGTACTTCATACAAGTGCAACACTCAAGGCTGTTTGCCTGCATGAACCGACCTCTATTGCAAACGATTAAGAATGAACAAGCAGCTTTCCCGCGCATTCCCCATGCTATGGTGACAGAGAATATTTACGAGTTGCAAGTAACCAAAAGATATGAAGTTATAGAGGACCAGACCTGGAATCTGCAGGGCATTGTGTCTACCATACAGATTTCATTTCAACATAGACTGACTTCCTTCACAATAACTAAACGAATAAGTAAACCAACCAACCAACCAACCAACCAACCAACCAACCAACCAACCAACCAACCAGTCAGTCAGTCAGTCAGTCAGTCAGTCAGTCAGTCAGTCAGTCAGTCAGTCAGTCAATCAATCAACCATCAAGTAAATGAAACGTTTCAATCTTACTTGCAATCTATCCGGTAACTTTGTGACTTAGACTTGCACGCTCCTTCTTTGGTCTTTGAGGCAAACGCTCTACGGGTCAGATCCAAACACTGGTAGATCTTGCGCCTCTGGTTTCGGTAACATTGAACGTGGCGACCGTATTCTGTCAACAAAACGACACAAAGATGTAAAAAAATGAGACTCGTATATTCTCGCTTCCTGTGTCACGTTCCTGTGTAACGTGCCCTTTTAAAGAATGAAAGAAGCAGGTTTTGTTCATATTCCAGGTGTTTTCCGGGCAACATGCGGATACAAAAGGGAAATTACCTGCAGTGCCACCAATCATAATATATAAATGGGACTGAATGAGCAACTTTCACAAACACCATTAACTAAAATGTCGACCAGGTCTTCTCTGACATTTGCAATCTAAAGATTTGGCAAAAGAGGAAAATTTACGGGTAAAAAACAAGTAAAAAACGCTTGAACCTACTAAGGCGTGTTGATCGATTTGCGTGCAACGCACTATATGACTTTTTAAATGTATTCATGTACCAGTAGAGTGCTGTCATTTTTTAATGGATCCTTATTGAACAAAAACAACACATCTGACTGCATAAATTGTGTAACCTTCAGTGCAAAGAAAACAGGGTGTTGTAGATTCTCTAAACAAAGTACAGATGAGTATTTCAGTTTAACTTTCTTGTGGAAATAAGATTGAATGGAAAAATCAAATTATACACTTAGGCCATGTTTTAAATAAAAACTAGACAATCGAGACGACATAGCACAGAAAAGGGGGGGTCTTCTATTCTTAGGTAAACAGCCTCTTTGAAAATTTCAGGTCAACTTCTAACTGCGAAATTTTAAGTAAACTGTTTGGTTTATATTGTACTCCTTCTATAGTTCACAAACATGGAGTTACATTTGCAAGGATTTCAAGGAAATATTGATAGCATGGAACAAAGCTGGGAGAAAACTATAGAATCTACCGTACAACAGTCACACAGATATACAACCGCATTTACTTCAATTGATTCAATGGCGGTATGATAACGACATAGAGTTTCACTTTGCCATGTAAATATGCACCTTCCCTTTCTTATGTACCTGTATTTGTGTACGCAGTAAATGATATCTATTCTCTCTGCTCCTACTTACGCAAAACACAAACAAAACTTACGGTCGCGTCGTTCACACAGCTGGGACCACGCCTCCTTCATTTTTTGCAGATCGACATATTTGGCAACATTGGCACGAAATGTTGCATTACAGGATTTCAGCAAGTTCGCCATACAGTCAAATGCAGCTTTAGGTTTGTTAGGTCTGCAGTGAGAGTTGCTCGGATGATCACACTCTTTCCTGCTTAACATTCCTGTATAATCTATTTTTATCCGCAGCCAGACAATTATACCATTATCCTTTGTTTTTTTTTTTTATTGCATAAAATATAATGACGATGATGATGATGATGATAATGACAATAATAATCATAATCTTTATTTGTTTTCAATGTACATAGATTATATTACAATCATTTTCACGCAAACGAGGATACTAAATGGTTAAAACATTATTTTAATGTTATGGTATATGCGGTTAATGGTACAAACATACAATGCATTTTTCGCGACCGAAAGAATGAATGAACTGTGAAATACAGGAAATTGTATTTATTCTGCTTGAAAAATCTGTTATACTTGTCCAGGTTCTGATAAGAGACTATCTTACCTGCATACACGGGTCAGCCATTCGTATGAGCCGCCACCTGGGATCGGTAAGGCGCCCCGGGGAGGTACCAGGTCTTTCATGCACACTCTGGCCCTTGCGGCGAAGGTAGGTGTACAGCCTAGACATTGCTGAAACAGCACTGTTAAGGAGAGGAAACATGACTCACGTCAACAAGTACAATGGATAATTCCAAGGTATGCTTTGCTTGTGATGACACGTTCATGTTAATATCATGTTCATACTGAAGGACAGCATGACCCCCCTCCCCTACGCGCTAAATAACAGGGAGAACACTGGAATGAGACAAACCACCCTTTAAGTCCGCCATGAAATAAAGGACCTATTGTGAGTTTACTGATGACACGTGAGGATTTCCAGACATATTTTCCTGATAAGCAACTTTTAAAGTTGTTGGGGCAATAGTTTACAAAAGTAAAACTCCGAAAAATGTCATGTCGATCTATTTACACTTTAAGAACGCCAAACCAGCTGGAAAGTAAAAATGAGTACTGTACAAAAAGTTCTGACGTTGCAATACTTGCAAAACGACGAAGATGAATACTTTTGACACCTTCACCTATTTGATCCCAAATTGAATCCTTTTGAAGCCTGCAAAACCAACCTTTTCAAAGCGTGACGCCAATGCGATGCAAAACGTAGAAAAAAAAGCGTCGCTGTGGGTAACTTGCTCGATGTTAACAAGTTCAAAAAAACAAAAAAATAAAAAAAAAACAAAAACAAAAAGCAAAACAAAAAAACCCACCCCCCAAAAAACAATAAAAAAAAAAAAAAAAAAAAAAAAAAAAAAAAAAAAAAAACAATATGAATACTTATAATAATACTAAATTAGGTGATATTTTTAGTACTGATTTTGGCAGTTGAGATAAATGCAGCAAAGATCGAGCCTGTTGAGTGGAGGGTTCGCGTGAGCACAGCTGTCCTTGCATGTTACACGAATGGACTGTGACGCGTAATGTTTGGAAGTCGCATGGTTCACTTATCACTTGTGTCTGCTGCTTTGCATTCATTTTGTATCTTTGGTTTGCTAGCCGCTATTTAGCGTATTACCCAAAGAATCCCCTTCTCCGTCCTTTTATTCTGGTATTCTTGAATATCGTGTGCGTGCACTCGTTGTGTGTTAACGCACCGACACGCCCATACGCTGCGTGTATATCGTCCATAGTAACCACGACCATGTCGCCAGAATGCACAACACAGTATTTGCACACAAGAACTGCAAAAAGTCACCTATTCCCCCACATATTTAGAGCAAACTTCAAGCAATAAATGCACACCCACAGAATTGTAGGACTAGGAGCTCCGTTTCCAAAGCTCAATACAGAAATTGTTGAATACATTTTCTACACTACAAATTATTACACATAGTATTTATCATGACTAATGTTCAAAACTGAGTGCATTTTACCCCCCCCCCCCCCAAAAAAGAGAGACAGTATCACATAACGCCATTACTTTTGAAGGGCTTGAAGTCAAATTTCCTTGCTACGAGACCACAGGGGTGTTGATCGTGACGCGAGGGCCACGTCCCTTTGTACCAGACTAATTTATCTGACATATTCGTATACCTGACACATTAAGCCGGAAACAGATGGTGTTATTATATATATATATATATATATATATATATATATATATATATATATATATATATATATATATATATATATATATATATATATATATATATATATATATATATATATATATATGTATGTATATACAGGGCACGAAAAATTTTTTAAAAAGCACTCGTCGGCAGGACAAGTGAATTTTAAAATCCACTTGTCCGTATGCAAATTCCACTTGTCCGAATATAACCCGGTGCGACAAACATAGTAATATATATTCGTTTTCATCAATCCATACATAAAGGCCTGGACAAACCATTTACCCTGATTTGGCACTTACTGTTGCTTGTAAATCGGCAAAAATCTGTCAATTTTCACCACAAAAATATTCTAGCTATGACTGCAAACAGTAAAAATGGAACAAAAAAAAACAAACAAACAAACCAAAAATACACATTGAAAAGTAAACTACTTGCATAGGGTGACTCACGGTGAAAAATACTGTGTAATTTTTGGAAGTCACTGTTCCAGATAAATTTAATACAGATTAATAGTTCAATAGTTGTATTGGTTTTAACATCGTCTTTCTTCTTGCCGCTGATGGGATGCACATCGACGCCATCGTTTGCGTACTACCATGAATGCTATCCGTACATCGTTGTCAATTTGTGTATACAGTATCGGCAAGTTCCTAGTTATAAATGGTGTTCTAAATTCAAATTCAAACTAAGAATTTAAAATCAGAAATCCGTCTCCTTGTGATGCACATCGAGTGGGCGGTCACCATCCTTCCAACCACTGGATACAAACAGCTGCATTGGCCATGTGGTCTGACAAACAACACATCACCTGATTGGTCAATTGAGTCACATGCAAAAATGAGCCAATCACGGCTCGTGTTATAGTGTGTTCATCATGGCTTCCACCCTGTGAACGTGTGTGAACCTTCCGAAATTTACGGAGGGAACACACAAACGGGAAGCTTTTTTTTAATTGCAGCATGCGAAAATAAAGATTCCAGTGTTCATAGCAACAATTATTTGGAGTCACAGGCAAATACGCAAAGGTAGGGGGATAGAGAAAAATGCCGAATGTGTGACAGATCAGTCAGCATGATGCTCCGTTCACCGTAGATTACTCCACGCGGTCAGTGGCGTGTGACTGTATATAATTTATATATATACATATATAAACACAGCAGATGCACTCCTGTGTACGAGACTAATTCATCTGGCATATTCGTTCGTACACCTGACACATTTTGCCGGAAACAGATGGTTTAATTATATATATATATATTGCTTTATTTTCGCGTGTATACTTTGATTTTTGACATTTCCCTGTAGTTTTCATTTCACTGTTCTGAACATAATTCCTTTTTCAAACAATTTTCGGCGAAATTAAAGCAATTTACAGTATACTGCTACTGCTTTTGGCGGAATGGCCAACCCGCATCACCACAAGTTGGTCATGTGGAAATGACTTTATTCAATTCAAGGATTTTAATTTAGGCACTCTGGCCCACAGAGTACATATCGTGACACATTACATTTATGTACTCGTGAAGATTAAAGGTAACAAAACAAGTATCATCGCGAAAAATACAAGTAAGCAACGTGGAGCCGCTCACAATCTTAGAACAGTGTCTCAGTTCGCTCTTCGTTGATTTGCATTACCAAGATCATTCCTGTAGAGCGTTCACAAGATTAGCTTCTGGCGTATCGTTGTTTCAAGCCAAAGACATGTTTTTCTAGTAGTAACAAGTCAAAGGACACCAGCAGTAATTGCACAGATGCTGCACTGACACTGTTCCGTAGAGGTTTTTTTTTTTAGAAGTCGGGATGCATTGTTGTGCGCAACCTTGAGAACCAGGAACTGTGAGCATTTTGACCGCAAGCTGCACAGCAGAAGTTAGCGCAGTATGTCACAAACAGCTTATTCTTTACTTGAAAGGAACACTAGGAGGACTTTCTAATCCGCGGGTTTGACTGATACATATTCCAAGAACTCTTTGAAATGTTCTGCTCTGGTAGTTTTTTTTCTACATGTAGAGACGGAATTGTCTCTAGGTAAATTTTTGATATTCAAAATGTAAGCAAACTGATTTGACAGTATTGAAATCAATATTAAAATCAGCGCCGTACCTCATGCATATGTTGATAATGCTTTGTAACCCTTTGGCCGAAGGACACAACAAGGTAAAACCATTAGTGTACACCAAGTGGTTGGTCCAAGTTTTAACTTTAACACCAATGAGGGCAATGTTTAGCCCACTTGGGACTGGTTCATAAATAATTAATGACGATTGTTGGCTATTTTTATATTAATATCATTGTACACATATATATATATATATATATATATATATATATATATATATATATATATATATATATATATATATATATATATATATATATATATATATATATATATATATATATATATATATATCTGTGTGTGTGTAACAGGAAGGTACTCGACAGACCACGTACGTCCTTCTTCAGTAAATTCAAAACTATATAAGAATTATATATGGCTTTCTGGCATGTAGCTTGCAAACTGAACTATTTTCTGTTGAATTTGTTATTAACGCATGCGCGCAGAACATTGGGCAGGTTAAAGTTTTTATCACAAATGGGTCCCGATCAGGGCCTTTTAATGACTAGCGGGTCACTTGTCTGTGAATCTAGACATGATTTGACCAGAATGTCTGTTATCTTTTGCTTCGCCGTCTTAGCGATGCAATCTTTAGTTACCTGGCTTTCCCAACAGGCCACGTAGGCCAGTTTACACTAAATCTTGGACGTACAGGCCTATAACTATTATTGTGTCGATGGAACGTGGCTTGAAAATTGAAGTATATTCTGTTGCGTTTTATCCTTAGCATGCTTTCAGATAACATTAACCGTAAAGTTACAGTTGTGGCCCTAATAAATCGATGCAGCACTTACCAACAGCAAGACAAACGCCAATCAACGTCACGCGTGACATGTTGAGAACTCAGCCCGTCACAGCACTGATGCTACGCCTGCAGACCGTCAGTTTAAATACATGTTCAGAGTTGGACGATTCAACTCGGCGAAGGGGTGAAATTCTCGATTTACTCTTGACTGCATTTAATTATTGTTTTCTACATTTATTACTTATTGCATATTGCAGCCTCAAAACTGTTCCTTGGTTACTCACACATGGTTTTCTCTTTTTCCGACACAGCCGCTCATTCGCAGAAGCTTTACTGCTTTGAAATACACTTTCCATACCCCCTTGCAGCTTGGACAAGTCAACTCTGTGCAATCAACCCACGTGTTTAGGCCCAATAAATAACATTTCACATCAAATTAGGTGCTGCAGTTTTTTTTTATAATTCCACACCAATCCATACGAAGTTGTGTGCTGTCAGTCGTTTGAACAACACGTTATCTTTTCATGATAATGACTTGCAAAATGTTAAATTGTCTTTGGAAAATGCTGCTAATATAGGTATCAAATAGTTTATCGAAAACAATAGGAAGGCAAATCCTGACAAATTCCAGGCTATGATGTCACGCCAACGTTTAGACTGCCAAATCGAAAATGACTTCTGTTTTGAAATGGATGCTATTACCATAACACCGGAAAGATGTGTAAAATTACTAGGTGTGTATACCGACGACAAACTTAAGTTTCATGATCACGTTTCTCATATTTTTAAGCAGGCTGCAAAGTAAATAAGTGTGCTCCGTAGGTTCAGCAATATTCTCTCTGAAAAGGAAAAGCTCCAAATCTTCAATGCATTTATTCTTCAAACTTTAATTATTGCCCACTCGTGTGGCACTTATGTGGACCTACATTATCTTAAAAAATGGAAAAGACCCAAGAAAGAGCCCTACGCTTTGTCTATAATGATCCGGTATCTGCATATCCAAATTTACTCGAACGGGCTAAAAAACCATCTCTGTAACCTATCTCAGTAGAATGAGGAGACTTTCTATAGAAGTTCACAAAATCCTCAGTAACATAAGCCCATCTTTTCTTAAATGACACGTACGTAAGAAAGGATACAATTTTTGATCTACGAGACAATAACAAACTGCAGCAGCCTGACTACAAAACCATAACATACGGTAAAAATTCTCTCCGATACCAAGAATCCAAACTGTGGAACAACTTACCTCTACATATCAAAGAATCTACGAATGGCAACCACTTCAAGAACCTAATCAAAGCATGACTTGGCCCTCGTGCTCTTGCTGTATATGTATTTTATGTCAAACGAGGAGTTAAGAGGATCAAATATACTCCCAACCTCTGTAAACCTTGCTAGACTTGCTGTACATAGTTTCACTGTGAGTTCATTGTAGCTACCATTTCACCACTTGCCTTATTTCACCTCATGTTATTTTATTTTTCATTGTCGCACAATAGTGCTGTCGCGCTAATGTTTCTTATTTGTAAACTCGACATGGAATAAAGATTATTATTATTATTATTATCATCATCATCATCATCATCATCATCATCATCATTATTATTATTATTATTATTATTATTATTATTATTATTATTATTATTATTATTATTATTATTATTATTATTATTATTATTATTACCAACCTGCAAATACTTGCCAAACTGCAATTGGACCGTTGATGATATGTTCTGTACAACCATTGACCTGATTATCATCACATAAATTATATTTTAGTTGAGGTATCAAGACATTTTATGTGCATCTTTGATAATCAGAGAAGCCATCACTGATTTAGTTTCTATCTGTCTATCTATCTATCTATCTATCTATCTATCTATCTATCTATCTATCTATCTATCTATCTATCTATCTATCTATCTATCTATCTATCTATCTGTCTGTCTGTCTGTCTGTCTGTCTGTCCGTCCATCCATCCATCTACATACCTACCTGCCTGTCTGTCTGTCTATCTATCTATCTATCTATCTATCTATCTATCTATCTATCTATCTATCTATCTATCTATATATCTATCTATCTTAGTCCATCCATTCGTCTTCCTGTGTGCATATCTTTATCCATCCATCCATCTGTCCATTTATCTGTTATTTCCCCAGGATTAATCATCCAGTCTAGGACTATTCTTCCATAGAATCTTGCTGAGGGCAATATGTTGGAATACAATTTAATCACGTAGACCGTGCATCAATGAGACAGAAAACACGGTATAAAATCAGGACCATGACATTCATATCAAGTAAAAAATTTGTGACCTATTTCGACTATTAAATTCAAACACACTGTTATTCTGCTGTAGAAACTGCAAAGGCCATTAAATATTGTGCCACACACACACACACACACACACACACACACACACACACACACACACACACACACACACACACACACATACCCTTGAAAAATTTCTTGTGTGAGAATGGCCCGCGAACGTTTTGATTTGTGGTATTCATTGCTTGGCAAGTAAAGCTCTCTCTCTCTCTCTCTCTCTCTCTCTCTCTCTCTCTCTCTCTCTCTCTCTCTCTCTCTCTCTCTCTCTCTCTCTCTCTCTCTCTCTCTCTCAGCATGCATCAGAATACTCGTGTCCACAAATAGGGATAAAATCTGAATCCAAGTGGAAGTGCATAGAGTGACTATACAGGAAAATATTAACTTAATTTCAAAGAGCATCATCGCATTGAAATCTGTCTTGTAAGACAACTCCAGTTATGTACACTCACAAAATATATTTATGTACAGAAGTATGGAGGTAGGGGGTCTAAGTATGTACAACTGCTTAGTCTTGTATTTGTAGAGGAGTGCAATGGTGTCCGGAGGTAATGCAATGATGCAAATGCAGAAACATCAGCCTGCCTTAATACAAATCCGTTCGAAGCAATATAAATGGAAACGTGCAACTCAGCTACAATGTGTGATGATCGCATGGGTATCAAAGCGCAGGCTAACAGGATACACATACACCCTAGCATGGGACGCGCCCTTTGCCCCAGTGTGCATCTTAAAAATGATAGAGGCAAGTTAAAAGCCAACCTGTCATCTTTTACATGACACCTTGTGGAAAGCTTTATTCTGAGAAGTTTTTCGTAGGACATGGGAACCCTTGTATTTATGAAGAAAACGACCAGCTGGGAGACTGGAGTAAAGGTGTTATGGGGAGCTTTTAAAGGTGCAAATGCGAAAAGTAAATAACACGTTTGTTGAGACGCACATTCTCAGTACCGTACTCCTGGTATCAGACTTGACTGACCAGTAAACCATGTCTTACCTCACAACGCTTGAGTGGACTTGCAATAGGTAATTACACTTTGTCTGCGAGGCTGTCCTGGCACCACTGATAAATACTTTTGTAGTTTCGAAAATTGTTTCTAAAATACGTGTCAATAAAAACTTAAATCCGTCACGAAAAAGTGTATCCCTCACCGTTGCATGGGATTTTTTCAAGTACTTATACCGAAGTTTGATATTCATCAATATTGACACCCAAGTATAAAGTTTCATTGACTTGATCTCTTGACCGTCCATTGGAGAATAAATTTAGATTTTCACTTTTTTATATGAAAAAGAAAATCCTGTTAGGTAGGAGTTCGCCAGCGTGTGTGGCCATCAACTCTCTGAAAACATTTTGTAGATTTGATCGCATTGCTCAGTAGCTTATTCAGATGTACATGTGTATGTCACGTACACGTTTTAAATTGAATATAAGTTTGTTCTAAAGAACTGGCAGTTAAAAAAATAAAAAAAGTAAAGTGTGTGTGGGGGAAGTAAAGAGAAGAGAAGCGAAGAGAAGAGAAGGGAAGTTAAAAACAAGAGGAGAGGAGAGGAGAAGAGAAGAGAGAAGAGAAAAGAGGAGAGGTGAGGAGAGGGAAGGGGAGGAGAGGAGAAGAGAAAAGAAGAGAAGAGAAGAGAAGAGAAGAGAAGAGAAAAGAAGAAACGGGAAGTTAAAAAACAAGAGAGGAGAGGAGAGGAGAAGAGAAGAGAAGAGAAGAGAAGAGAAGAGAGAAGAGAAAAGAGGAGAGGTGAGGAGAGGGAAGGGGAGGAGAGGAGAAGAGAAGAGAAGAGAAGAGAAGAGAAGAGAAGAGAAGAGAAGAGAGAAGAGAGAAGAGAAAAGAGGAGAGGTGAGGAGAGGGAAGGGGAGGAGAGGAGAAGAGAAAAGAAGAGAAGAGAAGAGAAGAGAAGAGAAGAGAAGAGAAGAGAAGAGAAGAGAAGAGAAGAGAAGAGAAGAGAAGAGAAAAGACGGGAAGTTAAAAAACAAGAGAGGAGAGGAGAGGAGAAGAGAAGAGAAGAGAAGAGAAGAGAAAAGAAGAGAAGAGAGGTGAGGAGAGGAGAGGAGAGGAGAGGGGAGGGGAGGAGAGGAAAAGAGAAGAGAAAAGAAAAGAAAAAGTTAAACACCTCCATAATATGCAGACATTATCCTTTCAAACCAGGAAATATTTTTCATATTTCTATCACTGTTATGAAAATTACCCAATTAAATTGTGATAAGCAAATATTTCCTTTGACTTGACTTTTAAACTTGCAAAATATGAATTTTAAAATAGGTCCGACCTTGTATTAGTTATATAACAGCGGTGTAAGTGTGCAGTGTGCAAATTCAAAACATCTGAAGGACGCCATCATCCACAAAATTTTTATATTTTTCCCGTTATGGCAAAAAATTACAAAATATGTTTCAGTTGATGACACCGGGTTAAAAACCAACATTTTAGGAAAAAGACTGCTACAAAGAGAAATGTTTATCTTTGCGTTTGTTCTCTTTGAATCTTGCTAAACTTTCCAAGACAATTTTAGAGTGCATGTAATTTCGGCGAATGTTTTGCCGAGTCTATAGTCGGGTGTTTGTCAAACATAAAGCAGCCGAAGCGGGGTACTTGTCCCCGACGTGTCTATTACGCCATGGCTCAAACAATTGGATTTTGTGGGCCGTACACTGCACGATGTGCCACAATGTGCGTTGCCTGTAATACCATTTGTTGCAATTCGCACAGGGATTCATCATTTTCAATCCTATGTAACGTGGCCATGCAATTATAATTATCATGCGACTGAGAAAACGCCTATAAGTAATTGGTTTTATGATATATTATCTATTGATGTCACATATTTTATGAGGGATGAGTAAAGCGTCATGTCCCAAATGCAGATTATGTAGTAAATAAACTATTTATCTATTTAAGAATATATTTACCACGGGTGACTCTTTCAAAGCGCAGCTCTGTTTTTCCAAGGGCCCAATATACATCTGGATGAAACAAATCTACATGGACTAGAAAACTGACAGGAGTTAAGAAACATAGAAAGTACTGATGTAAAGCATCATTTTAAAAAGTGAGACTCATACTGACATTTAAAATCGGACACATTATCACAGTCCTTTATAAAGTCCGGCAGGCTATTAAAAATGCAAGGATCTTCATACACAACAGAGCGTTTGAATATACCTTTTTTTCAGAAAAAGGAACATAGATATTGTTTCCCGTTGCGTGGCGTGTAGACTAGTAATCAATTTCATTTTGGAGGCAAACTTGGTCGCAAAGATAATTAGGTGCTAGACCGTGCGTACGTTTGAACATTAGAGTATGAATCTGCCTTCTCTCTTTAATTGTCTGCCATGTCAAACTTCGTATAATATCCTCACCCCGACAGCTAACATAATCATGACTGGTGACAATTCTGGTTGCGGCATTGTGCAGTCTCTGTGCTATTTTAAGCCCTTCCCTGTGCCCGTACCCCACACAGTGTTAGCATAATCAATGCAAGGTAGAATTGTTGACTTAAATATAAATTCCAATGTTTGTCTTGATAAAATTTACTAAACGTCCAATACCAAATTACACAAGTCCTTGTCAGGTGACCTTGGGTTATACAGATAACTTGTGGTCAGATACACATGGCTTATACAGGTAACGACGGCTTTTGACCCAGGGTCAAATGAGAGTGGTTTCATTTTCAGAAGTTCGGGTCAAGTCCTGGTTTTGTCACTCGAGCTTGTATTCCTTGAAGGTGAACGTGGTGTGCCTTTAGGCTGTGAAGCGGTGCATTTCTTTTCAATTATTGTGTAGCTGTATCCATGTTGAGGTCTGTGGGTTTGTTGTTTCATTCCTGACTTCATGTGTGAACTGGTGACAGCAAAATACCACTGCCCCAGGAATAGTGCCGAAACATGGGAAAAGAAAAAAAAGGCGAAATCCAATTCTTTTGCTGATGTGGAAAAAGAAATATTAATCGAATTGGTGGCAGAGGAAATTGGAATTGTTCACAGAAAAAAAAGATGCTGCCATGGTGTTGAAAAAAGAAGCAGCATTGGATACAATAACAAGTAAATTCAACAGCCGACATGGCGTTAATCAGCGAGAAAAGCAACAGCTGAAGAACAGTAGGTGAAATATGAAAAAGCGAACAAAAAAGATGTGGCAGTGCAGGCATAAGTACAGGATCCTTATCTAGTCGAAATCTGTGGCGAAATTCAACATCGTCATACATAATAAATGGGTAATTTCTCGGACGAAATGTACGTTCTTGGTGAATCAGACGCTCCACCATTTCAAATTGATCAAACCAGTCCAGAAAGTCTGCCATAATACACAATTTGCGCTCTTGTTTTTGAACACAAATATGGGACTCCTTCTTTTCCCTGCCCTGGTTACATTTAAGCAAGGCACCATTTTAACTAGGACTTGAGAGGGGTTCAAATTGACCACAAGTTGATTTCAACTTCTGAAACTGGGCATTTGTGGTCCCGTCTCATTTAGGTATCTGCTTATGGTAAATTAATAATGTACTTTTATTTTATGTTAACGTACCATATTTGCTTCAACCCATTGTGGCTCAAGTACATTTTTATCATGAATGTTTTTTGCTCCATACTTTACACTCTGATAGGAGGGATTATGTCACAGATCCACTATTTTCATTATAAATACTGGTACTATTTGTCTGCAGCTGACCCGGCCCACAATAACTGTTATTTTTTCCGTCCATCTAAAGATGTACATACAAGCTGTATCCCATTTTGTATGTTCTACTTACATGCTATTTCATAAACCTGTTAGAGTGAATTTTATTTCTGTATTTCAGGCCTCCCGCCTATATTACAATAGTGTCGAAACAGCATTAAATAATATATACAAGTATATATTCAGTTTACAATGTTTCTGTACTGCGTGACCTAAACCCTCCATATACATACAAAGATAAATTTACAAATATCTTGTGATCAGTATTTTGGTAACATCACTTCTCCACTGCTGCAAAGCTGAATCTCTCAGTGTCTGCATATCTCACTTACAAATAACTTACTGTTTCCAACTGCTTATGAAATGCAGGCAACAGCAAATCCATATTTAAATAAAATACTTTTTACACTGCTTGCCCATGTTTTTTCTACCCGCATTATCTGAACTTTTCAACATTATGTAACACTGTTTGGGATATCTATCCTGCTCCATCGATATCAACTTTATCCAAAATTTTATACAGCGTGTCATATAAGGCACCATCTGTGGTTGTCTTCCACACTCTCCCAATACGGCAGAATTTGAAGCAGCTGCAGGTAATCCCAAAAAATATTTGCAAAACCTAACTTGTATATTCTCCACTGCCTCAAGAAACTGGGTGCCCCATACCTCTGAGCCATATAACAATATTGGTACAATCATGTGGTAAAAAATATGAAAAGCTACTTTGTATGATAATCTTCCACATCTCTTTTCATATTGTCTAAAAAGTGCAATAACTCTCTTGGCTTTTGAAGCCTGATTTTTTTTAGAGCTGTGGATCAGCTTAACCTAGTTGACACAATTAAACCAAGATATTTATAGTATGATGCCACTTCCAGCCTTCCCCCTTGAAGTGAAACATTTCTACACACCATAACTTTAGTTTTCTTTGTACTTGCAGTCATTACCCATTCATCACAAAAATCTTCAAGAGGATTTACATTTTGTTGCATTCTTCCTACAGTATCAGCAATAGCCACTGTGTCATCTGCATACATTAGGGTCATTAAGTTCGAACAGTCAGGTGAAAGAAATACTCCACTACACCCTTTACGCTCCAAGGTCTTCACAATATAAAATGCGAACAGAATCGGGCTCACCATGCAACCTTGTCTGGTGCCAATCGTACAATCAAAAAGTTAGTAAGGCACTTTGGTGTACGTTGTACAGGCTTTCAATTGTGAATACATTGACTTAAGTATGGTCAACATCTTTCCGTATATACCATACTCTATTAGACGCAACCACAAGTAATTATGTTTTAAAACAATCAAATACTTATGAAAAGTCAATAAACAATATGTAAAACCTTCCCTTTTTTTTAGACAAATGCTTTTCTTTCTGAGCATTTAATGTAGATATGTGATCAATAGTTGATCTCCCTGGCCCGAATCCACAATGAGATTCATGTATTTTATGCTGACTTTAGGCCCCTGCAAGTATACGATTGTTCATGATTTTGGTCATTATTTTGGTACATACCACCAGCAGTGAAATACCTCTGTAATTATCCTTAACATTGTAAGAACCTTGTTTATGTACTGAACACAAGATGGCTTCTGACCATTTACTTGGAAATACACCTACATCCACGATTGCATTGTACAATAAAGAAAAGTATGGTACATTTTTTTCTGCAGTGTTCTTAATAAATTCGATAGAAAATCCATCAATACCTGGTGCCTTGATATTTTTCATTGCTCTAATTGCATTTCTGATCTCATCAGGTTCAATATGTTTGTTCAATTCATAGATGTCATCAGCTACACACAAATGACAAGCGTCTTCATGCTGTGACAGTCTATCTTGAATTCATAGATGTCATCAGCTACACACAAATGACAAGCGTCTTCATGCTGTGACAGTCTATCTTGAATTCATAGATGTCATCAGCTACACACAAATGACAAGCGTCTTCATGCTGTGACAGTCTATCTTGAATTCATAGATGTCATCAGCTGCACACAAATGACAAGAGTCTTCATGCTGTGACAGTCTATCTTGTGTGTGGCACTCCTTCACTTCTGGGTTATACAAATTCTTAAAGTACTCAAACCATTCTGCTGGTGTAATAGTGTTATTGCAGCAAGCACTCTTTCCTTTCGTGTAACACCAGCATTTACAAGGATCATCTTTTACAGATTCAAGCTTTTTCTGATGTTTCAATATCCATTTCTTCTGTGCACTTCTACAGACTTCTCTATACACATTCTTGGCATTTCATAAATAAAACCTCCAGTGCAGTGTTTGCGGCCAAAAAATACTTGTAGTTTACATAAATTACTCGATTTCATACAGAAAACATTTTGATCTTGATATCTTTTACTCATAATTTCTACACTCGTGATTCTCTTAGCTGGCGATATTCATCTAAATCCCGGACCTGATTACAACCTTCGCCAACAGCTATTTGTCATATAATTGACGCTCGGAGCAAAACCCAGGATTAGATGCGTTGCATTCGAACTGATACTGCCCAAGATCAATCACGCTATTATTGCTGTATCAGAAACGTTCTTGTCTCAAAACTGTCCAGATAGTCACCTTACGCTACCTGGCTTCCACGCTTCAATGCGCAGGGATCGTCCCGGTGGACTGGGGGTGGGGTGGGGTGGGTGGGGTGGGCTTTTTATTTCTCGCCAATACTTTGCCGTTCGGCGTCAAGATCTGCAAAGTCCTGAGATCGAATTGTTATGGGCAGAGATCAAATTACATAACAATTTATTTCCATTGAAAGTTATCTACAGGCCTCCTGACTCGTCTGTATCATTTTAGGACAACCTACAAGCTTATCTCGATTATGCCAAAAGCAAGGGTATTAACAACATCATAATGACAGGTGATCTTAACGCTAACTTTTCTACAGCACCTGGCAAAAAAACTCGACCACCTTTGTGCAACTAATTTTCTTGTCCCCCCATATTAGAGAGCCTATCCGCATAACAAGTAATACGTCTCGTTGCCTTGATCAAATTATTTCAAACACTCCCAACTTTATATGTAAACCTTGTGTCTTGCCACCGATTGCGAAATCCGATCACGGTGTCGTGTCTGCTTGTATTCTGTTTCGAAGGAAGATTGAACCATCGTATAAGAGACTTATTTGGAAATATCAAAAGGCAGATTTTGATCATTCATCTGAGTCAGATCAATAGGGATAATTTATTTTTACCCAATGATATAAATAAATGTTGTGCCTCATAGACTGACGGCTTTTTACAAGCCGCAAAAGCATGTATTCCTAATAAGGAAGTTACCATTCGATCTGATAACCTTCCTTGATATACCTCCCCTCTTTGCTGCGAAAAGTGTAAAGTCATGCACGCATACCATCAGGCGAAAAATAATAATAATCATGATCCGCGTAGCGCTGAGTTATGGGCTACGTGTAAGCAGCTTTGCAATCAGTACCAGGAGCATCTCCGTTAAGCTAAAGAGCGCCATAGTACCAAATTAAGCAAACCTGTTTAAAAATTCCAAAAAAGAAAAATAAGGCATGGTGGACGGATAAATATTTTCTGAATGAAACCAGCGTCAGGCAATACCCTCATTGATATGTGATGAGAAACATATCATCTGACAGTGCATGTAAAGCTGAATAATTTAATAAATTCTCCTCAAGCCAAAGTAACATAGATACACCAACTGCTAAAATCTCAGCACCCCCTGGCCATCCTATTTATGTTTTTGGGTAATCTGAGTATTCTTGATCACGAAGTTCCTGACATTCTAAAAAGCCTCCATACTTCCAAAGCAACTGGTCCTGGCGGCGTAAGCAATAGGCTTCTGAGAGAAGACGCTCCCCAAATTTATAAACCTCTCACGAAATTATTTAACCTATACCTTAACCAAAGTCATTTCCCGTCTATCTGACAAAAGACGCACGTTACATCCCTGCATAGAAAGGGCGATGCCAACCTGTCCAACCTGTGCAACATTTACCGTCCTGTATCTCTTTTAAGCTGTACAGGGAAAGTAATGGAAAGAGTGGTGTTTAAACAATGTCATGCATTCAACTTTTTTCGGGAAAATATTGTTATTTCTACAAACCAGTCCGGCTTTATACCGGGTCACTCTACAGTCAATCAACTACTTTCTTTATATCACGAACTATGCATAGCCATTGTTAAAGACAAAAAAGTAAGAATCGCGCTTCTCGATATAAGCAAAGTGTTCGACAAAGTTTGGCACAGAGGTCTCCTATATAAATTAGAAACAAACGATATCACGGACAACCCTTTGGCATGGTTTGGCGACTATCTTCATGATCGCAGGCAACGCCTAGTTCTTAATGAGCAGTCTTCCAAATGGGGCACCATCACGGCCGGTGTGCCGCAAGGCTCTGTACTAGGTCCTCTACTATTTCTAATTTACACCAATGACATAGTTAATGTGGTAAACTCTGATGTTAAACTATTCGCTGATTACACATTACTTTATCTTTCTGTCGATGATCCAGTCCATGCTGCTGCGGTCTTGAATAGTGACCTCACCACCCGAGATGAATGGTCCAAGGAGTGGATTGTCTCCTTTAATGCACTGAAGACCGACACTATCTTAATTCTCTGAAGAAAAACACCCCTGATCACCCTCCCTTCATTTTTCAAGGTCACCAACTGGAGAATGTTCTCGAACATAAACACTTTAAGCTTACGTTAAGATCAGACCTTACATGGAGTTCTCACATTAAACAAATTGCACTCAAGACATCCAAATAGTTAAACATCACGAAATCTGTCCAGTACTATACCGTATTGATCGTGAAACATTGGAAATAATTTACAAATCTTTCATCCGTTCTATTATGGAATATGGTGGCGTGGTCTGGGATGGCTGCACCCAATCTGATAAAGATCTTCTTGAAGAAATTCAGCTGACTGCAGCCCGAATTGTGACAGGTGCTATGAGAACAACCCCAAAGGCTAAACTGTACGAAGAAACTGGTTGGAAGCCACTGTTAAAGCGAAGGGAAAGATCTAAAAGCACAACAATGTATAAAATAGTTCATAAACTTACACCTAGTTATTTGTATGCTGCCTTACCCGACGTTCCATTAGCAGATGAAAACCATCGCCCAAACACCAGAGGACGTTCAGATTCTAGTAAACATTCTGACATGCCATCTTTTAACTCGAGGACAGTCCTTATTCAGAAATCAATCTCCATCTGCTATAACTTTACGGAACTTACTCCCGTTAGCTACTAGGAACTTACCGACCCTGTTGCAATTCCAACAGAGATTTTCGAACCCGGAAAAATGTTTTGTCGTATATACAAAACTTTGAAATATTGGTAAGAGATACTAGTCCATTTTGCATTCCCGTCTGCGTATGGGCTGCAGTCAACTGAACGAACAGTTGAGTAAGATTGGCGTTGTTGAATCTGTAAGCTGCACATGCGGCACCACCACCGAAAGCGTTTGGTACTCTTTCCTAACCTGCCCACGATATGTCATTGCCCGTGAGATCCTTCACACTTCCACCACTTCGATAGCACCGTTTTCAATTCGTACTGTTTTGTATGGTCATAATAAATGTTCCCTACAAGAGAAAATATCGGTATCTTTTTTATCAGTTCCAGATTATATTGAAAAAACTAAACGCTGTCGAGGTGAAACAATAACTTGGTGCACTGTCTATGGTTATTGCATCATGATCACTCTATCTGTGCCCTGTTTAGTGGTATCTCATTCTACTTGTCTCCTCCGTACGCCCCTTGTTGAGTCCCCGAACGAGACGAGAGGCGTAAATTTGGAATCTACGTGTCATATGTCCTGTGCTATTGTCTCTTCTTTGCAAGAAGGATTTGTATGGCTCTCTAACCTCCTTCCTAATTGCTTTCTTCGGAACAAAAAGCTTTGTTTAAACCAATATAGGCTAGGCCCCGGTTTCCCAATTGTTTTCTCTTTCAAAAAAATATGTTTAAACCAACTATCAAGTTATTTTTAACGTATCTTTTTCCGTTAATAACCATTGTATTCGACTTACTTGCAGTAACTGATGGTTTATTACGCTTATACCAGTAAGCTACCTCATTAAATGTGCGTTGCAGGGTGCCGTACAGATGTCTTTCTGCAGGGATTCGTATCTGAACTTGTTCTATACTATTTAGTAATTATGTTTGGTTTGATAGGTATTCTACATTCATATTGAAACTCTGCATTTATAAGCAAAACTTCACTTATTTAGCTAATTCATCATTTGCCACGTTCATATTTATTCATTGTTATGTGGGTTGTCTTTTCTGAATATATATTTTAGACAAGGAGCCGCTACTCAGAGAGACATGCACGGGTTCAGGCTCCGAAACATGTTCTGAGTAGTTACCCGCTGAAGACCATTTAATTTATTTGGACTAATACAGCCTATGTCAAAATTCTACAGAGGAACGTATGCAATATGGACAATAATACTCCCATATGTATTCAGGTTAGACAGTGACAGGTTAACTTATGGAGAGTGAAGAGTTTGGAGCGCGGAATAGGGTAATGACTGCTAGGAAGTGGTTCTGGACAAAAAGACACAAAAACAATCCCAATATTTACTCTCTGTTGGTTGGATAGTTTGCTGTTACATGCAACTACCTGTTTTTTACTGTTACCTAAATGGGAAGAAAACCATGCCAATTCATTGTCAGATATTCCGTTTTTTTTAAAGTTTACCTAGTAGGATATTATAATTAATGGTTTCTAAAGATTTTTTGAATATCAAGGAAACATATAGCAGTAATGAGATCGTCATTTATATTTGAGAACCAGTCGTCCATGACTTTATGTAGGCAGGTTTGAAGTCAATGTTTCTTAAGGTAAACGCTTTGGACCGCACTAATGAAGCCAGGCGTAACTTAATAGTTCAGCAAATTATGAATGAAAATGAATCAAAACTTTCAAAAAGTTTGGACACCTTTTATCATTATACAACTTTTTTTCAGGTTTGTGTTTCTTTCGGCTACTTGTTGCGCTAAGGAAAGATGCAGAGCACTCCCCCCAAACCAGACCAAACCGTCTGATGCTCACATGTCATCTGCTTCAGTGTGTTTTAACTGACTTGCTATTCAGCCTGAGCTTTCAGGAGGCTCAGTCGTTCGTCTGTACGTTCACATTAATATTTTGGACTTCTTCTCCAAGACCGTCGGCCAGTCAAACATGGTGCCAATGTACCTCAGGTAGGTCTCTACAAACTTCGTTTGAATGGTAACGCTCCAGTCAATTATTTTGTTTTTTTTTTAATGTTTTTTTGGGGGGGGGGGGAATCTTAAAATCTTCTCCGAAACCGCTCACCCAATTGCTTTGATATGAAACAGGAACACTCGTAGGGACTCCTAGTTGTTAATTTGTTCACCAGGTGGTGCTGTATTTTTTTCTATTTTTCATAATATTTTGTGTGTTTTGGCTATTTTCGACTTCTTGTCCAGAAGCTTCACTCAGATTAAGCTGGAACTTGGTGGGTATGTTCTTTGTGAAAGGGTCAAACAAAAGTTGTTCACTAGATGGCACTGCTGTAGATTCCTGAATTCGTAAAGTGGTAGAGCCAGCACCTTTGGATAACCTCTAATCACTTTTGAATTTTTTTTGGATAGTTTGATACTTAAACTATATGCTCCCAAAAACTCAGATGCGTGAACATCAAATTTATATGAGAAAACTTAGCTCAAAACTTTTTTGTTTACACTGAAGACTTTCAGGAGTTCTGACCACATGGGGTTTGCTAGCATAGGCATGAAAATTAAAAATGTCATCGTTTGTGACCCCTGGAAACCAGGTAAGCCAGTGACAAGGGTCACTCATAGGGATCAGGAAACCATTAACCATATAGAGAAGAATGGACCAGTCCAGACTAATCACTACCATTGTTCTGAGTACTTTGAAATACTCTATTGATGAAAAAACAAAAAAAAACCAAAACAAACAAACAAACAAAAAAAAACAAAAAAAACAAAAAAAAAAAAACAAAAAAAAAAAAAACAAAAACAAAAAAAAAAAAAAAACAAAGGAAAAAAAAAGAAAAAGAAGCACAATCCACTTACGGGGCCCTAAAAATGGAAAACCGCCTGTAAATCCAGTCATAAACAAGTGTGGTTACGTTTGATGAAAAAGTCGAGTTTTCAGCCACCAAATATACTTTTTTAAAAATTGTTTTCGTGCTCAACCTATGCCATTTGTATCTCGCCTCACAGACAACCGAATTGCCGTATCATATCAACATCAACGGACATCAAAAGAAAAATATCATATACAGGAGTGGTTCAAGGGAATTCTTTTCTGACAACCGTGACTTTTGGAGCAATTTGTATAAACAAAATGAGCAACCTGTCAGGACCAACTGAAAAATTTCATAATTTTTTCTTTATGCCATTTCAGGACTCACCATTGGATTTGACCCTCGAACCCCCCCCCCCCCCACACACACATTCAATTTGATTTCAATTTGAAAACGAATAATTTTGTGTGGCTTCTGCATGAAAATATGAAAATCCCACCGGGTTGGAAAGAATGGTATGAAATCTAAAAAAACTTCCAATCCGGCAAAAAAAAAATGTATACAAATCTGTAGTTGTGTAATAATAATAATGATAAAATGTATAGGTTTACTGTACTTGTAAAATACTTTAATTGGTACTATTGATCCATCCAAAGTTGCTACTGTCACTGCGCACTGGTTATAAATCATCCACCTTAACGACTTCTTTCCGATTTTTTATCGGTAAATGCACCGTTCCTATTGAATACTATGCAAGTCAATGGGCATTCTAACGCTGATTCACATTTTTAAAAATTTTCTCCGAAACCGTCAGCCAGATTCACTTCAAAGTTGATGATTATGTACCTGGGATTGGTCTCTACCAAGTTTGTTCAAATGCTCGCGCTACAGTGATTTTTGGATATATTTTTTAAAGGATTATCATTTTTTTGAGAGGTGGGTGGCAAATCTTAAAAAACCTGTGAAACAGGATGGCAATTGCTTCGAAATTACATAGGAACACTTCTCGGGACCCCTTCATTTTGATTTGTTCACGAGGTGGCGCTGCAATTTTTTCTATTTAATTATGAATTTTTGTGTATTTTTGCTATTTTCGAGATATACTCAAAAAGCGTCATTCAGATCGTGCGGGAACTTGACGGAAATAATTGCTGTGGAGTCTTGATAATTTAATTTTTTTTTTTTTATTTTTTTTATTTATATTTTTTTTTTTTTACAAATTTTTCAGTTTCGGTACTTACCGGCAAATGTACACAGTCCTATTTATTACGATGCAAGTCAGTGGGGCTTGCAATGGTCAGTTACTTTTTTGACTGCTTCTCCAAAACCGCTGGTTTCATCTTCTTTAAACTTCATGGGGATGTACCTTGGGTGGGTCAATGCGAAGCTTTATCAAGTGGTTATGCTTCATTGATTTTTTTGATTTTTTTTGGCTAAATTTTAAAAAATCAAAACCACTTGGCCAAGTGATTCAAAATTGCATAGGAACATTTGAGGGCATGGCAGCGGAAGTTACACAGTATATGGGTGACCTTGACCTCATTCTGAAGGTCCCAGGGTCACTTGGGTGATAACGTAAGAACTATTTCAGCCTGGACTTTGGTGTTTTACATGGTTATAATTCTCTTCGAGGGCCCACACCCAGACAGTACATGAGTGACCTTGACCTCATTCCCAAGGTCACAAGACAACTGATATGACATTTACTGTTCACTTGATAACGTAAGATATATTTTGAGTTAGAACCTTGATGTTGCACCTGTTAATGTTTCTCCATGAAGGTCACGCTTTAGACATGAATGACTTTGACATAATTTATGAGGTCACAGCGCAACATACATGAATTTTCCTCTTCACTATAACTTGAGAACTACTTTAACTGGGACCTTGATGTTGCACATGTCAGTGTTCTTCCATAAAGGTCAGACTTACTCAGTACATGGGTGACCTTGATCCTATCCCACGTTCACAGAGCCACAAGTGTGATGAATCTCTAGGTCAGCTGAGCATAGGCTGTTCACACAGCCCTCTTGTTTTCACTTATTCAAACAGAAAGGAATAAGAATTCAAAGGAAGGCTCTCATGAATTATCGTGTTCGGTGTAACAATTTTACTATAACAATGACTTAACATATGGAAAATGCAAGAATGGCGTTTAAATCTGTTTGCCTAATTTCTTAGAGGGAAATCCATATATTTGTCTTAATCACAGGAAGTACATGGTACATGGAACTTTAAAGGGATCTTCAGGGTTCATGGGTAAATCTTCCAGGATCATGGAGGAAAAAGCAGAACTCTTATCAAAGACTCTGCAACTGTTTACACAATACTTCCGGGAAACACAATGGTCCATAAATTGCTAGTTCAAATGTCTGATCGCTAATCTGATAGGCTAGAGTAGCTGTAACACTTTAATGTGTGGTGTGCTGCACCTTGTTTATGTTTATGTATTTTTGTGCATAGTTGCACCAACAATAATGTTCACTATTCAGTGGTAGTTACCATGGATGTTCCATAATCTTAATGCATAACATTCCTGTTGGTTGGAATCTTTGCATGGTTTTATCTAATGGTGGACACCTTGCCTATGGAATGTACATTTTATCTTCCGAAAATATGTTTTAATACTTTAACACATATCTTGTAATTAGGGTGACTATGTAAATAAGCTAGAATTTAACGTTCACAAGAGCCTTCCTTTAATGCGAATTTTAGATAAAACCACATGCAATGACTTGCCCTTTGCTAAGGGAGGGTTGGGCGCTTTGGTTATGATAATGATAATGATAATGATAATGATTATGATAATAATAATAATAATAATAATAATAATAATAATAATAATAATAATAATAATAATAATAATAATAATAATAATAATAATAATAATAATAATAATAATAATAATAATAATAATAATATACTTTATTTCTTTAACGAGCATCGAAAAAGTAGCCATAGGCTAATATTAATTTCTCTCCTCAGGTAAATACAATTGATATTACAAATACAATATAGTTCAATATAATCAATACATATATGTACAAAAAAAAAAGATTAACAAATATAAATTAGAATGATGAAAATTCAGCAGGAACCATGTTGAACACTTAAATATTTGAAGGGAGGCACAAAAACATAACATACATTTAATTCAAGTGAGGTCCATATCATCAGTGTCTAAAAAACCTGGAAAATCGCCTACAGTTGACTATATAATTGGATGTTGCCTCATTATAAAACAATTACAAATGTGAAAGGCAGATGGACTGCCATAAAGTAGTAAGTGAACTTTGTCAGATCTGTTTAAACTGTCTAAGTTAATATCAAGAAGACCGCTTTGTAGGATATCTGATACCCCTGCCATGAGTATCTGTCTATATGTTGTGAACAGTGGACACTGCAGCAGATAACGAGTCACTGTTTTAGAACAAAAAACCACAAGCACAGAAAGGGCTGTCCCACAGGCGACGTGAATACAAATGTGCATTTTAAGCGCTAAAATCTACTCGTTCACGATATAATAATGAATTTACTTTTCTGGGTCCATGCCGTAGGTGATCAAGCCTGGCAGGAAAGTACATACTTTTCATTGATCTTTTGAAGATGTGCAACGAGGGAGCATTCCGAAAAGTTAGTGGTAAGTTATTCCATAACCTAGTGGTAGAAGGTTCAAACGTATTCCCAAATGAGGAGGTGCGAGCTGAGATCAGGGAGTGATCGTTAATATTACGCAAAAGGTAAGCTGCTCGCGCCATGTTAGGTCTCGGGATTAAAGCTTGGAGATGCAGAGGGCATAAGTTACAGACAGTTTTGTAGCACAGAACTAATTTATGGTACTTGCGTCTGTCTTCCAAGCTTGGCCAACCAAGACATTGAAGTACTTTGGATGTGCTGGAGGTTTTTATTACGCCTGAAACGTAAATAACAGCTTTATATTGTACTGATTCAAGCATAGATTTATATCTTTTAGAACTTCAATCAAATACAGGTGCTGCACATTCTAGGATTGGTCGAATGAATGATACGTATATACTTTCCAGTGCATTACATGGTAATAAATACCGACATGATCTTATACGTCCCAAACGTGGAGCTGCTTTATTACAAATATATTTGATGTGGCTCTTCCAGAATAAATAGTCAGCCAGAATGACTCCTAGATGTTTGTGTATTTTAACTCGGGACACCTGTTCATCCATAAAAACTAAGGGTCCGTGATCAGGGTTTTTCTTTTTAGCAGAAACTATCATTTCTTCTGTTTTGCTGGGGTTAAAATGCACTTTCTATTTTTTACCCCACTCTTCTACAATACATAAATTATGATTAAGACTGATAGTTGTTTCCTCTGGCGTTTATACTATTTCCAATAATGAAGTGTCATCAGCAAACAAATAAGCGTTGCATGTTAAATCGTCAACCAAATCATTAATAAATACAAAAAAGAGTAAAGGACCAAGTACACTGCCTTGAGGAACGCCAGAGTCAACATTTTCCCACCCAGAGAAACTACCTTCCATTACAAGTCTCTGTCTTCTGAAACTTAAGTACGATTTAATCTAAGATAATTAAGGCTCACAAACTCCATGTTGTCGCAGTTTAAGAAGTAGACCACGATGCCATACTCTATCGAAAGCTTTAGATACATCTAGATATATCATTCTGACTTCTATACCTTTATCCAGGGCCTGGCTTAGTTCATGAACATGATTGATCAGTTGGTAAACGGTATTATCAAGTTTTTTAAACCCAGAGTTACGATGTGTTAATAAGTTGTTGTCCGTAAGAAAACTATAAAGTATCTTGAACACACATGCTTGAAAAACTTTGGATAAAGAACACAGTAGAGAAACTGGTCTATAGTTTTTACAACAGCGGGGGACCTCCTTCTTAAAAAGGGCACTAACATTAGCTTCTTTCCATCGATCAGGTAAAATAGCAGAACGCAACGATATTTTAAACAGCTTAGTGACCGGAATATAAATGTAAGGAGCAAAAACGCGCAAAACCTTGTTTGGAAGCTTGTCTGGTCCACCTGTTATCTGTAAGACCGCAACAATCCTAGGATCGCTCAGTATGTCCAAGAAAGCTTCTGGAGATATCTGTCCAGTTCTTGCACGTTGTTGTGGGGGGTGTTTCACCACTATGAGTCGGTGAATCCCAAGGTCTCTTGGTAGCTGCTGTATTTCTACCAGACTCGCTATTTGAACTGGCAATATCACCAGCGCCTCGTCTATTTTGACCATTCATGATTTAATACAAATCCTTTGGCGGGAGTTTCAAACAAAGAAGAGTCTCACGTATATCACTTCAAATAATCCCACCTTAGCTCAAACGTCAAAAAATCGTCTCTACATAATATCCGTACACATGAAAGGTCAAATTCTCTCACATTAGGTCAGGATTACCGATCATATCCAGCAAAAAAGATGGTCACATGAACCTAAAATGAAAATCTTTTTACGAGGACATTAATTCTGGAATGAACATAATCATACTGATGGGTCCGACTTTTTTTTATCTCTTCATACAAATACGTGGGCAAAGTGTTGGACATATTTTCACATGTATATGCAAGTTACTGGTTTTGATTTTCGAATAGTTTTAACATAAACTAACTTAATAGCCTTTAACTGAAATTTCCACATAAAAAACATAAATTTTTTTAAATTTCTAGTCACTTATTTTGACAGGTCCATCTTAGACTTACATCATATATAAAGATGACTAAACATTATTGTTCGCCGTTTTTTTTTCTTCCACGCCAGCGAAGTGGATACAGTCAATATTTTCAAAAAAGAAAATCAATATTTTCAAAATTGAAAATTTCGTATACTTGCATCAATGTAAAGAAATTACTGTATATTTCAAGCAATACATGCGCCAGGAATTTCTGATTCAAACACCTGTGATTTTCATCAAAATATCCAATGGATGAACATCTCTGCCTGAATAAACTAATCAGTCTTACGCAACTTAGCCTCATTAGTCGAATAAGTCTTTCCGTAGCCACTGAGCGGCAAACTCATCAACTTGCCCACAAAATGCAAACTATGCGGACTACAGGAGTGTCTTAGATGAGCTCTATCAATACCGATACGACTTTATCGTTTTAGTAATTTTGATCGTGGCGGAATGCATATGCCATAATCCGCTATTACCGTCAATCACGTGATAGGCCTCATACTTGCATATAGAAATTGAATATCACCATATGTTGTCCTTAAGTTTTTTGTCTCTGTTTGGCATATACTAAAAGATATTTAAAAGCAAATGTAGAAAATGTGGGAAAAAAAGACAAAACAAAACAAAACAAAACAAAACAAAACGGGAAGTTAATTGATACACCCAGCGAGAATTAAAGACTGAACTAGTCTGTGTATATTTGATGATAAATTCGTAAAGGTAAATACTGTGACACACATTAAATATCAAATCCTTAAAATTAAATACAATGATTTGAAATAATTAATATATAATACCCTGCTTTTACCAGCCAGTCTGTCTTTACGGCAACTTTTGGAGGTAAACTCAACTTGTTACTTTGGCCAGAAACAAATGTCAAACAATTAGATTTCCCTTTTTTATATGTTTTGAATATTGAATTCTTTGCAACATCGCTGTGAGAATAAGCTTGAATTTTGGCATGCATAATTTTGCTAGGGCGGTTTTTTTTGTCCAGCAAAATACCTCAATGCAAAATTACCATTCCGTAGCATAATTAAAAACCTCTTATTTATCTGAATATTTAATTATATTAGAGCGGGTACATTACATGCATTAAAAAAAAAAAACAGAACTGTTAAATTTGATAAAGAATCGGAGAAAATTATCAGAAAATCAAGGAGTGAGTACAATACCAATCACTTTACCACAGTTTTCACTCATTACTTTTAGTCGATAGAGAATACAGTTACAGTTTCTCAAAATTAAGTATCTATATCATGTTCATATCCGGGACAGAAATGGCCAAATTAAGGGCGATGGCAAGCCCGGGAGGGTGGGGGTGGGGGTGGGGGTGGGGGTGGGGTTGGGGGTACTTCCATGTAGGATTGTACTGGGTATGTGCCGCCGGAAAGGCCCTGTTTTCATTACTCACAGGATTAGAAAAGCCCCTCAAATGAACACAGCTGGATTAGGATAGGGGTAACAGTTAGGATGCACCAATGCAGCATTCCTTTTAACACATTACAGGATTAAGAAAGGGTACCTTTTTACATCTGGTGTAGGATTAAGATAGGGTATTGTATAAAAATGTCCGCGGCTTACACACACCCTGATGTTGAGTATGTGCCCCCCCATTTCAAGTGCATGCACTCGTAGTTAAATACATACAGATAAAACGTAATTTTGTATATCGGTATCTCGTTAAACAAATCTCGCAAACGATGTGGTTTTGGGAGTTGTATGTCATTCATATCATAGAATGAACTTTGACAATTAGCGAAATAGGATAATTATCATTTTTTAGACTCAGCCAGGAAGAAAAAAATGTATTTCTGACCTCTAGAAAAAAATCACACCAAGCCTTATCTGTTATACGTTGAAGGACACAAGGGAATTCATGACTGACAGTGTGCAGGTCCATATTTAATCATTAGATGGAATACAAATGGATCAGTATAGAATCAACGAAAAAAAATCCATTATCCCACTTATTTCGAATTGGATACAATTACTAGATATATAATCCTGTATATCAAATGACGAGTTTTATCAATACTTTTGGTCTAGTTTGGCGCGCTCGGTGTCGTGGAGTCAACGTTCACAGAGATGGTGACAAATGCATTCATTCCTGTGCGCAAAATACAACTGCAGAAGAAATGAGTTTTTATGGCTTCAATCTTGATATATTTGCATTGACTCAGAGAATCCCATTCTTTCCAACATGTGACGAAAGTATATATTCCAAATAATATAACTAAATGAAAAAATCATGCGAAAACAAAAGAGAGAATGCTGCTAATGTTATTTTCCGCTCTCCAAGTCCGGATGCGATTACCCACTCTCCCAGTATATATGCAAATCTGTCTGTGTATCTTCACAATAAGAATATTTTGAAATGCTCTGAATATTTCCCTTTCTGTCTGTGCTACGAATGCAATTTTTATGGAGAACCGGAGGCAGGCCAAGCACAAGATGAAATGGCATTTGGGGGTTGCAGTGGAAAAAAAAATCTGTTTCTTGGACATAATTGTGACTGGAATTCCTATCTAATATAGTTATATAATTTTAAAGGGTAACTTAATATCCACAAAAGAGGACGTACATATCAATTCAGTCAAAATATCGTCGTCTGCCGAACTCATCATGATACAAACGTGTATTAATACCTGATCTCAAAAATGCAATAGATCCGCTATCTGATTACATTTCAAACAAACACGATCTTCCCTTTATAAGTTATCAAACCTCCCAGAATTAATCCGTATACAATGTTCGTTAAACATTAACTTTGCTAATACAGTATATTCACAAAGCAAAGCAGCATTGGCTCAGTAAGAAACAAGAGATTAAAATTTATGTACTATGTACGAAACATTCGGTAGAGCATCGCTTTACAGCAAATAAAAGTCATTTATAGTTGAATCATACATAGGCCTACACACGTGAGCATTAATCATTCAGTTATTCCTTGGATTTTCAGTTGCATGTCGCATCTCGCCAATTTCTTCTACCCGGCCTTGTCAATTTTAAGTTGCTAAACAATTTTGTATGAGGCCTTCAGGATTGCAAAAGCAGTCCCCTCTGCGTGAATAAATGCTGGTAAATTTTTCAAGTCAGGGTCGCATTGTTCCCAAGCGTTCAGCAAAGAAAATCTAGTAAATCAACCTCTTAAATGAGGAATTTTGTTTTATTTGAAAATTGTGGCCGTAGAACCATTCCGCCATAAGCGTTTTACCGACAATTTAAAAGATGAACCCTCTATGACGCACAGGTCGGTTAAGCAAACATTGACTCGCCTATCACACCACACCTAGAGCATTCAGTTGGACGCTTGGCAACATTGCCAATAACAATTGACAGGGACATTTGCTTTGACACTTGCCTAAATCTATTCCAGAACACGCTAAGAACAACAGTAGCCTACCAGACGGTCTGCATAATTAAAGAAGAAAAAAATCCCGTCCAGAAACAGGTTAGTAACACAAAAATGTCTATAATTGGCTGGAAACGGAATCGGTGGCTTCATCGTCACAGGACACCATATATATTGACCATCGTTGATGGCGAACTTTGTCACAAATCTTGCATAATGTCCATTAATTGAATAATTATTCTGAATATGGTTTATTGATTTGACGTCAAAATTCTCTTAATTATTTTCCATGGATGTAATCTTTTCGAAAGTAGAGTATGTGATATATTTTTGCACATATGTGTTAATGATTCACACGGCCCTATGAGTACGTTTAGTACATGTGTGTAAAATATTTACACATGTACAAACCCTTTAATTTGCACATATGTACAAAACCATTTTATATGTGTGCAAATCTTTTCAGACATGCAAAATAATCATTTATTTCACAAATGTGTAAATGTATGTACATAAGTGCAAATCTTTTGCACATATGTGTACAAGAAATTCAGATATGTAATTCGTTTTCACATTTTAGCAAATCCCTCCCCAATGCTAAATAAATGACTATTTTACAGATATACAATAATAATAATAATAATAATAATAATAATAATAATAATAATAATAATAATAATAATAATAATAATAATAATAATAATAATAATAATAATAATAATAATAATAATAATTTATTAGGAAAACTTCCCCTTTACAGCGGGGGCACCAACGGAACGGGAGAAATTCCATCGTGCGTGAAAAATTTATATAAATAATCAGGCATCCTTATTATCAATCAAATAATCTTCGTATGTTAAAATAAGTATAGTAACTATAAGTAATAATTTATGTCCTCCGCACCAAAACTAGAGATAAACCACTCATTGGGACAAAACTCTAGAAAGTGTAACGACATGTAAATTATACATGTTTCATATACAATGCAAAACATGTAGTTTCCAGCGGCATTATTAAGAAAAAAATCAGATATACATACATTGGAGCAGGTCTATTTACAAGAGGTACGTGTAGAACGATCATACAATCTGTCATTCCGAGAAGTCATTAAGTGACTGTCTCCTGTAATGCCAAGCCTCAACCAAATATGTTTTACATGTTTGATCAAATAATTCACCAATGTCCTGTCCAAGAGCATATGCGTGCTCGCCAAGGAACCAACATACCTTATTTTTCAGCGAGGAGGCGGAAAAACGCTGCCATGCCTGTTTAAAATTCCCATTCAGAGAGTTGACTTCCAAATTTCTATATGCCTGTAACCTGATATCATTTAGTGCTGGGCAGACAAATAGAAAATGTGATAAATCTTCTCTACTATCTTTACATAAAGGACATCTTCCGTCTGATAAACCCCATCTTTCCAGATCTTCCCCGACACCCAGACTCCCAGTGCGGGCCATAAATTTTAATCATGCACTGATGGTCTGGTACCAAGACACAAAAGTTGCAGTTCCTATGTCTATGACTCATTAAATGGTTGTACTTGTTGGTGGCAAAAGTTTGTTTCAATCCAATTGAGATATCCCACTTAGCCCTAGAACTTTTTAGCCAGCCCACGTAGGCCCGTGTTAAATCTGGCACAGAAATAAGGTTCAGGCTTGTTGATATTTACATTTTGAAACATAGAATTTTGAGCAACATAACGTTGTCTTAAATTGGGAGGTGCGTCTTATAAATGTTTCCTTGGCATTTTCGTTGTAAATGTAGGCTATCAGGTTTTGCAGGCGTCCCTCTGTTAGTGGTATCTCGCGATTTCTTGTCTTTTCTTGCTCCTTCACACATGATAATAACAAGTACACATGCATTTTTGGACGTCCGTGCATACAAAGCAAAGTAAGAAATGGGACTGGGAAGTTCATGTTTATCTTGTTCATAAGGTAGATGATGTGAAAAGTTGCGCGGAAACAAAAATTGCATTGAAGTTTTCAAGCAGCCAAAGCTGAATACTGTAGCTGTAATGGAGAATGTGAAGAGGTCAAGGTCAAATTAATATCAACCCTATGCCGCAAAGTATCGTCTCTTGTGGATTTTTAGCCCCGCTGACTTGTCAGTCAGGTGATATAATATGATGGGTTATCCGTCAGTCAACAATTCATTTTAGACTCCTCTAAAACTGTTGGCTAGATCGACTTCAAATTTTGTGGGGGATCTACATGGGGTAGGTCTCCGCCAAGTTTGTGCAAATTGTCACGTTGCAGTAATATTTGGATTTTATATGATATTTTTGTTCAATTTTTGACATAATCTTAAAACTTTTCCTTCAAAACTGCTTTGCTAATTGCTGTGAAATTGCACAAGGACTTTCACACCTGAATTTGTACCACATGTGCCGATGCGATCTTTTTTATTTGAAACGATTTTTTGTGTTTTCCGTTGTTTCGGCTTTTAAGAAAACCTCACTTAGAATGTTATGAAAACTGGTGAAAATGTAGTTTGTGGGAGGGGTTAACAAAGTTGTGCACTGGATGGTGATACGCCGGATCCCTGATTTTTAATTTTTTATTCGGGTCCCTGTCGTTTGATGCATGCATTCTTACTGATTATTATGCAAGTCAATTGGATTGCAATGGCAATTCACATTTTTTACTTCTTCAAAACCATTTACAAGAGGCACTTCAAACTTGGTGGGGATGTAGCTTGGGTGGCTTTGTACCACCTTTGTGCAAGTGGTCAAGCTATATTGATGTTTAGATTTTTTAAATTTTTTTTGTTATTTTTTTTTTGCAAAATCTTCTCCTAAACCACTTGGCCAATTGCTTCGAGACTGCGAAAGAACACTTTGGGGGAACTCCCAGGCCGTAACTTGTTCTACAGATGGCGCTGCGATGTTTTTCGATTTTTGTCCGAATGTTTTTGCAGACATATAATGTTGTCATCTATTCACAATGCATTAAAAGTTCAACCAGTATTGAGGTCCAGAAGTGTTTAAGTGTTCATCAAGTTTTTATGATGTCTTTGATGTGAGCTCCTTCCTGACTGACAAGTTTGTTTAGGTTTTACAGTTAATTTGCGTGGATGCATGAACATAAATGTGATGCTGGCCACATTGAAAAATAAATTTCCCTTTTACTGTATTTATGCCGGCAGATTACATCAAGACATAATGGCATGGATAAGTTGAAAACAATATACCTACATACCATATATATTGTGTCCATAATAGACGAGCTGTTTTTGTATTTTTGGACCAACAAAAATTTCCACAGCACACAATACAAAGGGGTCCATTGTAAATAAGCATCATCAACGTGTAAATGACTCAGATATATTTGATTCTGAGCCAAGTTCAACTGTCGATTTTCGGGAGATGTCCACAACACGGGGGTGTTCACAAGGACATGTATTACTTCACGTCAGCAGGCCCATATGGACACATGGAGGTATCAATTTCAATGTGAACGGAAAAGGACACTTTCCATGCGAAGATCGCCAATCAGGCTGCATGACGCTGGTGCCTTTTCGTTATTGCTGAAAAGTGGATAAAACAACTGAGAGTGTTGTGATGATAAGAGTTCACATAGCATAAATTCCAAATTCTGGCGAAACACGGAGTTCTGTCTCTCCCTACATTTTTGGCAAGCATAAAGGCTACCCCAGAGAGGAGTCATGGCCAGGCGACTGGTATGTATCGACGATTTTGAACAAGAAGCAAAGAGAAGGATTGCTGACTGTCATCGGGATTTTATTTGTGGTGGCGCTGACGAGGAGGTGACCCTTGCTGACAACAGAGAGGCATTTCGTAGGTAAATATACGTGTAAATGAGTCCTTTGATATCATTTCTTCATATGTTATCTAGTGTGTTGCTTGTGAATAACAAGATCAGAATATCAAAATTAATAAATAAATGACTGCTGTAGGGCAACTCATTTAGGAAGGAGCACATGAAGCATATCTGTTTAAAAGATCCGTTGCTTTGAAAGCTTAAATACAGGCCTATGACTGCGGTAGAGAGGTGGAAGGTCAGCGCCTTCTCCCGTTGCAAAGATGCTCCCTAACTGATGGGAAGTTACAGAGTAATGGATGAATAACAGCGCATTGATTAAAAGTCATAAAATGGAAATATGACTGCAAAGATCCGCAAGTTTATTCATTTAACTTAATATTAGATTTAAAAAGTAGAAAAAATGACATTTCATTGGTTGACAAGTTTGAATTAGTGTCATACCGACTGGAAAATAATATATACATATACTTGCATGCTACAAACTCTGACGGTTTATTTACTCGATACTATTAATGCACCGATACATTATTCTCAGCAAACCTGTAAAATGTGTGTCTGATATTTTCTCAGATTTTTCGCATATGATATGAGTTTTCAAGTTTTTATATTGACAGATAAAACTTTTGCCAAGAGTGGTGAGACATTACACACGTGAAGCAGACGTCTCTTCGTGTGTGCTGGGACAAGATATAGCATTACCTGTGGGCATCTGTCCATCCATGATTCAAAGCTGGTTCCACCCCGACGGAGACGTATGCTCTGCCCGAGGTACAATAGCGGGGTTTATTCATTGGTATCACGTTGTTTATCTTCCAGAGGAATTTGCACATAAAGTGTGAAAAAATTTACGCTGAGGGCAAGGGCAAGAGGATAGGGGAGTATTTTAACGCGTTGGTAGACATCCATGGAAGGTTCAACAACAAAACCAATAATAATAATAATAATAATAATAATAATAATAATAATAATAATGATGATGATGATGATGATGATGATGATGATGATGATGATGATAATAATAATAATAATAATATTAATAATAATAATAATCTGATGATGATGATGATGATGATGATGATGATAATGACGATGAAAACTCCAACATAGGGATGCAATAAACTTTAAAAAAGCATGGTGATATAAATGTCCATAAACACAGAATAACGAAAAATGAATCTCCTTGTCACCCAGTAGTAATCAAACCGCGGGCACCGGTAGCTAGCTTTTAAATTCAATTTCATCTTCTCTGTTGGGCGTTGGGTGCACTTCCAAGTACGACTAGCGCATTTTTCAGTATGTTTTGATTTTTTGTGTTTTCATAATATTCAAAATTTTGTCCAGAAAGTTGCCTAAATTTTCTTCAAACTTGATAGAAATTTTCCTCGACTTTATCTTTGACATACGTGTTTACGATGTAGTGTTGCTCTTATTTTCTGAATTTTGTTTTTGTTTGTTTCTTTTTTTTGGGGGGGGGGATTTTGAAATCATATGTTGGTCAATAAGGGCACATATTAACATAGTTCATACCTGGATACCAATGTAGATGGATCCGTGGGCGCTTTTTCTTAACCAAATCCTCTTCAAACTTGGAGGGAAATTGCCTTGGTTGGCCTCTACAAAGTTTAATACGTTGGCTTCAGTGACCTGGAAATTCCTTAGAAATTTTTGTGTTAATTTCGGTGGGATATCAGAACGAAATTTCTCATCTAAAACCGCTTGGCCAATTACGTCACAAAAACAAAGAAGCACATGTTGCGACAGCCGGCAGTAGTAAGTCTGACGAAACACTTTGGCATTTGCCCATATTTAATATCAGAGGCAGAAACTCAAAGACTCCAAAGGTATTGAAAGATCTCTCACCTTTTGATCTCCCAAAACAATGGGACGTAGCAATCTCCCGTGGCCGTATTTACAAAAAAAAAAAAAAAAAATCTGATAGTAACTTTAATCCCAAAATTAAAATCAATGCGGTTTGGGCCCTAAACTAATTAATCCCTTGCCCAATGATCAAAACTCGAGGTTTGGCCAATATATGCTGTTGGCTACTATATGAACTTTTAGATTTACAGGTCCATTTTATTTGTTTGATCCAGTGTTAAATCTTTTGATCCAGGATTAAAATCTGGATTAACTCAAGATTGAATTAATAAAATGGAAACTTTAGTTCCAAGATGCGCATTACAGCGGAGAACACTGATTTATTAATCCTGCAAGTTAAGATCAAACAGTAGATCAACGATTCAGTAGCTCAAGGCCCAAAGACACATTTACTTTCATTTTCGGATAAAATTGAGGATCAGATTAAACTCTTTGTGCATACGACCCCTGATTTTTAATGACGCTTCCCCCTTTTGGCCATCCTTGCGCCAAGCCCTTTCTGTGCTGTTGCACTAGGGACTTCTGCAGAGGAATGTTCACAGGGTCTGACAACTTTAGAGAGTGTGTGTATACCAAGCCGAACAAATGATAATAATATCCGCCACACGCTTGGTCATAGGTTCATACTTCTCAGTTGACATCGCAGGAAACACAATCCTGTATGTATTGAATATTGTATGCAACTGGTGCCACTGCAGTCCGAATCCCAGTTCAACAACCTTTCGATTTTAATAAGGAACTACAGCAGCAGTTTACACATAAGCAATATTTCGCTTCCCCGCTGTCTTAGTTATCTATATAAGGCTCCAGTCAGATTTATTTAATGCCAATGTCACGCATTTTAGTTCTGACAAGAAGTAAATAGTGCAACATTTGATGATATCGCTTTTTATATATATGATTTCTGTGCATTGAACTGTTTTGTTTGTTACAGAAAATAATTCCCCCAGAATCCCAGGCGGAACACATTAAAACTCTTAATAACATTTATTTGACGCCCAGCAATACTTCAAAACACTCATAGAGGAGATCACATGAAGTTAAATGTCAACAACATAGCGCAAAATTTAACTAGATTAAAAAAAAAACTATTAGAACGCCGCAGAACCTAGATGATTTCCATTGTGCAGTCTTGGTGAAAGTGAACGTTACTTGGATGCTGCGATGGTCAAGATGTCATGATTAAAAGTAATTCAGAAATATACACAGAATAAACTTTAATTACTGCGCCACAGAATATTATAAACCAGGGGTGTAATCTGTGTCTAGTTTCCAAACAGATATATCTAATGTCGTTCCTATTCAAAAGAAACAAAAATTCTTAATGTAAAACAAAACCAAGTTCATGTCCTAGGCCCATCTAGAAAAGTTGTTTCGCAACAAGCATACTGAACGAATAAGTCAACACATAATGTATTCAGAAATTATGCACACTTAATGAAATACCCGAACCAAGTCCATATTTGGGCGAGAATCATGTTAAGAAATGAAATCATAGTCTTTTGTACTGTTAAATCCTGTATGAAAACATGGATAAAGAGTGTCATTTGACGTAACTCCAAGCTTGGCATGGTTATACTCCCGTACATGAAGTCTTGAGTTTTTGTACAGAGGCTCAACGGTTTTGAAAATTATACAAACTGGAGCCATTTGAAAATTTCTCCAAAACTATTATAGGTACAGGTAACCAAACCAACTTCAATTAATAGGTTTGCAACTTTGCACATTTTTGTAATTTACATGTGCCCTCGAAAGGTCAAAGTCAAAGGTAAAGGTCATTTTGGCATTTGAAATTTTCATATAGCCATTAACTTATTAAATGTTTATCCAATTTTGATCATATTGAGCTCTAATTGTAAATATTGTAACACTGCACATCTCTGTAATTTCCATGTGACCTCTACAGATCAGAGGTCATGGGCTCTTGGACCTTTGGAATTTCTATCTAGCCATAACTTGGTCACTTGGACTCAACTTGTACGTATTGCAACACTGCATATTTTTGCTAAATACGAGTAATCTCTAAAGGTCAAAGGTCAAGGCTATTTGGTCCATTCATAGTTTCATCTAGCCATAATTTGGTTAATTTTCATCCAAATGTAATCATGTTGAACTCAAATTGTAGGTATTGTAACACTCCACATTTTTGCCATGTGAAAAGTCAAAGGTCAAGGTTATTTGGCCCTTTGAAATTTTCATCTAGCCATAACGTGGTCAATTTTCTGCAGATTTTACTTCCTGTTGGGCTTAAATTGTAAATATTGTAACATTTTACATTTTTGTAATTTACATGTGACCTTTAAAGGTCAAAGCTCAAGGTTGTCTGAACCTTTGAAAGTTTCATTTAGCTATAACTTGGTCAGTTTTCATCCAATTATAATCATGTTTGACTCAACTTGTAGGTATTGCAATTCTGCATATTTTTACTATGGACAAAAAAGCTCTAAAGGTCAAATGTCAAGGTCATTTAGACCTTTCAAAGATTCATCTAGCCATAACTTGGTCAATTTTCATTCAATTTTAATCATGTCGAACTCAAATCATAGGTATTTCAACACTACAAATTCTTTACATGTGAGCTCTTAAAGTCAACGGTCACGGTTAATTTTATCTTTGAAATTTTCCTCTAGCCATATGTACAACTTTTGACGGTACAGAGATTTGCTTTGAAGCAAATCTTCTTTTTTAGTTTTTGTTGTTTTTTATTAATTTGTTTGTATTTATGTTACTTTTTTACATTTTACTACACTCCATTTTTCACAAAGGTAAATTTATACTGAACTAGTTATACATTCACTGAAGCTAAAGTAGAAATTTAATCTGCCTTACACCAAGGTCCAAGGTAAATTTTTGAGGACCGTGGAAGTTGGATGTGGAGTTTTACTTTCATCACACAAGTTCCTTCAGTTAAGAAAAAATATTGAGGACTAGGTTCTGCAACTCCTTATTGCCTGCCATGTCATGTCGATCCACTTTGGGGACTGAGAAAATGGAAGGAGAAATTCTGAAGAAGATGGAAAAAGGAAAGTGCATATTTTAGGTTTGAACTAACTGAGTAATATCAGTAAAAAGTGAGTATTTTTCTGGGTCTTACCTTGTTTATTTAATCTCCAGTTTGAGGGGTAGGGTTGCTGTTCAGCATTGAATGTGAATATGTACCTTTTTTATGCTGACCCTCTTTCTCTCAGGATACATTTGGACAGAAGATTTATTACTTGACAATTTGCATGACCTATATAGACTATAGATCATGACAGAGAAGAGAACAGGTGGAGTTCAGCAAGAGGGCGCATATCTAGATAATCCGGTTAATATACCACACTCAAAAAAAAAAACAAAACAAACCGAACCGGTATTCTAGGGTGACCAATAGTGGCTAGGACCCAATCGGTGACAGTAGGCGGTCCAAATGTATGTATGGAAGTAATATCACTTTTCCTGCTTCTCGGCAGTTTTGTGCGAGGCTGTTCACTGGCACTGCCAATTACCATATCATTTGCTCAGATACTAGTGGACCTGTTATGGGCAAAAACGGGGTGATCACTGCATTTCATGGTGCAAGAGTCCCGCTTGGCACAAGTCTTTCCTGGGAAATATATATATATATATATATCCAAAGAGACACTGTATCTTTATGCTTAAAGTTATCTGATTAGCATAAATTATGCAATTTAACACCAGAATGAAAGAACCAGCTAACTTTGCAACCAATTACCAAAAATATATGTGTGAATAGTTGCAACTTACTAATTAGATGATAAGGAACACATTTCAGAGGTCATTTTGATACTTAGAGGCCATTTTGGTCTTCAAAATTCAAGATGGCCACCGGTTACTATATTTTCTTCAGGCATTTTGCGTAACTTGAGAACCGTTTGAGCAAGAGCTTTGTGTAATACACCAATTTGTACTCTTTGGGGGATAGGGAACTCAAAAAGCTTTTACAGCAGTATAGGCCAACATGAATCAGAAGTCAATAATTTTGTGCCATGCACTCCTTTCATGATTAATACTGAAAACCAAGTATCACTAATGGCTCACTTACTTTCATCACCCATATTCCAGAATTAAAACAGCCATATCCATTACTTCCTCATTCATATTTTTGTATATTCCACAACTATATCAGATTTGCGAAGGACATTTCTTCAAACAATTAAAGAACATAATTTAGTCCAAGACTGATTACCAAATAAAATTTAACAACTTTCACTATATTTATGTCTGTGTGCCAACACAGACATATTGTTATTCTTTCTTTCTTTCTTTCTTTCTTTCTTTCTTTCTTTCTTTCTTTCTTTCTTTCTTTCTTTCTTTCTTTCTTTCTTTCTTTCTTTTACAGGTAAATTTGTCCTACATTTCATTTGAAAAGTATTATACGTAGAAACTCCAAACTTGGCACAATTATATTTCTATAGACTGAGTGTCGCCTTCTTATAATGAAAGGTCATGCTTTTCAAAATTATGCAAATGAGGGATAATTAAAGTTTTAAATCTTCAATATCTTATATACTATTGTAGATGTGGTTCTGAGTGTATAGGAGTTCGATCATAGCAAGGCAAAGGTCATCTCAAATGTCAAAGTCATGTCAAGGTCAAAGGTCCATTTTAGGCTAAAATGTCATTTTTGAGGTTAATGTTCACTTCAGGTAGAGGTCATCTCAAGGTCAAAGGCCACTTTTGATGGTGGCTTTTTTCTAGCCATAACTTGGTAAATTTTTATCCAATTTTGATCATGTTAGGCTCAAACTGTAGCTATTGTAACACTGCACGTTTTTGAAACGTTCATGTGACCTCTAAAGGTAAAGGTCAAGGGCATTTGGACCTTGGAAAAAGTTTCATCCAGTCACAACTTGGCCAATTTCCATCTAATTCTAATCATGTTGGACTCAAATTGTAGGTATTGCAAAGCTGCACCTTTTATAGGAACATGTAACCTCAAAAGGGCAAAGTTCAAGGTCATTTGGCCCTTTGAAAGTTTCATCTTGCCATAACTTGGTCAATTTTCATCCGACTTGGTTCATGTTGGGCCAAAAATGTTGGTATTGTAACACTGTGCAATTTACATGTGACCTCGGAAGGTCATAGGTCAAGGTCATTTGGACTTTGAAATTTGCATCCAGGCATAAGCTTAATGGAATGTGAAGTACCAAAGGATAAAAGTTGTAGCATTTAATATTTACAACTTTTGAAGGCACACAGAGAGATTCGCTTTGAAGCAAATCTTCTTTTCAAGTTCATTTTACTTTAATTTTCCATAAATTGATTCTTGTACAGCTTTGATATTTTTTTTAACGTGGGTGAGTGCACATGTTTCAACCAGAAATTACAGACATGCAGGTATCTCTTGTCATACAGTTTTACCCCTGTGCCGGTCACTGCTGGTAAGAAAAAAAAAATAAGACCAGAGGCATATATTTTCACCATCCATGTTGAAAGAAGATATAGTTATTTCCGTGTTGCAGGTGATGTTAATTATTTTTAGGGCAGTTGGTACTTTTTTGTTCCAATTGGAAGCACTGCATTCAGTACAGGTACTCCGTTTTAAAACAAGTCAAGTCACGAGGAGCCACAGATACCTTCTCTGCATACGCGTGGACAATTTTGACCATCACTTGCAGCACCTGGCAAAATTACCAGTTGGGGATCAGATGTAAAAATATATGTCTTTGCGACATTATTATGTCCAGTGTATGTGTTTTGTCAATATGGTGGAGCTTTTCAATGGAAAAAATGTCCACTGCAAGGAACTTCCACTATCCCACCAGTGTCATATATTTCCATTGCAAATACTGGGGTACATTATCATGCTGTGATACCCACAGCCAGCAAGTGTGTATGTGCCACTTTGCCACCTGAACTCTTGGGTGAGCAAGAGTCAACTGAAAATGAAGATAAAACAACAATCAGTGATGATGATGATGATGATGATGATGATGATGATGATGATCATGGTCATGGTGACGATAATGTGGATGACGATGCTGACAAAAATCATAATGAAGGTCATGGTGATGATGGTGGCAATGAAGATCGTGGTGACAAAAAAGTGAAGGCCACAGCGATGACAATGGTAAAGGTTATAGTGATGACGATAATGATGATGGTCACAGTGATGGCGACAAAAATGTGATGAATGTCATGGCGATGATTATGATAACGATAATGGTGATAGTGATATCAATAATAGTCACAGTGATGATGATAAATATATAAATTGTGATTATGGTGATGATAACAGTGACAAAAACAACAAACCTACACCCCCATCATATCACTCTGTCGAAAAAAAAACCGCATAGCACCTGAATCTACAAATCACTGGCAGCCAGCTGCAAATCGCCAGAACAATCGACATGTTATCATTGTATGGCCGTAGTATCATGCCACTTGTTTAAATTGATTACCCCGGGTTTATTACCCATTACTTTTCAACATTCATAGTAAAATGGAAACTACCAGTTACATGCTAAGTCAACATATTATATATAACACACACAGACACACAGACACAGACACAGACACACACACACACACACACACACACACACACACACACACACACACACACACACACGTTTTCCTGAATTATATAAGAATCTTCTCGGGTTCTGCAGCAATTACAGTTTCACTTTCCCGTTTTGACACAAATTTTTCGGGCTTAGGTCCGTCCCTGTGTTGGTATTGTTATAATATATAATTACAAATGTGTGTATATACCATACATATGTATATATATATATATATATATATATATATATATATATATATATATATGTGTGTGTGTGTGTGTGTGTGTGTGTGTGTGTGTGTGTGTGTAAGGATTAAAGCTGCGCCCGCTTTTTACGGTGCTAGCCGTTTACATATTAAAGTACAAATTTGGAGGGAGGGGAATCATGAAATTTAGTGCCCTAAGTACTAATTCAAAAATGATGATATTGTTGAAACATCCCTTATATAGTCGTCTGTTTAGTTAGGTGGTAATGTTAACTTGTGTGGCAGAGAGGCCCGCTGAGTTTCGATCTTTGGTTACATTGTGGGCAGAAGCGGACATGCGCTGCGATCGCCCATTGTAATTTGTTTTCCTTCGGCGAATGGGCCTTTTGAATAGCTCTGCGTGCGGACATAATATTAATGCAACTTTCCAGATCCATAGTTTCGTGCTGCTGATGATAGGTGCTGAGATGGTCCCCACCATGGAAGACGGATGTGTCGCGGGCAAAAGGTAGATGAGACCATCGGGCACAGTGAATTGCGAAAAGGCCTGTGAAACTGCCCTATTCGCACGAATGCTTGACTGACTGAACAGTACGAGTGCCTGTCTTTAAAATGGTCTCAGAGCAAGTATCATGTTATCATGTAAGAGGGCGTTACGGCGGCACCCTGCATCTTGCTATAGCATGTAAAGTAATTCAGTGTGCTTGTTTGTGCTTTTAAGGGTTTTAAAAGTCCCTGATTTATCTTGATTCCAAAATGCATATTTGGAACTTTATAGATGCGGTCTGGCACGAGAACCAATTAAGTGCAGACTAAACTTGATTTTTAGATTAGTAACTAAAACTTTTCAAATAAAGGTGTGAAGGATCAAAATAAGATTCTGAGAGATCGTTCCTGGACTTATCCATGGAGTGAAAGGAGATGGGTGGCATGGTGCAAGTGTCAGCATTGAAACATTTGAGAAGATTCCCCCCTAAGATCCCATACAACATTAATAATGACTATTGCAGACATATATGGCTTTGAATTTTATACCCTGAAATTGCATTGTACTGTAAACATATTTATTTTCAAAATCTGGATGACTCTGTAGCTCGACAGGAACTGATCGAGGGGATCTCCTGGACATATACAGACGCACATGTAATGATAATTTTTTTCTTTAATAAGGATTAAAAAATAGCCAATGGCTATTGTTAATTTTTCTCCTCGTGTATATACATACGATGTTCCACAGTGATATCGAACAGAACACATAATGCTAAAAGAAAAACAGACAAACAGATAATAATTATATGTTTTTTACAAACATGAACCACTGATATTGTTTGTTGCAGTGTAATTTAGTAGGGACTTGATCACAACATTTTACTCTGGTGTCTCATCATTTATGAACTTGGAAAATCTTTTGGAATCACATATATTTGAGAGTAGCCTCCGTTTAATCAAGGAGGGTAGAGAACACCCTCCTTGATTCAATTAACAGTTTATACCAGTATCTGAGGCAGATAAACTGTCATACAGTAGAAGTAGGACCTTGTCCACAATTAGGCGAGGTTTCAAAATTAACATCTATCAGGCCAGTGGCAAAAATATCAGAAACCCTTGTCAAGAGCAGTTGTCTCTGTGCATTATATAATGGACACTGCAGCAAGAAATGAGTTGAAGTTTCAGAGGGACAGCCAGGTGCGGGAGAGTCAGTCAAGCGGCGAGTGAACAAATTCGCTTTCAATGCACTGAAGTCGACTATCAGCTATATTCAGCTTGCGAGGTCCGTGTCTCAAGTACCCGCTCATGGCTGGAAAAAATACACGTTTTACTAAACGTTTAAAATTACTCACAGAGGGAGCATTTATATGACACTCAGGGATAAAATGTGTTCCACAGACGAGTTGTACACGGAACATAAGTGTTCCGAAATAAGGATGTGTGAATGAAGACCAGCGTGCGGTCCTCAACATTACGCAATGGATAATATTCTTGTCACATATGCATGCGGAATCAAAGCTCTCAGGTAAGGAGGACACATGTCTCTGGTAATTTTGAAGTAGAGTACACATGTACCAGCTTGAGATATTTACGTCTCACTTCCAGGCTCCGCCATCCAAGGCACTTCAAAATTTTAGCTTGCCTAGAACTATTCATAGTGCCAAATACAAATGTGCATATAAAGCTCCTTTATACTGAACTGTTTCAAACATTGCCTTATATCGTACAGAGCAACCGTCAAACACAGGTGCTGCATACTCAAGAGAGGGGCAAATGTAAGAGTTATATATACTTTCTGAGGCATTGCAAGGTAAGAAGTATTTTCAGGATCTGATGCGACCCAAACGAGAAGCAGTTTTATTGCATATATATTGTAAATGGCTGTCCCGTCACAAATTGTCAGTCATAATAACACCAAGATGTTTGTGTTCATAAACACGCTTCACAGGTTCGCCCATAAAAGTTAGAGACTCGCAAATAGGCGTTTTCTTTTTTGACAGAGACAACCATTTCCTCAGTTTTACTTGGATTAAAATCCACTTTCCATTTTCTACCCCAGGTTTCAAGCACTGACAAACTACCATTTAAAGTTACAGTTGTCGCCTCTGGTGTTTCCACTATTTTAAAGAATGACGTATCATCGCCAAAAATATACTTTGCATGTTTAACTCATCTACCAAATCATTGAAATTGAGAACAATAAGGGGCCCAAGAGACGCACATGTACAACACACACAGCACAATGCAGAAGTTCCACTTGTAGAAAAATATGAACTACTGTAGCTACTAAATACGAAGTCAAGTCTCCATTATGTACAATTGAACGGCATTAAAGATTTCAGAGTAAGCTTCATCTGCGAAGTCACAACTACCAGCTAGCATAATGTTTAATACGGTCTGTAGTCTGTCTTGAGCAAGGTAATGCAATAAATGTGGGTGTACACCAAGGGCAAGCACGTTAGTGGCTAATCTCAATTGTTTCCGTTTTGTAGGAAGTTCATAGATGGGACAGAACAAAAATAGTGACAGGTATTTTCGATGCCTGTGTTACACCAACAATTTGCCGAGGATACAATGTTGATTTCATATAAATGATAATTTAGTCCTGAACACTCCAAACGAAACTGGATGCGAAGAATGCTTGCAAAGCGGTCGCCAGATGCAAAGGATTGGGATACGTCGTGACAGAAGAGGAGTATTTTGGTCACTTTGCCTTTGAAGGTTGAAAGTGAATGAGGTCCTTTTATATCGTCGGGAAAGTCATTCCACAGACGATCAGAAGAAAGTTTGGACATTAGGTTAATTCTCAAAAAGCCTGGGTGGGGGGTTGGACATTACGTTAATTCTCAAAGAGCCTGGGCGGGGGGGGGGGGGCTGAGTTAACGCCATGTCAACAATTGTATATCGTATTTCGCCGAAAATAAAACATGATTTCTCAGTCCGTTTATGTATCGCAAACTATATTATAAGACGTGTTCGTAGTTTGTGGAACACGTGAAGGTGCTGGAAAATCAGAACAAGGCGGGATGGCAGCCCACGGGTGGGAGCAGCTCGATCTGGACATAGAAGCCAAGATGTTCATGTTCGGAGTGGGCAACGCCGAACATAACCATCGCGCCTTCTATGTCGGGAATTTGTTTGGTGTGCACGTACGTTCGTTGCCTCCAAAACATCCCGCTGACTCGCTCTTGCATTCACTGATGTGGGCGCTCGCCCGCCGAGAGCACATAGATAAGAAACATATTGCGATCTTGGGGTATCCTCTGCTGGCAGGTAAGTAAGTTCGGTCAGCAGAATAATAAAGCACTTGCGAGCGTACCTGGTCAATTTGTACATTGCCCCACCCTGAAGAGATGAACAGAATACAATAACTTTTTCATGCAATGGCAGGGTGACAAGGTGTCTTTTGGACAATTGACTGCACGCATGTACCTATAATTAAAGTGTGTGTGTCAACACACACTTTTCTGTTTTTAAAGTGTGTGTGTCAACGCACACTTTTCTGTTTTTCTAGGAATTCTTTATTTCTTTCTTTCTTTCCTCTTTCTTTCTTTCTTTCTTTCTTTCTTTATTTCTTTCTTTCTTTCTTTCTTTCTTTATTTCTTTACAGGCAAATTTGTCCGACATTTCATTTGAAAAGTATTGCATGTAGAAACTCCAAACTTTGCACAATTATACTTCTATGGATAAAGTCTGGCCTTTTTATAATGAGAGGTCATGCTTTTGAAAATTATGCAAATGAGGGCTAATTAAAGTTTTAGATCTTCAATATCTTGTATACTATAGTAGATGTGGTCCCGAGTGTATAGGAGTTCAATCATAGCAAGGTAAAGGTCATCTCAAATGTCAAGGTCATGTCAAGGTCAAAGGTCAATTTTAAGCCAAAATGTCATTTTTGAGGTCAAGGTTCACTTCAGGTAGAGGTCATCTCAAGGTCAAAGGTCATTTCAAGGTCAAAGGCCACTTTCCTTGGTGGCCTTCTTCTAGCCATAACTTGGTCAATTTTTATCTAATTTTGATCATGTTGGGCTCATATTGTAGTTATTGTAACCTTGCATATTTTAAAATTTATGTGTGACCTCTAATGGTCAAAGGTCAAGGTCATTTGAACCTTTGAAAGTTTCATCCAGTCACAACTTGGCTATTTTCCATCCAATTCTAATCATGTTAGACTCAAATTGTAGGTATTGCAAAGCTGCACATTTTTATAAGAACACGTGACCTCGAAAGGGCAAAGGTCAAGGTCATTTGGCGCTTTGAAAGTTTCATCTTGCCATAACTTGGTAAATTTTCATCCGATTTGGTTCATGTTCATGTCAGTTTAACTTCTAAAAGGGGGTTCCTGACCATTGCGCATGTAATGAATCTAAAACAAAAGTTGTAGCAATTTGAATTATGCTAGATAGCACCATTAGAAATTTTAAATCTTAAATAACTTCAAAGCTGTAATAGATAGAGATGCCTCTCCAACTTCTACTCCTGTGTTATGGAATAGTTGTACCTTGCCATACCAATATGCTTTGAAGACACACACACTGATTTGCTATGCAGCAAATCATCTTTTCTAGTTTCTTTCTTTCTTTCTTTCTTTCTTTCTTTCTTTCTTTCTTTCTTTCTTTCTTTCTTTCTTTCTTTCCCAGCAAATTTGTCCGACACTTTTCTCAGACACTTTTATAAAACTCCAAACTTGGCGTGATTGTACCTCCATACAGGGAGTTTGACCGTTTTATACAGAGGAATGAAGATCTTTAAAATTATGCAAATTAGCGGCATTTGAAATTTTAAATCTTGAATATCTTCAAAAGTATGATAGATAGAGATGTCATTCCAAGTTCTGCTATGGGGCTATTGACCATTGTGCGTCTAATGAATTTAAAACAAAAGTTGTAGCCATTTTAATTATGGTAATTAGCAACATTGGAAATTTTAAAACTTGAATATCTTCAAAACTATTATAGATAGAGATGTCATTTTAACTTCTACTAGGGGGTTATTGACCATTGTGCATTTAATGAATCTAAAGCAAAAGTTGCAGCCATTTAAATTATGCTAATTAGCAGCATTTGAAATTTTAAAACTTGAATATCTTCAAAATTATTATAGATAGAGATGTCCTTTCAACTTCTACTAGGAGGTTGTTGACCTTTGCGCATGTAATGAATCGAAAACAGAAGCTGTAGCAATTTAAATCATGCTAAATTAGCAGTATTCGAAATTTTCAATCTTGAATTACTCCAACACATAATAGATAGGGGTGCCATTCCAACTTCTACTCGTGTGTTACGGAATAGTTGTACATTGCCATACCAATATGCTTTGAAGACACACACACTGATTTACTATGCAGCAAATCATCTTTCTTAGTTTGCTGGTGTATTTAATAGCGTACAGGTGATGTATCTTGAATAAGTAATTATAAGCCAGATGGTGGGGCGGGGGGGGGGGGGGCAGGGCAGAAGAAGAAAGATGCAGACCGATTGGATCGATAGGTCTGTGCTGGAAATGATTTGTAGCCCAATAGATGGCGCTGGACTTGAGGTCACGCCATAAGATGTTGGATGGCCAAGTACAAGTGCTCTCTTTCTCTCAAAATATTGACAAAACCGTGTGGAACTGACAAATAGCCACCTAACAACACAAAAACTACCCCGACAACATGTTCGACATCATAAAACTGAAACAAAATCTTAATACAGACAGGAACATGGGCCAAGCGATGAAGGGTTAAACAAAAATCACGAGAATATGGCTTCAACAAATGGTATGATCCATACTTGTAAAAAAAACCCTGTGCAAACCAACGACCTGGATTTTTACCTGGCGTCAACGTTAACATGTGGCTTCACAACCACCGACCAACAAAAAAAATGTGCAAATGGACATGACTTTGTTCTCTAATTGTTGTAAGCAAAACAATGCAATGACTGAAATATTTGTTTGACGTTGGTCCACGCGTCAACTCAGAGCAATTGGCATATTTCAGGCGCTTGTGCTATCAAAGCAAACTCAATAGGAATGCAGTTTGTCGCGGAGAAATAAATGATTGAACTTGAATGCGCGACACACAAAACAATGACGAAGTCTACAATATTATGATGTGGTCCTTTCTTGTTTGTGTGTAGAAGTACAGGTATATTGGATAAATCACCAGAAAACACATTGACAGGGCTTTGCCTTCTAAATGAATGATAGTGCTATTAAAGTGTCAAGCTAACAAATAAATGTATTAACAGTTTCATTCTTCTGTTTTATTTTCAAGAGGGCCAATCAGAAAGCATTGTGTATTGAGACACGTGACCCGTTTGGCACTCTGGTATATAAAAAAACTCGCGCCATTCCACGCACTGTCATAAACGGAAAGTCGCTGATGACGTTTTTATATTTGTGCGTCGATACACTTAAACAAAATTCTCCAGGTAAATTGTTATCAAAGCTATGCACACCTGGGACTGGTAAGTACATTTGCTTACGAAACTGAATTTAGTAAGTCGCTGATTTACATAAACTTATCTTCAACTTCGTGCATAAAATAATGAGGGAATATTATCCATCACCTGCATGTTAGTATGAAATATGAGTTGAACGGGCCAGATAAGATTGAATTGGCGTGGAAATCGTATATAGGAAAGGTGATTCAAGAGAAACATGTGGAGCAGTGGAAAAGAGGGGTTGAGCAGAAGAACACGCTTAGAGCATATAGAGCTGTAGACAAGCCAGTGAAAACTAAATTTTGTGATAGTAGCAAGGGTTCTGGAGTGTTGTTTCAGGGCAGAGCAGGATTGATCAATCTGGAAAAGAAGAAACAGAAGTGGACGAATGGGAGAGATGGGAAGTGCAGGGAGGACGTGGATATGACCATTGATCACATGATGACATGGTGTACAGGTTGTGGAGCACAAAGAGACCGGCTGTTTGTACAGTGGAGAACAAGAGATTGGCAATGTAAAAGCTTCGAGCAAGTAAGGGACATGGCAGAAAATAACAGGTCAGCATGGATACTAGGATTGAAGGGCGATTTTCCAGGAAGTAGAGCATGTTTAGAGTCCATGAAAGGCTTCTTGGTGCAGTGCTGGGAGAGTAGGAATAATATCTTAGGATTAGTCACCGAAAAGAATAGAGGGCAAACTTAGAAGGGAAGGGAGAAGGTAACCCTTATTAGGGCTCCCATGACCCTGCTGGGTGGTAACATCAGTAGGGGCCATGGGCATGCCGAGCACAAAGCTGCGGCAGTGGGATAGGGCTGAGTGTTTTTATGTCTAGGTGCCAACCCAGACATTTTGTTTTTCTTCCTTTCTTTCTTTCTTTCTTTCTTTCTTTCTTTCTTTCTTTCTTTCTTTCTTTCTTTCTTTCTTTCTTTCTTTCTTTCTTTCTTTCTTTCTTTCTTTCTTTCTTTCTTTCTTTCTTTCTTTCTTTCTTTCTTTCTTTCTTTCTTTCTTTCTTTCTTTCTTTCTTTCTTTCTTTCTTTCTTTCTTTCTTTCTTTCTTTCTTTCTTTCTTTCTTTCTTTCTTTCTTTCTTTCTTTCTTTCTTTCTTTCTTTACGACCAGATTTGTCCGGAGTTTTTCTCGGACCCTACTATTCCGAAAACCACCAACCTTTGCCATGGTGAGTGACCTACCACTGAAATTAGGCACCTGACTTGAAATAGTCATTATGTTTAAAATTATGCAAATTTTGGGGGCAATTCAAATTTTTAAAGCTCCATATCTTCCAAACTATTGCAGATAGACATAAAATTCTAACTTACACATGTAGGTTTGAGCCATCTGTCAATAAAGTGAACAAAAGTTTTTGAAGTGCAACTAAATGTGGCATGTTTGAAGCTTTTTCGTCATGTTAATTGTCTGAATATACGCTTGTGGAAGGGGGGAAAAGGGGGAACATTGTGTTGAATCTAAAATGATTTGATATATTGACACAAAATAATTTACGTTGTAATTATGAATTATATATGATATCAAGTCAGATTCTCATGTTAAAGTATTTAATAGAACAAACATCACTCAATACTTTTCGTGTAAAAAAGCTCATAATCACCATACAAACCCTGTTAAGGGAACCACTCGTTTGGGTCCAGTGTGCCTACAGAACAGTTCTGCTCACTGCTGATTGGCTGAAGGTCAGGATTTAGACAGGGTCCACTGAATATGCAAGCCTGCCCGCTGTGCTCTTAACGGAGCCCCATGAGGTATGCCTTATCACTGGACATGAATGTTTGGGCAGCTTTTTTTTTTTTTTTTTTTTGTGTGTGTAGGAAGATGGGAGACAGGTAACTGGTCACAACATTTTCATGCTTGGATAGCTGTCAGGCCATTTTTGTATGTGGCTGGTGGCTCAGGGTGCCTGTCCAGTTGTCAAGGACCCTGGGTCTGCTAAACAGGCATCACCTTGAACATAATCATGGTTTCCTCCATATCATCATCATCTTCTCTTTTTTTTTTTTTTCCTTCCTTCCTAGGCCACCTGTGTCACACAGGACCGCGGCGCATAAGCGGAGAGCCACAGTATTATTATTATTATTATTATTATTATTATTATTATTATTATTATTATTATTATTATTATTATTATTATTAGGGACCTGCATGTGTAAATTATTCTGCTTTTAAAATTTCAAAGAGGTGATGACTGGGCTCTCTCTGTGTCCCTCTTCCCTCTTCATGTCTGGGTGGCAACCCAGACACCCGTGGGGGGGGGGGGCACTCCCTACTTTTTTAGGTAAGGGTGTGCAGCTCAAATTTTTCAGAATTACCCTTCATTAGGGCTTTCATCCTAACAAATAATGGATCTTCATTACGTATTGACTCTCGATATGCACACCAGGTGGCCAAGGGCCATAGGAGAATAAACAGCGCGTCAATCACTTTCACAGCATGCGCCCTGTTCACGGGGCTGGAGCGTAAATCATCTGGTCTTGATTAGGGCCCTTTGATTTTATCAGTGACCTTGGTTAGGGGTCTCGGAAAAAATTATGGATCTTTAAGGTGCTATTGATACAGTTCATACTGGAATTTATCTGTTACGGGTATTAATTATTTTAGTGTGTCCTTATATTTGGAATCTTTTCATGCTTTTAGGTTAATCATACTTTTGTTCCCATTTGGGAATAAAGGAGTTTTGAGACTGTTATTTGCTTTTAAGCTTTTGTAAATGTTGAAAATTATCCGCTATTGAGATTATCTTTGTTGCAATATTTTGTATTAAAAGACTTGTGGAAACAAATGATGTTGAATATGTCGCTCATTTGTGGGTTACTAAAACTAAATGTGCACTTCATGATTTCCATAGAAGGATGGTTTTTGTCTGGTCAGCATAAGCTGTTGGCGAGACTAAGCAGTCGCATTCTGGACGTCCGTCCATGTGTCCATCTGTCAGTCCCTCCATCTATCTGACCATCCGTCAGTCAACAAAAAACTTCGTAGTGGCTTGAATTACACTGGCGAGACAATCATGCCCCCCGGGCATGGGTCTGGTGCTAAAGAGGTGTTTGACGGAAATGTGATTTAACCCCAAATATGTATTTCCATTTTGTTGGGCAGTTTGATATGAAGTGTGGGCTTTTCTATGTGGGGAAAGAGTAATCTATTATCCCAATCTAGGGCGAAACTGTTGTATTCCTACCAGGTCAGGGAGATGGTTTGTCCCCGCTATGATTTTGGGGAGTGGCCCGGTTTTAGATTATCCCTGTATAGCTGTAGGTGCACTTGGTGCTCATTATTGTCCAATGAATTGATAAGACTGATCTTGGGGTTTATTTTCAGTGTTTGGCCTATAAAGTTCAGTTTCAAGTACTACCATTGGTGCACATTCAGTGTTGAAGGACTTTCCACATGTTTTGAAAAGTCTTTAATACCTGCATACAAGTGTTACAGTTTTAAGAAGACATTGGTAATGGGTAGAGTTGTTTGGTGATTGTGTGTAATGAAACTGTCTTTATTTCAGAAATGTTCATGTGTGTAAGTGTATGCATATTGATTTTAGTCATGTTAATTTTTTTGAAGTGAAGTGTAATTACAGTTGTGATGTGTATCTATTCATGCATTAATTAATAATATAAGCTATTTTGGTTGCATTTAATATTTTATGAAAGGTTATACAATTTGCCTCTTTCATGTGTCCAATAACGGTTTTTTTTTTTTTGATTTGTTTTTGGCTCAGCTGACTTCCTAGTCAGGCTTAGCTTTTAGGACGGTCAGTCTATCAGCATCTGGCGTCTGTCTGTCCATCCATCCTTATGTCCATCCAGCCATTCACAATAACATTGTCAACTTCTTCTGCAAAACTGTCATCCAGAATCAATCCAACCTTGCTGGCACTGTGTAGCATTGGTGCATTTTAATGGAGTTTGTTCTTTATCTTATTTTGGTTTTTTTTTCAGGGTTCCATACTCATTGGATTTTTATGAAGTACATGTGTCTTTTTGGATATGAGGCTGTGTTGTTTATCAGGTGTCTTGGCCTTGTCTGGGTTGATATTGTAAGTTCAAGTTCAAAGCAGTGGTTCTGTTTTGAAACTTTTGGACAGTGAAGTTTACTCAGAGTTTCCTTTCCTTGAAGGTTCATGAATGAATATGAAACCCTTTCCTCAGTATAAGTGAATACTGGAATTTTGGTAGTTTTATCCAATATTTATGCATAAACTAGTTCATATAATTTCAGCAAGACTTGCCATTATAAGCAAGAACTTGTTACATTATTTGCTTCGTTATGTGCTATTATTTCACCTTCTTACATGTTTAAAATTCCAGTGGGTTGTCTTCACCAAATAGAAGGCAAAGACAAGCAGCCGCCATCACAAAAAAAGCATGTCCTGAAATCAAAAACTGCCAAATATGCATGATGGTTTCCCACTGATGACCCATTGATGAATTCATTTGGCTGTTGAAGCCTCGAATTTTCAAAATTTTGTATGAAAGGTGATAATAGTGAGAAATGAAGGTTAGGCTGAGAAAGAGGCTGGATTGGTAAAGGGGTGCTGATAGATTGATTTGTTCTATTTTGTCCTTGTTTGTTCGCTTTTTGTTTTTGTTTGTTTGTTTTCTTTTTTGGTATGTTCAAGGTCGTCATTACACACTGCTGCTGCTGTTTGAATGCTAGAAGCTTTAATTACATGTGAGTTGGTTGTTTCCAAGAGTCAGTAGTGGACTGAGGATTTTACAGTTTTCTTTTCTGTTTTTTAAATGTGGGCTCGTATGTAGTAGCAAGTGACTGACATTTTACTGTTGTTGAGGGATTTAGCACTTTTATGTTTTAAAGGTGCTATTGATACAATTCATACTGGAATTTATCTGTTACAGGTATTAATTATTTTTAGTGTGTCCTTATATTATGAATCTTTTCATGCTTTTAGGTTAATGATACTTTTGTTCCCATTTGGGAATCAAGGAGTTTTGAGACTGTTATTTGCTTTTAAGCTTTTGTAAATGTTGAAAATTTTGCGCTGTTGAGATTCTCTTTGTTGCAATATTTTGTATTAAATGACTTGTGGAAACAAATGGTGTTGAATATGTCGCTCATTTGTGGGTTACTAAAACTAAATGTGCACTTCATGATTTCCATAGAAGGATGGGTTTTTGTCTGGTCAGCATAAGCTGTTGGCGAGACTAAGCAGTCACATTCTGGACGTCCGTCCCTTTGTCCATTTGTCAGTCCTTCCGTCTATCTGACCATCCGTCAGTCAACAAAAAACTTCGTAGTGGCTTGAATTACACTGGCGAGACAATCATGCCCCCTGGGCATGGCTCTGGTGCTAAAGAGGTGTTTGACGGAAATGTGATTTAACCCCAAATATGTATTTCCATTTTGTTGGGCAGTTTGATATGAAGTGTGGGCTTTTCTATGTGGGGAAAGAGTAATCTATTATCCCAATCTAGGGCGAAACTGTTGTATTCCTACCAGGTCAGGGAGATGGTTTGTCCCCGCTATGATTTTGGGAGTGGCCCGGTTTTAGATTATCCCTGTATAGTTGTAGGTGCACTTGGTGCTCATTATTGTCCAATGAATTGATAAGACTGGTCTTGGGGTTTATTTTCAGTGTTTGGCCAATAAAGCTCAGTTTCAAGTACTACCATTGGTGCACATTCAGTGTTGAAGGACTTTCCACATGTTTTGAAAAGTCTTTAATACCTGCATAGAAGTGTTACAGTTTTAAGAAGACATTGGTTATGGGTAGAGTTGTTTGGTGATTGAGTGTAATGAAACTATTTATTTCAGAAATGTTCATGTGTGTAAGTGTATGTATATTGATTTTAGTCATGTTAATTTTTTTGAAGTGAAGTGTAATAAAGTTGTGATGTGTATCTATTCATGCATTAATTAATAATATAAGCTTTTTCGGTTGCATTTAATATTTTATGAAGGGGTATACAATTTGCCTCTTTCATTTGTGCAATAATGCTTCTTTTTTTTTGATTTGTTTTTGGCTCAGCTGACTTCCTAGTCAGGCTTAGCTTTTAGGACGGTCAGTCTTCCAGCATCTGGCGTCTGTCTGTCCATCCATCCATCCTTATGTCCATCCAACCATTCACAATAACATTGTCAACTTCTTCTGCAAAACTGTCATCCAGAATCAATCAAACCTTGCTGGCACTGTGTAGCACGGGTGCGCTTTTATGGAGTTTGTTCTTTATCTTATTTTGCTTTTTTTCAGGGTTCCATACTCATTGGATGTTTATGAAGTATATGTTTCTTTCTGGATATGAGGCTGTGTTGTTTATCAGGTGTCTTGGCCTTGTCTGGGTTGATATTGTAAGTTCAAGTTCAAAGCAGTGGTTCTGTTTTGAAACTTTTGGACAGTGAAGTTTACTCAGAGTTTCCTTTCCTTGAAGGTTCATGAATGAATATGAAACCCTTTCCTCAATATAAGTGAATACTGGAATTTTGGTAGTTTTATCCAATATCTATGCATAAACTAGTTCATATAATTTCAGCAAGACTTGCCATTATAAGCAAGAACTTGTTACATTATTTGCTTCGTTATGTGCTATTATTTCACCTTCTTACATGTTTAAAATTCCAGTGGGTTGTCTTCACCAAATAGAAGGCAAAGACAAGCAGCGACCATCAGAAAAAAAAGCATGTCCTGAAATCAAAAACTGCCAAACATGCATGATGGTTTCCCACCGATGACCCATTGATGAATTCATTTGGCTGTTGAAGCCTCGAATTTTCAAAATTTTGTATGAAAGGTGATACTAGTGAAAATGAAGGTTAGGCTGAGAAAGAGGCTGGATTGGTAAAGGGGTGCTGATAGATTGATTTGTTCTATTTTGTCCTTGTTTGTTTGCTTTTTGTTTTTGTTTGTTTGTTTTCTTTTTTGGTATGTTCAAGGTCGTCATTACACACTGCTGCTGCTGTTTGAATGCTAGAAGCTTTAATTACATGTGAGTTGGTTGTTTCCAAGAGTCAGTAGTGGACTGAGGATTTTACAGTTTTCTTTTCTGTTTTTTAAATGTGGGCTCGTATGTAGTAGCAAGTGACTGACATTTTACTGTTGTTGAGGGTTTTAGCACTTTTATGCTTTAAAGGTGCTATTGATACAATTCATACTGGAATTTATCTGTTACAGGTATTAATTATTTTTAGTGTGTCCTTATATTATGAATCTTTTCATGCTTTTAGGTTAATGATACTTTTGTTCCCATTTGGGAATCAAGGAGTTTTGAGACTGTTATTTGCTTTTAAGCTTTTGTAAATGTTGAAAATTTAACGCTGTTGAGATTCTCTTTGTTGCAATATTTTGTATTAAATGACTTGTGGAAACAAATGGTGTTGAATATGTCGCTCATTTGTGGGTTACTAAAACTAAATGTGCACTTCATGATTTCCATAGAAGGATGGGTTTTTGTCTGGTCAGCATAAGCTGTTGGCGAGACTAAGCAGTCACATTCTGGACGTCCGTCCCTTTGTCCATTTGTCAGTCCTTCCGTCTATCTGACCATCCGTCAGTCAACAAAAAACTTCGTAGTGGCTTGAATTACACTGGCGAGACAATCATGCCCCCTGGGCATGGCTCTGGTGCTAAAGAGGTGTTTGACGGAAATGTGATTTAACCCCAAATATGTATTTCCATTTTGTTGGGCAGTTTGATATGAAGTGTGGGCTTTTCTATGTGGGGAAAGAGTAATCTATTATCCCAATCTAGGGCGAAACTGTTGTATTCCTACCAGGTCAGGGAGATGGTTTGTCCCCGCTATGATTTTGGGGAGTGGCCCGGTTTTAGATTATCCCTGTATAGTTGTAGGTGCACTTGGTGCTCATTATTGTCCAATGAATTGATAAGACTGGTCTTGGGGTTTATTTTCAGTGTTTGGCCAATAAAGCTCAATTTCAAGTACTACCATTGGTGCACATTCAGTGTTGAAGGACTTTCCACATGTTTTGAAAAGTCTTTAATACCTGCAAAGAAGTGTTACAGTTTTCAGAAGACATTGGTAATGGGTAGAGTTGTTTGGTGATTGAGTGTAATGAAACTGTCTTTATTTCAGAAATGTTCATGTGTGTAAGTGTATGTATATTGATTTTAGTCATGTTAAGTTTTTTGAAGTGAAGTGTAATTACAGTTGTGATGTGTATCTATTCATGCATTAATTAATAATATAAGCTTTTTTGGTTGCATTTAATATTATATGAAGGGGTATACAATTTGCCTCTTTCATTTTTGCAATAATGCTTCTTTTTTTTTTGATTTGTTTTTGGCTCAGCTGACTTCCTAGTCAGGCTTAGCTTTTAGGACGGTCAGTCTTCCAGCATCTGGCGTCTGTCTGTCCATCCATCCATCCTTATGTCCATCCAACCATTCACAATAACATTGTCAACTTCTTCTGCAAAACTGTCATCCAGAATCAATCAAACCTTGCTGGCACTGTGTAGCACGGGTGCGCTTTTATGGAGTTTGTTCTTTATCTTATTTTGCTTTTTTTTCAGGGTTCCATACTCATTGGATGTTTATGAAGTATATGTTTCTTTCTGGATATGAGGCTGTGTTGTTTATCAGGTGTCTTGGCCTTGTCTGGGTTGATATTGTAAGTTCAAGTTCAAAGCAGTGGTTCTGTTTTGAAACTTTTGGACAGTGAAGTTTACTCAGAGTTTCCTTTCCTTGAAGGTTCATGAATGAATATGAAACCCTTTCCTCAGTATAAGTGAATACTGGAATTTTGGTAGTTTTGTCCAATATTTATGCATAAACTAGTTCATATAATTTCAGCAAGACTTGCCATTATAAGCAAGAACTTGTTACATTATTTGCTTCGTTATGTGCTATTATTTCACCTTCTTACATGTTTAAAATTCCAGTGGGTTGTCTTCACCAAATAGAAGGCAAAGACAAGGAGCCACCATCACAAAAAAAAGCATGTCCTGAAAACTGCCAAACATGCATGATGGTTTCCCACCGATGATCCTTTGATGAATTCATTTGGCTGTTGAAGCCTCGAATTTTCAATATTTTGTATGAAAGGTGATAATAGTAATAAATGAAGGTTGGGCTAAGAAAGAGGCTGGATTGGTAAAGGGGTGCTGATAGATTGATTTGTTCTGTTTTGTCCTTGGTTGTTCGTTTTTTGTTTTTGTTTTTGTTTTTTGTTTGTTTGTTTGTTTGTTTGTTTTTGGTTTTTTTAAGGTCGTCATTACACACTGCTGCTGCTGTTTGAATGCTAGAAGCTTTAATTACATGTGAGTTGGTTGTTTCCAAGAGTCAGTAGTGGACTGAGGATTTTACAGTTTTCTTTTCTGTTTTTTAAATGTGGGCTCGTATGTAGTAGCAAGTGACTGACATTTTACTGTTGTTGAGGGTTTTAGCACTTTTATGCTTTAAAGGTGCTATTGATACAGTTCATACTGGAATTTATCTGTTATGGGTATTAATTATTTCAGTGTGTCCTTATATTATGAATCTTTTCTTGCTTTTAGGTTAATGATACTTTTGTTCCCATTTGGGAATAAAGGAGTTTTGAGACTGTAACTTGCTTTTAAGCATTTGTAAATGTTGAAAATTTTGCGCTGTTGAGATTCTCTTTGTTGCAATATTTTGTATTAAATGACTTGTGGAAACAAATGGTGTTGAATATGTCGCTCATTTGTGGGCTACTAAAACTAAATGTGCACTTAATGATTTCCATAGAAGGATGGGTTTTTGTCTGGTCAGCATAAGCTGTTGGCGAGACTAAGCAGTCACATTCCGGACGTCTGTCCATGTGCCCATCTGTCAGTCCCTCCATCCATCTGACCATCCGTCAGTCAACAAAAAATTCCTAGTGGCTTGAATTACGCTGGCGAGACAATCATGCTCCCCGGGCATGGCTCTGGTGCTAAAGAGGTGTTTGACGGAAATGTGATTTAACCCCAAATATGTATTTCCATTTTGTTGGGCAGTTTGATATGAAGTGTGGGCTTTTCTATGTGGGGAAAGAGTAATCTATTATCCCAATCTAGGGCGAAACTGTTGTATTCCTACCAGGTCAGGGAGATGGTTTGTCTCCGCTATGATTTTGGGAGTGGCCCGGTTTTAGATTATCCCTGTATAGTTGTAGGTGCACTTGGTGCTCATTATTGTCCAATGAATTGATAAGACTGGTCTTGGGGTTTATTTTCAGTGTTTGGCCAATAAAGTTCAGTTTCAAGTACTACCATTGGTGCACATTCAGTGTTGAAGGACTTTCCACATGTTTTGAAAAGTCTTTAATACCTGCAAAGAAGTGTTACAGTTTTAAGAAGACATTGGTAATGGGTAGAGTTGGTTGGTGATTGAGTGTAATGAAACTGTCTTTATTTCAGAAATGTTCATGTGTGTAAGTGTATGTATATTGATTTTAGTCATGTTAATTTTTTTGAAGTGAAGTGTAATTATAGTTGTGATGTGTATCTATTCATGCATTAATTAATAATATAAGCTATTTTGGTTGCATTTAATATTTTATGAAGGGGTATACAATTTGCCTCTTTCATGTGTCCAATAATGCTGCTTTTTTTTTTTTGAATTGTTTTTGGCTCAGCTGACTTCCTAGTCAGGCTTAGCTTTTAGGATGGTCAGTCTGTCAGCATCTGGCGTCTGTCTGTCCATCCATCCTTATGTCCATCCAACCATTCACAATAACATTGTCAACTTTTCTGCAAAACTGTCATCGAGAATCAGTCCAACCTTGCTGGCACTGTGTAGCACGGGTGCATTTTAATGGAGTTTGTACTTTATTTTATTTTGCTTTTTTTTTTCAGGGTTCCATACTCATTGGATGTTTATGAAGTACATGTGTCTTTTTGGATCTGAGGCTGTGTTGTTTATCAGGTGTCTTGGCCTTGTCTGGGTTGATATTGTAAGTTCAAGTTCAAAGCAGTTGTTCTGTTTTGAAACTTTTGGACAGTCAAGTTTACTCAGTGTTTCCTTTCCTTGAAGGTTCATGAATGAATATGAAACCCTTTCCTCAGTATAAGTGAATACTGGAATTTTGGTAGTTTTATCCAATATTTATGCATAAACTAGTTCATATAATTTCAGCAAGACTTGCCATTATAAGCAAGAACTTGTTACATTATTTGCTTCATTATGTGCTATTATTTCACCTTCTTACATGTTTAAAATTCCAGTGGGTTGTCTTCACCAAATAGAAGGCAAAGACAAGGAGCCGCCATCACAAAAAAAAGCATGTCCTGAAATCAAAAACTGCCAAACATGCATGATGGTTTCCCGCTGATGACCCATTGATGAATTCATTTGGCTGTTGAAGCCTCGAATTTTCAAAATTTTGTATGAAAGGTGATAATAGTAATAAATGAAGGTTAGGCTAAGAAAGAGGCTGGATTGGTAAAGGGGTGCTGATAGATTGATTTGTTCTGTTTTGTCCCTGGTTGTTCGTTTTTTGTTTTTGTTTTCGTTTTTGTTTTGTTTTTGTTTGTTTGTTTGTTTGTTTTTGGTTTGTTCAAGGTCGTCATTACACACTGCTGCTGTTGTTTGAATGCTAGAAGCTTTAATTACATGTGAGTTAGTTGTTTCCAAGAGCCAGTAGTGGACTGAGGATTTTACAGTTTTCTTTTCTTTTTTTTAAATGTTGGCTCGTATGTAGTAGCAAGTGACTGACATTTTACTGTTGTTGAGGGTTTTAGCACTTTTATGCTTTAAAGGTGCTATTGATACAGTTCATACTGGAATTTATCTGTTATGGGTATTAATTATTTCAGTGTGTCCTTATATTATGAATCTTTTCATGCTTTTAGGTTAATGATACTTTTGTTCCCATTTGGGAATAAAGGAGTTTTGAGACTGTAATTTGCTTTTAAGCTTTTGAAAATGTTGAAAATTTTGCGCTGTTGAGATTCTCTTTGTTGCAACATTTTGTATTAAATGACTTGTGGAAACAAATGGTGTTGAATATGTCGCTCATTTGTGGGTTACGAAAACTAAATGTGCACTTCATGATTTCCATAGAAAGATGGTTTTTGTCTGGTCAGCATAAGCTGTTGGCGAGACTAAGCAGTCACATTCCGGACGTCTGTCCATGTGTCCATCTGTCAGTCCCTCCGTCCATCTGACCATCCGTCAGTCAACAAAAAACTTCGTAGTGGCTTGAATTACACTGGCGAGACAATCATGCCCCTCCGGGCATGGCTCTGGTGCTAAAGAGGTGTTTGACGGAAATGTGATTTAACCCCAAATATGTATATTTCCATTTTGTTGGGCAGTTTGATATGAAGTGTGGGCTTTTCTATGTGGGGAAAGAGTAATCTATTATCCCAATCTAGGGCGAAACTGTTGTATTCCTACCAGGTCAGGGAGATGGTTTGTCCCCGCTATGATTTTGGGAGTGGCCCGGTTTTAGATTATCCCTGTATAGTTGTAGGTGCACTTGGTGCTCATTATTGTCCAATGAATTGATAAGACTGGTCTTGGGGTTTATTTTCAGTGTTTGGCCAATAAAGTTCAGTTTCAAGTACTACCATTGGTGCACATTCAGTGTTGAAGGACTTTCCACATGTTTTGAAAAGTCTTTAATACCTGCAAAGAAGTGTTACAGTTTTAAGAAGACATTGGTAATGGGTAGAGTTGGTTGGTGATTGAGTGTAATGGAACTATATTTATTTCAGAAATGTTCATGTGTGTAAGTGTATGTATATTGATTTTAGTCATGTTAATTTTTTTGAAGTGAAGTGTAATAACAGTTGTGATGTGTATCTATTCATGCATTAATTAATAATATAAGCTTTTTTGGTTGCATTTAATATTTTATGAAGGGGTATACAATTTGCCTCTTTCATGTGTCCAATAATGCTGCTTTTTTTTTTTTTTTGGATTTGTTTTTGGCTCAGCTGACTTACTAGTCAGGCTTAACTTTTAGGATGGTCAGTCTATCAGCATCTTGCATCTGTCTGTCCATCCATCCTATGTCCATCCAACCATTCACAATTACATTGTCGACTTCTTCTGCAAAACTGTCATCCAGAATCAGTCCAACCTTGCTGGCACTGTGTAGCACGGGTGCATTTTAATGGAGTTTGTTCTTTATCTTATTTTGCTTTTTTTTCAGGGTTCTGTACTCATTGGATGTTTATACAGTACATGTGTCTTTTTGGATCTGAGGCTGTGTTGTTTATCAGGTGTCTTGGCCTTGTCTGGGTTGATTTTGTAAGTTCAAGTTCAAAGCAGTTGTTCTGTTTTGAAACTTTTGGACAGTCAAGTTTACTCAGTCTTTCCCTTCCTTGAAGGTTCATGAATGAATATGAAACCCTTTCCTCAGTATAAGTGAATACTGAAATTTTGGTAGTTTTGTCCAATATTTATGCATAAACTAGTTCATATAATTTCAGCAAGACTTTCCATTATAAGCAAGAACTTGTTACATTATTTGCTTCGTTATGTGCTATTATTTCACCTTCTTACATGTTTAAAATTCCAGTGGGTTGTCTTCACCAAATAGAAGGCAAAGACAAGCAGCCACCATCACAAAAAAAAGCATGTCCTGAAATCAAAAACTGCCAAACATGCATGATGGTTTCCCACTAATGACCCATTGATGAATTCATTTGGCTGTTGAAGCCTCGAATTTTCAAAATTTTGTATGAAAGGTGATAATAGTGATAAATGAAGGTTAGGCTGAGAAAAGGGCCGGGTTGGTAAAGGGGTGCTGAGAGATTGATTTGTTCTATTTTGTCCTTGTTTTTTCTTTTTTTGTTTTTTTTTCGTTTTTGTTTGTTTTGTTTTTTGGTTTGTTCAAGGTCGTCATTACACACTGCTGCTGCTGTTTGAATGCTAGAAGCTTTAATCACATGTGAGTTGGTTGTGTCCAAGAGTCAGTAGTGGACTGAGGATTTTACAGTTTTCTTTTCTGTTTTTTAAATGTGGGCTCGTATGTAGTAGCAAGTGACTGACATTTTACTGTTGTTGAGGGTTTTAGCACTTTATGCTTTAAAGGTGCTATTGATACAGTTCATACTGGAATTTATCTGTTATGGGTATTAATTATTTCAGTGTGTCCTCATATTATGAATCTTTTCATGCTTTTAGGTTAATGATACTTTTGTTCCCATTTGGGAATAAAGGAGTTTTGAGACTGGTATTTGCTTTTAAGCTTTCGTAAATGTTGAAAATTTTCTGCTGTTGAGATTTTCTTTGTTGCAATATTTTGTATTACATGACTTGTGGAAACAAATGGTGTTGAATATGTCGCTCATTTGTGGGTTACTAAAACTAAATGTGCACTTCATGATTTCCATAGAAAGATGGTTTTTGTCTGGTCAGCATAAGCTGTTGGCGAGACTAAGCAGTCACATTCCGGACGTCCATCCATGTGTCCATGTGTCAGTCCTTCCGTCTATTTGACCATCCGTCAGTCAACAGAAAACTTCGTAGTGGCTTGAATTATGCTGGCGAGACAATCATGCCCCCCGGGCATGGCTCTGGTGCTAAAGAGGTGTTTGACGGAAATGTGATTTAACCCCAAATATGTATTTCCATTTTGTTGGGCAGTTTGATATGAAGTGTGGGCTTTTCTATGTGGGGAAAGAGTAATCTATTATCCCAATCTAGGGCGAAACTGTTGTATTCCTACCAGGTCAGGGAGATGGTTTGTCCCCGCTATGATTTTGGGAGTGGCCCGGTTTTAGATTATCCCTGTATAGTTGTAGGTGCACTTGGTGCTCATTATTGTCCAATGAATTGATAAGACTGGTCTTGGGGTTTATTTTCAGTGTTTGGCCAATAAAGTTCAGTTTCAAGTACTACCATTGGTGCACATTCAGTGTTGAAGGACTTTCCACATGTTTTGAAAAGTCTTTAATACCTGCAAAGAAGTGTTACAGTTTTAAGAAGACATTGGTAATGGGTAGAGTTGTTTGGTGATTGAGTGTAATGGAACTATATTTATTTCAGAAATGTTCATGTGTGTAAGTGTATGTATATTGATTTTAGTCATGTTAATTTTTTTGAAGTGAAGTGTAATTACAGTTGTGATGTGTATCTATTCATGCATTAATCAATAATATAAGCTTTTTTGGTTGGACTTAATATGTTATGAAGGGGTATACAATTTGCCTCTTTCATTTGTCCAATAATGCTGCTTTTTTTTTTTTGAATTGTTTTTGACTCAGCTGACTTACTAGTCAGGCTTAGCTTTTAGGACGGTCAGTCTTCCAGCATCCGGCATCTGTCTGTCCATCCATCCTTATGTCCATCCAACCATTCACAATTACATTGTCAACTTCTTATGCAAAACTGTCATCCAGAATCAGTCCAACCTTGCTGGCACTGTGTAGCACGGGTTCGTTTTTATGAAGTTTGTTCTTTTCCTTTTTTTCAGGGCTCCATACTCATTGGATGTTTATGAAGTACATGCGTCTTTTTGGATATGAGGCTGTGTTGTTTATCAGGTGTCTTGGCCTTGTCTGGGTTGATATTGTAAGTTCAAGTTCAAAGCAGTGGTTCTGTTTTGAAACTTTTGGACAGTCAAGTTTACTCAGTGTTTCCTTTCTGAGAAGGTTCATGAATGAATATGAAACCCTTTCCTCAGTATAAGTGAATACTGGAATTCTGGTAGTTTTTGATCTTTTGAATTGTTTTTGGCTCAACTGACTTACTAGTCAGGCGTAGTTTTTAAGAGGTTCAGTCTTCCAGCATCCGGCGTCTGTCTGTCCATCCATCCGTACGTGCATCCAACCATTCACAATTACATTGTTTTGAAGGACTTTCCACGTGTTTTGAAATGTCTTTACTACCTGTATAGAAATGTTATAGTTTGAAGAAGACATTGGCAATGGGTAGAGTTGTCTGGTGATTGAGTGTTGTGAAACTGCATTTATTTTAGACATGTTCATTTGTGTAATTTTATGTTTTTTTATTCCAGCCATGTGCATCTTGTAGCAATATTTTAAATTAGGTGGTTTGTGGTAAGTGTCCTTAAACTATATTTATTTAAGGCAGGTTCACGTTTGTCAAGTTTTGTATGCCTATGTTAGCCACGTGCATCTTTTTGAGGTTATGTTATGAATGTTTACAATTATGACGTGTATGTATTCATACATCGATTAAGAATCAGGTGTCCGTCTTTGTCGGGGTTGATATTGTAAGTTCGAGCTGATACTCTGATAATGTGGTTCGTTTTGAAATATAGTAAAAAGAATATGTTCCAGAGATGGGAAAAGTAAAAATTTTACACTGAATTTTATTGTCCAGATGAAATTTTTAAGACTTACTTTTTCGGAAAAAATGTGAGAATTTAATAAAATGCGTGTGTTTAGACGGGCACAACTGTTTTAATGTGCTGCTAATATGTTCAAATTGTGCTTTGCAGTTTGCCATATGGGTATGGACAGAAGGGGGTAACGATGGGGATGGTGGCAGACTGATGGTACAGATACAAATTTTGCCCCGGTACAAGGCACAAGAAAAAAAAATCGAAATAAAATTGAATAGTACTAAGAACGAAAAATAAAGGGTCTTCAAGTACGCAAGTATGGTAAATAATTAAGTCAGCGCTGAAAACCCTTGTAGCGATAATGGATTTGTAGTTTCTCCTTTTTTTTCAACTTCTTGGGCTTTGACGGGTGACACTTAATAAAAGAAATTGCATATGGCAGATCAAATCTCGGACTGACACTGAAATGTACACTACAGTATTTTTCATTGAAACTATGCAACCGGTCACTCTTTTCTTTTATCAGTACGAGTGAGCCTTCAGGAGAGATCAGAAAAGTCATGTGATATTTGACACGGTAAGTTTGCAGTCGGTCACAGTTATTTCAAAGGCATTGACGACAACCGGGCAGGAAATCATCACCGCCCGTCTGCTACTTGTGAGGCACGTAAAATAATAAATTTGAACCTGACTGTATCATACCTTCATAATTTGACCAAGGGTACAGACGCGAGACATTTTTGTAAATATACAGTAAAATGGTGCGTTCTGGAGGTTTAAATTTCAGAAATCAGCTGTAAGAAAGGGAATAGGAGAACGCATTTAAAATGATGTTAACCACAGTCAGTTGGAAGTAAATACACAAAAACACTGTCACAACACAAACAGTTTATGCAAAATGTCAACTTTTTTTTTCTTACAAAGATTGATCATACGGGAGTTTTTTTCAAGATTCGGGAGATCGTTAGACTTAAAAGAAATGTGTTAAATTTCGGGAGTTTTGGAACCTTTGCTTGATCTTTAATGCTAGAGGAAGATCGTGAAATGTCTGGTGTTCGGCAAGTGCATTCGAGTTTTAGAGCTGTCATGAAACTTAAAGTAGACTAATGTGACTAGAAGAGATACTTTCACTTAACAAATGTTCGTCATTTTAAAAGCGAACCTTGCGGAGACAAAAAGGGAGACGATTTAAAGTACCGATTGATGTCAATCGAGTTAGTAAAAGGTTAATCAAATGTATTCAGCTATTTTTATTGATATTTTAACAATTACAAACAACTGCTAACTGGAATTTTTCTTTACAGCATTCTGTGAGGGCAAGACGTTGGACGGACATAGCACCAAACAGGATCTGACCTGCCTGTACCCTGACCTGCATGGGACTCCCTGTGCTCGTTTATATATCTCCATGGAAAATATCATTAAGATAGGTGGCTCTGGAATTTTTGTGACATGTTGCACAGTCTGTTTACTTATTTTCTGCTAGAATTACTTTTGTATTTACTGTTTGTATTGCATCTGCATTCGAATGTCAGTAACACTTAATGTGGCCTTAATCCGAAAATTCCCATGCACGTTTCCTTTCAGATTCAGGCCAGTCCACGTTTCTGTTGGTATTTTTTCACAATAGAGGACCGGGGTTATCTTTATCGTATGTTAATGTTGTCTTTAATTCCTTCTGTATTAGCATAGATGTTTACAGTTTGTATAATTCTTGAAACTTTTATCTATATTCAAATGTAAAAAGTTTCAGATAACCTTATCACAAAAATGCCAATAGTTGTTAACTGGACCCATTTAATTACTGCCAATGTAGGTTTCTTCTCAGATTGTTGTAATTTGAGATGTTTCTGTCTATATTTTTTACAATATTTTTGTGGCCCCATCGTTTGCAGTTTATCTTTAAATCTTTCTATGCAGCATATTCCAATAATGCTGCATACATTTATTAAAAACTTCATCCTATTAAGTTTCTTGATATTGCCAAAGTTTGGTCGGTCAATCTTAATTTTTTTCCGTACTTGTCAAAGCACCAGAAGAGACAAGTGGTGACATAATGTTTACAGTGGCAATCCGAGGAGTGCTTTCACGGGTGCATGCACATTGTAAACAGTGTTCTCAGTTTGTTCTGATCGTGGAGTGCACAGGAAATATCTGAGATTGACAGTTGAGAATTTTAATGTGCGTCCGTCTGTTGTAAAATGAAGAATCTTTTCTCAATTGGATTCATGTAAAGCCTATCAATTAAGGGACATCATATTTGCTTCACTCCTTAATACATGTTTGTATTAAAGATACAAACACTGTGCACCCATTTAGCAGAATGACTTGTAAGGGGATTACTGGCACCGAAACAAGTCTTGGGCTGGTTCCCAGCCGATGACCCGATTTAAAATATGGGCTAATAAAGCCTAAAACTTTCTTCTAAATTCCAAGTATTATGAATATGATTTGTTCCTGAAACAAATTTAACTGTTAATCCATGTAATGATTTAGAACTCTGCCGTTTTTTTAGTGAATGGTACGGAATATGACTTTTGTTTTTGATTGTGTGATTTGATAGTGTTCTAATGGTACTTACAAATTTGGCTTTTTAATATATGTACCATATGAAGAAAGCATTTCTTTTCCAATTTAGTGGCGCTCAGCTGTATGGACATTGCATGGTTAAACAATGTCCTTGTCAGCAAATTTTCAGTTTTTGGCACTATAATGTACGAGTTTCACTGCACCAATTTCTCTCTGGTCTAGTTATCTAAGAAATTTGATTCTTAATTTCATATGTAGGCAGGAATAGAAAGATATTTGGTTGCTACAGATCAACAGGCAGGTAGGGAGCGATAGATAGACAGGCAGGTAGGTAGCGATAGATACAGGCAGGTAGGTAGCTATAGACGGACAGGCAGGTAGATAGCTAGAAGAGATGGGCAGGCAGGCAGGTAGGTAGGTAGCTAGCTATAAATGAACAGGCAGGTATGTAGCTATAGATTGACAGGAAGGTAGGCAGGTAGGTAGGTAGCTAGCTAGCTATAAATGGACAAGCAGGTATGTAGCTATAGATTGACAGGAAGGTAGGTAGGTAGATAGCTATAAATGGACAGGCAGGTACGTAAGTAGCTCCAGAAAAGATGTAGATTGTTTCAGACAAAATTCGGAAGCACAGGAGTGTTTAGATAAGTAGAGACAGAGAGAAACGTTGGTACGTGTGAGTGTAGTTTTTTGTAATTGAAAAATTTTGCGCACAATTTTTTGCTTTGAGCGGTTGGAATTTTCAAGAGTGAAATGTCAATTTCGACCTTGATGAGTTTCATGGAAAACACCCTCAATCCACAAACAGAGACAGTTGCATGGAAATTTGTCTGTGCTACACACTAATGAACAATGTCGTTCGTGCATTTTAACGACCAGAATGTACTGAAGAAACATGTTTGATTGCGGGGGGGGGGGGGGGGGTTATCGTGAACGTTCTCCATAGATCGCCATTTAAAAAATATTACACCATCCGTCGTCATATGGTTGATAAATAACAAATGACCTATAATGTGTCACGGAAGTGCTACAAGACATATGCAAAACCAATGATTTATTATAAATCCAGGTAAAATGATATACCCGAGTTTTTTATCGTTGGGGTGGGTACAAGTCAGCTACAATAAGTCAGTATGACCCCCAATTAAGGATTTAAAATCTGCTATCATTTGGGCAACTCATTACCGCCTCCCCTCCCCATGTATTTGTCAAGATGTTGCACCATAGACTACTTATTGGGACAAACAGAGTGTACTGAATATAGATATATTTACACTAAGTTAGATTGTAACAGAATATCGTTGACCTTTAATACGTTCAATCCCTTAAATAGAGATGCGGTGTGGGAAAGGAAACTAATGGAGCATATCAGACTGAAAGCTTTCTTTCGAAGCGTTAAGATACGTTATGAAAACCCCAAGCAAGTACACAATAGCGGCATGAAGAGATAGTTGTAAATAAGTTCATTGTTTGGCAGAAATGAAGTCGTTTTAATGTACTGAAAAAAAAAATGTAGTTTAAAAATTTACAAATATGACCACTTCAGTTTAGAGTTTCGCTCAATGTAAATCCCCCCAAAATCATTTTTTTGGCGGGGTAGGTGGGTGGGTTGGTGCCACACGGGACAGGAGTATAGCTATTTGACAGTTCAAATGGAAATTTATTCTGCACTGCAGAAAATGGAAAATCATGAACTTGGTTTTTGCAATGTTTGCAATCTGCTATTGCAGACGCAGATTCCGTGGGACAGCGAAAGCTACACCAAGCTAAAAGTAACAGATGTGAAAAAATACAACCGCGTATATTTTTGTTTTAATTATAACACATGGAAAGTATCACGCCTGGTTGTGAGGTAAGTAACCTTTTAATCGGCAGATATTTATTTCAGTCATCTATACATCAAAGAAAAACCAATAAAGACATTTGGGAAATCCATCGATCCATAATATTGATCAGATTTTTCTTTGCATCTTGGAACGCCTTTGTATAAAGACAGATTAGGTTTTAATAATCTATTGGCTGCAAAAACTTAGTCAGTCTCTTTATGTATGTAGACTTAGATCCACAGTGACCATAGAATTTTCCAACACTTTCTAACTTTTTTGCTCAGAAATTTTTATGTTCCCTGGTATTTCAAAAATGTTGGTTCTTTTTGTATTTTTTTTTGTCGAAGGACAACTGTGGTGATGTTACTCTGACCAAATGGATTCGTCGTTTCCAATGGATTCTTCATTGTTCTTGGGTTTATATTTTCTGGATAAAGTTCGACATGTGTGATGTTGGTCTGACCAAGTGGATTCTTCGTTTCCAATGGATCTTTTGAATCATCTGTAAATCAAAGAAAAGCCAATGAGCGGTATCGGAAAATGTATTAATATGAACAGCATTTTCTTTGCATTTTGGAACAGAACGGTTTGATTTTCGAATAGTTTTCAAAAATCAATTTGCTTCAATTATAAAAAAAATATTCCCAGCAAACCATGAAGATTGGCCCAATCTTTGACCAAATGTAATGTAATATTAGGCCCACATTGGGGCAACCGTCATTGTTTGCTGTGGTAACGGTCTGTATGTAGACCTGGACCCACAGTAACCATCTTTTGACCACACTTTTCTAATAGTTAGATTGTAGATTGAACAGAGCTTTCGTCTCCAGTTATCTCATCATGTTGTTCTTACGTTTATATTTATAGACAATATTAAATCCGACAGATGTTATGTTACTCTGACCAAGTGGATTCTTCGTTTCAATGGATTCTTCATTGTTCTTGCGTTTATATTTCTGGATAAAGTTCGACAGATGTGATGTTACTCTGACCAAGTGGATTCTTCATTTCAATGGATTCTTCATTGTTCTTGCGTTTATATTTTCTTGATAAAGTTCGATAGGCGTGATGTTACTCTGACCAAGTGGATTCTTCGTGTCCGATGGATCTTTTGAATCATCTGTAAATCAAAGAAAAGCCAAAGAGCGGTATGGGAAAATGCATTGATGTGAACCGCATTTGCTTTGCATTTTGGAACAAAACAGTTTGATTTTCGAGTAGCTTTCAAAAATCAATTTGCTTCAATTAAAAAAAAACTATTCCCAGCAAACCATGAAGATTGGCCCCATCTTGGACTAATGTAATGTAACATTAGGCCAACATTGGGGCCCACCTTTATTGTTAGCTGGGGTAACGGTCTTAATGTAGACCTAGACCCACATTAATTATCTTTTCACCACACTTTTTTAATAGTTAGATTGAACAGAGCTTTCGTTGTCTCCAGTTATCTCATCATGTTGTTATTGTGTTTATATTTATAGTTGATATTAAGTCCGACAGATGTGATGTTGCTCTGACCAAGTGGATTCTTTGTTTCCAATGGATTCTTCATTGCTCTTGCGTTTCTACTTTTTTCGATAAAGTTCGACAGATGTGAAGTCACTCTGACCAAGTGGATTCTTCATTTCCAATGGATTCTTCATTGTTCTTGCGTTTATATTTTCTGGATAAAGTTCGACACATGTGATATTACTCTGACCAAGTGGATTCTTCGTTTCCAATGGACTCCTCATTGTTCTTGCGTTTCTATTTTTTTTCGATAAAGTTCGACAGATGTGAAGTCACTCTGACCAAGTGGATTCTTCGTTTCCAATGAATCTTTTGAATCGTCTGTAAATCAAGGAAAAGCCAATCTGCGGTATCGGAAAATGCATTGATATGAAGCGCATTTTTTTATTTTGGAACAGAACAGTTTGATTTTCAAGTAGTTTTCAAAATTCAATTTGCTTCAATTAGAAAAATATATTCCCAGCAAACCATGAAGATTGGCCCAATCTTGGACCAATTTAATGTAACAATAGGCCAACATTGGGGTCAATCTTCATTGCTTGCTGGGTAACGGTCTGTGTGTAGATCTGAACTCACAGTAACCATCTTTTCACCACACTTTTCTAATTGTTAGATTGAACAGAGCTTTCATTGTCTCCAGTTATCTCATCGTGTTGTTCTTGCGTTTATTTTTATAGGTAATATTAAGTTCGACAGACGTGTGTTACTCCGACCAAGTGGATTCCTCGTTTCCTATGGATTCTTCATTGTTGTTGCGTTTATATTTTCTGGATAAAGTTCGACAGATGTGATGTCACTGACCAAGTGGATTCTTTGTTTCAAATGGATTCTTCATTGTTCTTGCGTTTATATTTTCTGGATAAAGTTCGACAGATGTGATGTTACTCAGACCAAATGGATTCATCGGTTCCAATGGATTATTTTAAATCATCTGTAAATCAAAGAAAAGCCAATGAGTAGTATCACAAAATCCATGAATATGAAGCGCATTTTCTTTGCATTTCGGAACAGAAAAGCTTGATTTTCAAGTAGTTTTCAAAAATCAATTTGCTTCAATTATAAAAAAAAATATAATATTCCCAGCAAACCATGAAGATTGGCCCAATCTTGGACTAATGTAATGTAACATTAGGCCCACATTGGGGCAACTTTCATTGTTTGCTGGGTTAACGGTCTGTATGTAGACCTAGACCCACAGTAACCATCTTTTCACCACACTTTTCTAATTGTTAGATTGAACAGAGCTTTCTTTGTCTCCAGTTATCTCATCATGTTGGTCTTGCGCGTTTATGTTTATAGATAATATTAAGTCCTACAGATGTGATGTTACTCTGACCAAGTAGATTTTTCTTTCCAATGAATTCTTCATTGCTCTTGCGTTTATATTTTCTGAATAAAGTTTGACAGATGTGATGTTACTCTGACCAAATGGATTCTTCGTTTCCAATGGATCTTTCGAATCATATGTAGATAAAAGAAAAGCCAATGAGCGATATCGGAAAATGCATTGATATGAACAGCATTTTCTTTGCATTATGGAACAGAAAGGTTTGATTTTCGAGTATTTTTGAAAAATCAATTTGCTTTAATTAAAACAAAATATTCCCAGCAAACCATGAAGATTGCTCCAATCTTGGACCAACGCAATGTACCATTAGGCCAACATTGGGGCATCCTTCATTGCTTGCTGGGTTAGCGGTCTGTATGTAGACCTAAACCAACAATAACCATCTTTTCACCACAGTTTTCTAATAGTTAGATTGAACAGAGCTTTCTTTGTCTCCAGTTATCTCATCATGTTGTTCTTGCGCTTATATTTATAGTTGATATTAAGTCCGACAGATGTGATGTTGCTCTAACCAAGTGGATTTTTCGTTTCCAATGGATTCTTCATTGGTCTTGCGTTTCTATTTTCTGGATAAAGTTCGACAGATGTGATGTTACTCTGACCAAGTGGATTCTTCGTTTCCAATGGATTCTTCATTGTTCTTGCGTTTATATTTTTCTGGATAAAGTTCGACAGATGTGATGTTACTTTGACCAAATGGATTCTTCGTTTCCAATGGATTCTTCATTGTTCTTGCGTTTATGTTTTCCGGATAACGTTCGACAGATGTGATGTTACTTTGACCAAATGGATTCTTCGTTTCCAATGGATTCTTCATTGTTCTTGCGTTTATATTTTCCGGATGAAGTTCGACAGATGTGATGTTACTCTGACCAAGTGGATTCTCCGTTTCCAATGGATTCTTCACTGTTCTTGCATTTATATTTTCCGGATAAAGTTCGACAGATGTGATGTTACTACTACCAAGTGGATTCTTCATTTTTCAATGGATTTTTCCTTTCTGAGTGGCCTATTAGCATTATTGCCAGGTATGGTATTCAAGATCTACACCAGCTGTTTTTATGTTGTTTGTGTTTGGTTTATGTTTTCCTTTGACTTATTTGTTCACGTGTTTGTTTGTTTTTGTTAATATATGACATTCAGAATAACATCTGTCATACAAAGAAAGAATTTGTTTTAAAAAGCCTAGCGGGCTAAGCAGAACTATGATTTGACTGAATTTATTCACCAAAATATAGGCAATCATATTTCAATTTTAATTACCGTATACACATTCATTAAGAAGGTCATCCTATCAAGTTTGTAGATATTGCCACAGTTAAGTGAGTATTGCCATTTAGTATGTTTTCTTATTCCGGCCAAAATACCATAAGACGACAGATTGGAACGTGATTTTTAAAAAATCTGAGGAGATTCTTCGTGTGATTCTAGTCATACTGTTATAATTTTGCTATTGCAGACACAGATTTCAGGGGATGGCAAAAGTTAATCATACAGGAACAGGCAGCTTAAAGCAACGAATGCAACCGAGTATGTGTTTGTATTTATTTTACCACATGAGCGATAGCATGCTTTGTTGTGACGTCAGCAAGCTTCTTATCACCATGTGGTATTTTTCCAATCCTCTATACATCAAAGAAAAGCCAATGAAGATATTAAGAAAATCCATCAAGCCCCCAATATTGACCAGTTTTTTCATTGCATATTGGAACGCTTTTATATAAGGTTTGATTAGTTTTCAATCATCTGTAAGCTTCAAAAACTTTAAAATTAAAACAAATATTAACAGTTCGTATGTAGACACAGATCTACAGTGGCCATATGTTTTCACCGTACTTGGCAAGTGTTCATTTGAGAGGTTTCGTTGTTACTTTTAAAAAATACTTTGTAACGAATCGCCATTTCAATGAAAGCTACAGCAAGTGCAATAAGATCCCTTGTCGGATTGGTATGACTGAATTAGATTAAACTACATTACTTGGGTATTGCAGAGTCAGATTCCAGGAGATGACGAAAGTTAATCATGCAGGCAGCTAAAAGTAACAAGTTTGTAAATGCAGCTGGGTATACACCCTATTCTAACGTCCCTGCCATATTTCGAGCGCTAATACCATCTGGTGGCAGAAACCAGAATGAGGTTTTTTGGCTTTAATTATGCTACTTAAAAGATAGCACGTCTTGTTGTGACATCAATATGTATTATGAGCGGATCGTTCATTATCAGTATGTGGACGTGATTTCCAGCAACAGTTATTCAAATCTGCACCAGCTCTACTGATTTTTTCTTTGTGAATATATCATTCGGAATAAAATATATTTACTCTGATTTGGCTACTGTTGGACTCCATGTACTATGAAGGATATTATTACTTTGGTATTGCAGACACAAATTCCGGTTAACGAAAGTACACCGTAGCTGAACAGAAACGAATGTGAAAAAAATGCAACCAGGTAAGTTTAATTAACCACAATGGAGAAAGCACGCCTTGTTGTGACATAAGTGCAGCCTTATCCCTTCATCGCTAAATGATAATTTCTTATTTGGGGCATTGCTTTGGTTGATCTGTCCTTGTGTCCGTTTCTTCTTTAGCATCTCGTAGATGGATTGACGAAACGTCCTCAAGTTTGGCACAAATACCTTTTACTCATCAGAATTATTAAACCTTATTGTTAGACTTTTTAAGTGGCAAGTCATTTAGTTGTGCATTAACGGTGTTAACTTCCAAGTCTATTTCCAGCGTTGAGGATTTGAAACTTATCATTACATCATTGTCTCTACTACTTTGTGTGCCCATTATCATGGTTTTGTGAAGGGGTACACACGTATTATTGTTTCTTTCAGAAAATACTCTACTGGACGATTCATAATTTGTATGGAAGCTGTGGCATAGAGCACGTAAAACTGGTTCCAAATCTCTTTTTGATCCTCCAAGTGCCAGACCATGTCTCTTGCTGCATTGATACGTTACAGACTATCAACATCATGTACTTTCTGAAGGTCTAATATTTAATCTATTTGGGATAACGAAAATAAGCCATGGCTGAACAGAAACGAATGTGCAAAAAATGCAACCTGGTAAGTTTAATTTTGATTTAACGATACCACATTGAAGAAAGCAAGCTTTCTTATGACATAAATGCGGCATAACGCCTTCATCGCCAGATGATAGTTTTCTATTAGGATACATTATGTTTTGGCTTATCTGTCTTTGTATCCGTTTCTTGTTAAGCATATCGTAAATGGATTAACAGAACTAGCTTAAAATTGGCATAGATACTTTCCACTTGTGAAAAAAATTAAAAACTATTAAATGGCTTTTTAAGGTACAATTGATTTATTTATGTTTTAACGGTGTAAACTTACGAGTCTATATGTCCAGCGTTGAGGATTTGAGACTATCATTGTCTGTGCGCATTATCCTAGGGGTTTTTTTGTGAAGGGGTAGACAAAGTAAGGTTTCTTTCAGAAAATGCTCTACTGGGTGATTTGTAATTTGTATAGAAGCTGTGGCATAGAACATGTGAAAGTTGGTTCAAAATCTCTGCTCCCCAAGTGCCAGACCAGGTCTCTTGCTGGAGTGATAAGTTTTAGATTATCAACATGTGTTTTCCGATGGTCTAATATCTGATTGGGTTACTGTTTGACTCAATTACTTTGAAGTATATTAATTTGGTATTGCAGACGCACATTCCAAGGCATAACGAAATTAAACCATAGTTGAACAGAAAATGTGAAAATGCAACTGTGTAAGTTTGATTTCGTTTAATTATATAAGATTGAAGAAAGCATGCCTTGTTCTGACATAATTGCGGCGTAACTCCTCCATCGCAAGATGATCAATTTCTACATCTGCATGTCAAGTAAAAGCAAATGAAGATATGCGGAAAATTTATTTATCCTGTTATATTGATTTTCCGTTGCATTTCGAAACAATGCAATAAAAAAAAATTGCGCAGTGTTTAATAAATCTATTTGCTTCAAAAGTTTAAAATCAAAGGAAAGCTATAGTTTGTATGCAGGCTTAGACCTACGGTCGTCATATGGTATTTTCACCATACATTTCTAATTCATTATTTACAGGATCAGAGCTTTCTTTTTACCCTGTTATTTCCGGATATATTTTTCGCCTTTGGTTCTTGTATCTTTTATAGGTGATGATCGACTGCTGTGAAGACACTCTTCGACGTAATGGATTCTGCTGTTCCGACATATTCGTCATTTCCAAGCAGACGACAGGTGGCGATATGAATTTTTAAAATAACAATCTGAGAAGTGCCGTTACGGGGATATACACCCTGCAAACAGTTTTCCACATTTTGATATGGTCGTAGAGTGCACAAGGGATGTCAAAGATTTACCTTTGTGAGGAATTATATTTGTGTGGTCTTATTCTGTCAGGAAATTAAAAAAAAAATCAGGCAAAAAGTTCTATGAAGAAAGAAATGTTTGTTTTCTAAAATATTGCTCGCCGGCTGTATACGGGCGCATTGTGAGGAATTATATTTATGTGGCCTTATTCTGTCAGAAAATAAAAAAATTCAGGCAAAAAGTTCTATGAAGAAAGAAATGTTTGTTTTTTAAAATATTGCTCGCCGGCTGTATACGGGCGTTACAAGGTTAAAGAGTGTACTTGTCTCAATGTTGGAGTGGTAGGTTTCAGTTATAACTGCAAATGTTGAAGACTTGATGCTCTCCTGAGCACATTGATAGCTATGACAAGCTATGACAAGCTTAAAAGTGTAACACTGATAAGCTTCTTCACCACAAATTTCATGCATTAATAGTATTGTAATGATTTTATTACACTTATCTCTCTCCTGGATCTACTTATCTAAATATTTGGTTTTTGATTTGATATGGAGACAGAAAGATAGGTAACTATAGATGGACAGGCAGGTAGGTAGCTTCAAGTGGACGGGTAGGTAGGTAGTTTTAGGTGGACAGGCAGGTAGGTAGCTTTAGGTGGACAGGCAAGTAGGTAGCTTTAGGTGGACAGGCAGGTAGGTAGGTAGCTTTAGTTGGACAGGCAGGTAGGTAGCTTTAGGTGGGCAGGCAGGTAGGTAGCTTTAGGTGGACAGGCAGGTAGGTAGCTTTAGTTGGACAGGCAGGTAGGTAGCTTTAGGTGGGCAGGCAGGTTGGGAGATTTAGATGGACAGACAGCAGGCAGCTGTTAATGGATAGCCAGGTAGATAACTACGGATTCACAGGCAGGGAAGTAGGCAGTTATTGATTGAAAGGCAAGTAGATTTAGACTGTGCTATAGACCTACCACATAGCTGCAGACTTGAGTTTATTTAGACAAGACTCAGAAGTAGATGAGCGACTATTTAGATGGTTAGAGAAAGGGAGAGATGTTGACAATTTTTTTTATTTTATATTTTTTTTGTAAAAGTTGAAATATGTGCTTTTGGTGAATTTAGCTTTCAAATCTGCCACGAAAGCCGTGTTTGTGGTGATCACGTAAGATTTCCTAAAGACAAGAAAAAATAGCCCTTCAATACCATTCCAACAAGAGGCACGCACTTGTGGACCTTCGTTTTATTTGAGGCCACTAAAGGATGAAGTAAAGGTCGAAAGCCAAGGTGGTATTTGCATCCACCTGCAACTCATATGCATTATAGTTGATGTTTAAGGTGAACTGACACGGGTATTTTTGAATCACCTACTTGTCTTGCTGCCGAACGCAGTGGCAAGTTCTGCCTGGACGTATTTATTAAAAAAAACATCGCCATGTGGACCTTAGCTTTAAGGCCACTCAAAGAAGTAAACGTGTAAGACTAAGGTGGTATTTGCATTGACCTGCAACTCATTTGCGTTATGATTGATGCTTGAGATGAAATGACATGCGTAGTTTTCAGTCGTCTAAAAGTCTTGCTGTCGCACGCAGTGTAAAGTTCTGCCAGGATGAGGTTACCAAAAACCTCATCACATTCACCAACAAGAGACAGTTGGATGTAACTGTCTCAGATGTACACCAATGAACGGTGTCGCCTTAGCACTTAACGACCAGGGTGGTTGAGGAAACATGTTCACTCGGGGTAAATATTATCCTGAATAATTTCTTAAGATTGTCATTAAAAATTATACCACCATCCTTCATCATATGGATGAGAATCAAAATGTGTCGCGGAGAAGTTGAAGCTAAAAGACATTTCGGAGACTATACTATTGTTGTTCACCAGCTATATGCAATGGAAATGATCTTTTGGTGGTTTTTAATGCAGGGGATTTGTCCCTGTGCTTTTTCCCACGGAAGGTCTGGGTTGCATGAACAATAGTCGCTTTCTGCATTTGCAGCTTCTACTTCCAAATCTAAGGTGGCTGCTGGGAGCAGTGTAAAATGTGGTCTTGTAACAAATAAACTATTCTAATAAAACATGTGTAAAATGATGAACTGTCAAACTTGTTTATTTTCTTGTGTGTGTGTGCGTGTGTGTGTGTAGCAAGGCTCATGTGTGAAAAAAAAGCATAGACTTATCATTGCCATAGGGACAACACGAACATTATAACTATAATGCATGCAAGATAGGAGTGGCAGGGCAATGGGTGAAAAAAGGAGTAATTATTGTGCTAAACATGAAAACTCTGCATGATACACGAGCAAGCATGAACAACCTCAGCCACGACACGTACAGTTGCCACCTGGTTTATTTCACAATTTAATGATGACAATGAAATTCTCGTTTCGTGCGCTTGGGTATACGCTGGTCGAAACCAAGACGATTCTCTCATGGAAGAATGAGATTATATAAAATATACACTTGCTAAATTTAGACACCATATTTTAATAAGACTCATAATCAAAAATATGGAATTCGTGCGAAATAAAGGAAATGGTAAAATTTCACACGGTGTGCTACCAAGTTGGTTAATGGAAACCGTAAATGGGAGCCATCAAATGGTCACTACCATTAATAATATGCATCGCCTTCTGAACGACGTTCTTGGTGGTAATCAACCCACTATGGACCCACATTTCGGGCTTCAATATCTAAAAATCTCTGTTGTATTTTCTCTCTGCCTGTTTTAATAGATCCATCTCTGTTGGATATAAATCACATAAAATGAGCAGGGATGTACTATGCTGATTTTTTATATAGCTATAAGTTCTTATGATGAGTCCCCAGCATCGCCAAAGTGCACCACAAGCCAAGTGCATTGGACAATATCTTAAATGTTCAAAAATTTAAATATGCAAGTCAATTATTAAATTTAGAAAGTTTAGTGATGATATCGATGTCTAGCAATATAGTCTTTATGAATATGAAATGATCATAGTTTTACTTATTATCGTAAAAATATCATCCAATGGGAAAACAGCATTATCAAAATAAGCAATCGGATCTTTATTAACCTTGTCGTGATTGGCCGTTATGCAGCAATTTGTAATAACCTGTACTAGAAAAAAGACAGAAAATTGTAATGCGGCGGCAATTTTTAACAATTGCGGCAATATGTTATATTATTTGCAATTTGTAAAAATGTAGAAAAATTTAATTAATCAGGTGAGTAGGAAAACAATAAAAAATGTAATAGATTGCATAGAAGTGCGTCTCATCGGAATGAAAGGTATTGTTGAGACGATCACCTATGAAGTTTTTTTGGTTAAAATTGTGATTTTGATAAAACTAAAGAAGAGAAACTAAAACCTCATAAGAAGGCGAATGCTGGTGGGAATTGGGACGCAAATTTATTCACATTCAGCGGTCAGCCTGCAAAATTGCACATTTTCATGGATGGCAACATGTAAGAAAATCGTCAGTCACATGGTGCCCACTGTGGAAAACCTTTTTAAAAACCAGATCCCAAGTATATTTTAAGCTCTTAACTTGTCTTTTGGCTTTATATTCTAGGAAAAGTAGTGCTAGACTACCTCCATATCCTGGACATACTACTGCCTATACCCTATGCGGGTATAGAAACACCGGAGAACACTTTCTGTTACAGCCCTTACTATGAAACCAAGACCCATTTCCGGTCAGCCTCTTGGATCAAACGAGGAATCACCTTAAACAATCAGCATTTCCGTTTCAAAACCTGTTCACTTGGACTCGTCTGTCAGATGAGTGGCAAGGCCACAGTTAATCTCGAGACCCCTTTAACAGATCACAGTCAATTCGTCACTCCATGTTGAATTTTCAGTCACATCTATCGACTATTATTTATCGCAGGCACATGCAGATGTAGCAAAACTATCAGCTTTGACGTGTGATTACTTTGATCAATAACGCATAAAGAAAGAAAAAAGAAAGAAAGAAAAAGTGTTTACTCATACAGTGAAACCTCTCTACAGTGGGCACCCTGGGGACAAACAAAGACAGACTGATATACTAAGTCTGTCGCGTGGATCGGATTCCACAGGTCCTAGTTCTCTCTGTGACTTGATTACCAGATATTTCAGTTAATTTATTACTCCCTGTGATTTCAATATACAAATATATTCAGTTATTTAATTTCATTGTAGGCCTGTATGCCCGTGCCACCCCCCCTAGCCCCCCCCCCCCCGTGATATCTCTAGATTCAACGGTTTTTCCTCTTCACTATGACCACTAAAACAGTGTGGAAAACTTTAAAAATATTTTAGATAGTTTGCTATGCCACGAAACTTCATAAATATTGATATTTACACATAATCAAAATTAATAGTATACATGATGTAGGCCATAACTTTTAAAAATGCAAGGAAGAGACAAACTGGAAACAACCGAAGCCTAATAGGACTAGAAAAAAAATAGAAATATGTAAGTCGAAATTTCGAGTTATTTTCTCGAAATTTTGAGTTCTACATATTCAAATTTCTTGCTTTTTATAGAAGTATCAACTTTAACATGCCAAAATTTTCAGTTTATCACGAAATATCGGGTTTATAGCCTCAAATTTTGGTTTTAACATATTTCATTTGGAAACATAATTGGCCGACAGGCTCACCAGCTTATATTAGGGCCTCTTGTGTTTTTTCTAAAAATCTCTGAACTTTCGTGATCTTTCTCGAAACTCCGTGATTATCCTGACATTTCGAATTCAAAAACTCGAAACTTCGCCTTTTTTTCTTCGAAATTGGGAGGGTTTTTCTTATATCATAGTTTCGAGTTTTCTTGATATTTTATTTGTTCCCTGGAAATTTCGAGTTTGAAATCTCAAAATATGGAGTTTCATATTCCCAAAATTTGGACTTTTTCTCATGTTCTCTGAATTACGTGTTTCTTTTTTGAACCATCGTAATTTTTCTCGTAATTTCGACTTCTAAATATCATTTTCCCGAGTTTTAATACGCAAATTAAAGTGTTGCATGCTTTTATCTCTGGTGACCACAGGTGGGAAAGCTTATGCGATCACTCATGTCTGTCCGTCATTCCGTCCGTAAACTTATGCTTGTGAGCGCTGTACGGTCCACGGTTTTCAAGGTAGCCCCATGTAACGTTCAGGACTTATCAACTGTATGAAAATCTAGGTCAAGTTCGATACTGGTGGCACCACCTACAGTATTATGTAATATAATTGTCAAAAGGTGAAATTCATGTGACCGCTCTAGCATCCTGCATATTTAATAGATCTTCATGAATTTCAGTGGGGCTGCAGAGGTCAAACTCAAAGTCTCAGTTGCATATGATACTGGTGGCGCCACCTATAATTTGACGGAATTTATAAGCCAAAATAGGTTAAAAGATTTAAAATTCCTTTATCTCAAAAAGTAAGTGAATCAGACACGCGCCAAATTGATAGGATGTGTAGACAATGTCCAATGCTAGTCTGTAATATAATATCAGTGACCTTGACCTATTTTCGTGAGGTCGCCAATACTGTAAAAATGAAAGAGGTGATTTTGTAATGGTAGGATGCAGCTTAGGCATCAATGGCAAGGAGAATTGAGCCTCCTGATCAAAATTGCAATTGATTACATTGTGCATAAAACTGTACTTGGTGATCTACTTTTTGGGTCACCGTGACCTAATCATTATGGATTTTGGCGCCTGTCCATGTTTATTGTCTTTCATTAATAACTCGAAAAATTATCACCCGATTTGAACAAACAGACCATGTATGGTAAGCTGGATACGGGGCACCCATCTTTTATACTAATGATTTTTAGTCCGAGTTGAAAGTCAAGGTTAAATTGCCCGTTGGAATAAAGTAGATATCTTGTGAATGCTCTGCACCCCACAGTTTTTATGTTGCTATTTTGACCAGCGAATTACTACACTTTAAACTTGCATGTTTACCTGCGTTTTACGCACCTCAAATGCTGTAAAGTATAATTCCAATCTAAATCACATCTCCCATCAAGTTATATGAACCTTGTAAATGTCTAAATCTTAATATTAAAGTTTGGAAACGGGGCTTTGGCGGCCAGATTCTCATGTTGATGAGGCAATATGTTGTGCTTTCACGTACAATGACCTTCAAAATATACGATACCATTAAACTTGTGCTTGGATGAATACGTGAACCTTCGTGTTATATATAGCCGTGAACATCCCCCCCCAACTCCCCCCCCCAAAAAAAACAGTATGTGATATTTATTAATTCCTTAAGAAATAACCAACGTGATAGTTCTGTTGGGCATTTTGAGAAGACCTTAATAATACACAACTACTATTGACAACAACTTTGTTAACTTTTCATTTATATCCACCATATTTTTCTTTCCTTTCTTTCTTCACCAATTCATTTATTCAATTTCATTTTGGTATGTCGCGTCATTTCGTTCATTTGTCCATAGCATTCTTTGTACGTTTATTCTCTTATTCATTCAAGGCCTGCTTTTCGCCTGCTAAAAATTCATTCCTCTATGGAGAAATGTACTCTTCACAGGAAGCACAGCAACTCTTGCCATTTACTTAATGCATTTAAAACGGTTTGAAATATTCATAATCATGCTGAAATGAAAAATAAAACAGTTTATTAAACTGGAGGCAAATTCTAATAAAAATAACGGATGGATTCCTCACGTACATATGTTCTTAACTTACATGTCAATCAAACAGGTATATTGTTATTTGTACACTATACTGACACTATAGACTAGTCTGTATTAATGAAAAATATTTCAAAGGTTGTGAGGACCAGTTTAAAACCACCTGTTGCCTTTTAATGGTGACTGCCTGTCTCAAGTCAGGAGTGAAATTTGTTTCTTCATATTGGTATTGAAAGATGGTGTTGATGCTTTGGTAAGTCTGGAATCCCTTTGCTGTTATTGTTGGGTTTGAAATTTATGAATGTGGGTCATGTTTTTCTAAACTATTAGGTTAATCCTAATCCCTGGTGAGATTATCCACAGGTACTGTCCGAAAGTTCAAAGTCCTATGACAGTTGCAAAATGATTTGGTACAAATCCCACAGAGGTACGGTTTGGGTCCAATGTGGTACTGAAAGGTGTGGTGCTGATTCAATCCCACAGAGGTACGGCTTGGTTCCAATGTGGTACAGTATACCAGTCAACTCAAAGACAATGTCCCCACTCCACAGGTACAAAGTGTAAATGGGTAGCACAAAATGTAGAAGTCCACTTAATACAATGTCCACACTCCACAGGTAATAACAATAGTTCACAGTCCCACTGGCTTGTTGTCAAACAGCTCTTGTCAGATCATGAATTCTCTCCCCCTCAGTCAGGAAAATATCTGCTTTATATATATATATATATATATACATATACAGAGAACCCTCTAATTTGTTCCAGAGTTTTAACAGTTAGTCACAAATCCTATTGCATTGAGACCTGTCTGGATCACTTCATATGAATGTAGGTCACCATTCTAGCCTATTCCACATGTTTACCAGTTAGTTATATGTGAGTCACCCACAAAACGGGCCAACTCAGTGACTCTGCAGTGACCCTGCAAAGTATTCGTTGAACTCAATGACCCGGCACACTCAATGAATACAGTGACCTTTCCAAATGAAAGCAAACAGCTTTACACAATTTCATAACATATGGTTCATAGAAAAATTAAAGATGAGGCTGCCGATAGTAGTTTTAACCAAAAATATTGTGAAAAGATATGAACAGAAACATCTCAAATAAATTCAAGCTGAGAAGAAACCTACATGGGCAGTAGTTAAATGTTTCCATTTCCATACTATGCATGTTTTTGCAATGAGGTTATCTGAGAAGTGCTTACTTTTGAATTTGGATAAAGTTCAGATGTGATGGAAACTCTAAATAATTATTCTAATATAGAAAGAATTAAAGACTTAAGGCAATACAGACTAATGTTAGCAATATCTACATGCTTGACGTGCTTAAAGTTTTATACACAGCATCCTTTGGATATAGTTGAGAGCAAGAATTAAACAGGGGGCAGCAGATGATGGAGCCACAAAACACTGTGAAAAAAAAGAACAAAAAATCCCAAGTTTTGTCAGTTTGAGAAGAAACCTACATGGGCAGTTGTTGAATGTGCCCATTTCACTACTATGGGCATTATTAAAAAAGGTATCTCAAACGTACTTGCATTTCAATATAGATGCAGTTCAAGGATCATACAAGCTGTAAGCATTTATTGCAACTAGTTATCTGAAACATACTTGCATTTTAATATAGATGCAGTTGAAGGATCATACAAGCTGTAAGCATTTATTACAACTAATATAAAATCCCACCAGTACTTTTGGACCTGTATCCACTGTCGCCGCATCCTTCTCGCCCAAGCGCCAGCTTTCACACACCAGGGGGGAGGGGGGGGGGGGTCTTGGCAGGTCCTACTAGTGCTGCTGCAAATATAAGCCCGAGGGCGACTTCTATGTCTGATACAAAATAGGAACTGCGGGGCCCACTGCTGGCTACAAATAATGTAGTTTTTTATTGCAGTGTATTTACATTTTTAGGTTATGCTCACTCTGGAAAAGTCCCAATATATATATATATATATATATATATTGCTCATTACATTTATTCGGCAAATTAACCTTCCTTGCACCACAATCGCACATATATTTTGGATACGACCTCTTCAAAATATCAAATCAGCTCACTGGCACTTGGCTGACATTTTGCGGACTCTGCACCCAACGGTTTGTAAAGGAGGATGCAAATGGGACTTTCTGGGGGAGGTGGGGGGATGAGGGGGGAGGAAGGGAGCGGTGGTCATTATATATATATATATATGAAACCAAAAGTATATCCTTTGCAGATCGTGAGGGATCAATAATATATGGAACCAAAAGTATATATTTTGCAAAATAATCCAGAGCATCAATAACAATCATATATGCTTCGACCAGGCAGATTAAAGTTAAGATAGTAAGTCATGTTTTAAAAGTACTTTAACGACCGTTTGCCCTGGCAACTCGGAAAACAGAAGCTGCTGAAAGCACGTGGCCACGATTCGCTGTGATTTTCCTGTCCCACAATGCATTGCACCATGTTTAAAAATAGCACTCACCGTTTGTGCATGCATGCCATGCTGGTATCGTATTGCATTTGGATTTATAACTAATGGATGATACCTGCTTCAGACACAACAGAGCAAGCAGATTAAGGTTAGGATAGTAAGTCATCTTTAAAAAATATGTTGACGACCATTTTCCCTGGTAACTCGGAGAACAGACACCTGGAATCCAGCGATACAAGATACCTATACCGCACCACCATGGCTATATGCAGCAGCTAAAATGCTGTGTTCGAGTTGATTTACTGCAAAATGACACATTGGCCAGCTTTTCTGTTAACTTGCAACTTGGTTATGGTTGATTACAACGACCGTTTTTTTTTTTTTTTGTACCGGTGGTCGTTTGTGGGGCAATTTTGCTGGTCGTTGGTCATGTGTTGCAGCCGGTCTACTCTAGGGTTGTCCAACTGGAGCATCAGAGCAAAATTCTGCATTGCATTGCATTGAAAGTGCTCCATGGAATCAAATTTGCTGCTACAAAGATTTCCAGTTGGACAGCACTGTGGTCGTTTGAGTCAGGTCATTTGACATTGCAAAAGTGCCCGTGCCAAGGAAAACTGGTCGTTTTGACTAGGTGGAGACTGGGGTTGGTAATTGCAGGTACTACTGTACCATGATTATACCATGCAGAACCTGCTCGCGTATATCAAAAAGAGTGAATGCAAGAACATTTTTTAAAAATAAAGTGAAATCATTCTTGATGCAGATTCAGAATCTGAATCTTTTTTTACCAGTTACGCCCCTAGAGGCCAACAATCACACAAAATTACGAAAGATGGAGGTGCCCTGCATTGGCACATACAAAGACTACAAACATTACAATCACATGCAGGACTGCCGTGAGATGGGAGTACTGGAGAGGGAGCACTGTACATATTTATAATTTCAGTATCTTAGTGTTATAAAAATATGCCTTTGGTGCTTATATCTATTTATTTGTTTATATATTAATTTATTGAAAATTTAGATCCATCTTTTAATTCATAAATGATTAAAGCATTTCAGCCTGTGCAAAGCAACTTCATATTTTTCTGATTTCATACTTGCTATTTTGATGTTGTGGTCCACCATGGAAATGAGCCAAGGTAAGATTCCCTAAGCATTTGGTGCTCCCATTTCCTGCATCATAGGTGTGCTTTCAGCAATTTTATTGCACAATGCTGGCATATGTGTGAATAAAACATTATCAATCAATTAACATTCAGTGATAAAAGTTAAGTATATATAGGCCTAGTGATTATCTTAATGATTTTTCCTCGTTTCTGTCGAGAAAATACAAACTTACTAATTGCAGAGTAAGTTATCTGTTTTTTTCCCCGAATTAATAAACATAATAGGTGTGCAAAAATTCCCTAAAGCGTCACATGTATCAATACAAAAATTGTCTTATCTTAATTGATAACGTGGCGATGGTCTCTTTTTAAAATTCAATTTTTACTAATTTTTGCTCATTTCCATCCAATTTTTGTACAATCTGAGGGAAAATAGCCAAATCAGTACAATTATGACTAAAATGTTGTGATTTAGTCAACCATGTTAAGGCACGATTTTCCACTCGAAACTCCCCAGAATGCACCATTTTGCATGCTCAAATTCCATGTTTTTTCAGGGAATGGAGGGGGAGGGGAATGCTCCCAGACCCCCATAGCATGCCTCCGGGCGCTTGCTTTGGTCCTTTGAGCCACATATGTCTCAAGTGGGCCACTGAAAAAAAATGTACTTTTTGGAACCCCTGGGCCTCTAAGTTTCTAGCACTGGCCTGGGTCGATTAATATTTATAAGGGAAGGGCGGCTTGAGAGTAAGTGTATCTTTTTATTTTTTTGTCCCATTAATTTTAGGGTTGGGCCTTTTTTAGTAGGGTCTGTCAGGTTACCGGAACCTCACATATGTTTTTGTTAGGCCTTCGGTAAGCTGGACATTTGTTAAAACATGTTTAAAATGGTTGTTCCTTCCCATGTTACACATTACCTCTTTTCACGTCGGTTAAATTTGTTACCCGAGCACAGCCGGAGGCACTTGTGGTAATATAAAAGACGTAAAGACTAAACGCAATACTGACCATATTTTCAGCAATGTCTACAAAGTTGACCGGATGAAGTTTGTGATACATGAGTGCAGTATCATTGGAATATGGTTGAGAGGCAAAAATAAAAATAAGGCAGAAATGCTGTGGTGGCAAAAATATTGTAAAAAAATAAGAATAGAAATATCTCAAATTACTTTATTCTGAGAAGAAATGTACAGGGGCAGTAGTGAAATGTTTCCATTTAACTACTATGGGTGTGTTTGCAATGAGGTTATCCGAAATTTTCACGATTCAATCCAGAGGAAGTTGCAGAATCACACAAACTTTAAACATTTATGTTAACATAGAAAGAGTTAAAGACTATATGCACTAGTGGGGAAATTTTGACAGGATCTACAAACTTGATATTTTTCACGCAACAGCAATGACGTGTTACCCATATGTCCGTGACGACTACTACTGAAATGTTCATTCTGGTCAAAACATGACTACAATGAGCAAAAAAATTCTGTTGTAACATGAGTGCAAGTAGGATTATGTATGACATTAATATATATGTACCATTTTTTTTTTATTTTCCACAAAATACTGTATATTGATGTATTTGCCAAATGTCTGCAATGAGTATAACTCGAGATTTTCAGTCTGACCAGACTATGATTATAATAACATTATATTAATTTTAGTCACTCCTATTGAGAGACCTGCATGCATTGTTTTTCTTTCTTTTTATCAGTTCACCAGGAGACAACCAGGTCTCCATTCTTGAAGTCTGTTATGGGCTCATCACGTTCTAAGTAATGCGGTTTCCTGCTACATCCGCATCCTCAACATAAAATACTTGATATTCTACCACTTAATAGGACTTGATGATTTTGCCGATAACTCCGTGATACCAGCGTTCTACACCTGCGTCACTGTCACTCCACAAATGAGAGACTGATTTGTCTTAAGAGATCTCTGGATGACAAAGACAGTCTTGAATTTTTTTCAGATTCCTTGTCCACACTTCCAGACATGGTCAACTTCAGCAGATTTTGTCGAAGAGGACAGTTGTCGTCCATTTGACGGAAAGGCGAAAACAGACATGTCTTTAAATTTCTGTGACAGCAGAATCTTTCTTACTTTAATTTGTGTTTCCAAAGCGGCTTTTTAGTGACCCTCTAGATAAATTCAGTTCTTTGTCCATTTGTGTTTCAGACACACATAAACCTCCTATTTCTGTAATTGCATGTAATAAGTTTTCACTAACAACTCTTTTGTCTTCACGTTCGCTCATTTCACTTTGCTTTCTTTTTAGGTCTGCTTTCCTTTCTTCGCGTATTTGTTTCGCTCTTTTCCTGGCACTTAACATTTCTGTCGCAGCCATTTTTCTTGCTGTACTAATCACCATAACCCTTGCCTGGCCCTGCATGCCGTTCAACCACACACTAATTCCATTTGCTACTGAGCAAATCTTGGCTTCATGAAAGCCAATTTTTTTCCATTGGGAGCTCTCCTCAATGACGAGTACAGTTTTGCTAAAATACGTTCGCCATTGATGATGTTGGCTGAACAAGATGCCGCAACTTCTTATTACATGATCACTTGGAGAGTGGTAGGCTCCTCCGGGAAGATGATCAGCCAGGAATATATATCTTGCAGCAATTAGTGCTTTTACATTGTCATCACTTGCTGTTTGTTTCATAAGACTGTCCAGCACAATATCTCTCTCAATGGTGGTGACAGATGATTATACAGTGCATTTTCCGACATCAACTCAGATGCGTCCTAGCTCCATGTCTGCAGAGATTCAACTGCTTCGCTATAAAATTTGCTCAATTCCAGCACAGGACACTCAACCATACAGTATAAGACAACCAAGACCCAGAGATTTGCTTGGTTTTTTGGACCCAGAGAACGACACCTGTCAAGTACAGTTTGGCTTTACAGATCGGTATGGATTGCCGGAATTAACAGGTTGGGTTTGCCCCACACTTTGTTAATGAAGTCTAAGATTTCATGTTTGAAATGATAGATGGCTTCACCATTATGAAACAAGACATGAAATCTCACCCCAACATTGTACTCTACCAGGTTTTTCTCCAACATGTCAAGGTATTCTTTTATTTCTGCAGGGCAACCCGCACTCTCCTTGTGGAAGGACTTTGCCATTGCACAGATACACGCGTCCGTTTGGGATTAACCACGATGAGCAAAACTGTGTTGTCTGGATACATCAGTAGCACTAGAGGTAAAGCTACAAGTTCATTTCACACAATAATTAAAACACAGAGCAGAAGAAATGAGTATGTGTCATATTATAGCCAGAAATGTGTAAGAATTGCCAACTTTTTCTTTCAATGCGATTTTCTCGGAACTTTTTTTTTTGCCCAACCTGTACAATTTGTATCTCGCTACACAAACGTACGGATTGCCCTATCACATTAAAATCAACGGACATTAAAAGAAAAATATCATATCTCGGAATGGTTCCCAGGATTTCTATTTCTGACAACCCCTTCCGTGACTTTGGAGCAATTTATAGAAAGAAAGTGAACAACCTGTCAGGACTAAATTAAAAATTTTATAACTTTTTATTTATGCTATTTCAGGACTAACCATTGAATTCGATCCTGGACGTGGATATATATTTTAAATTTCTTCTGATTTCAACTGGAACAAAAATTTGTGTGACTTTTGCGCGAAAAATGTGAAAATCCTACCAAGTCAGAAAGAATGCTACAAAATCTCAAAAAATTCCAATCCTGCAAAAAGACCCTATGGAAACAAATCTATGGATATGTAGTGATCAGAAAATATATAGGTCTAATGTACTTGTAAAAAAATTAAATAGGTAATATCGATCCAAAGTTGCCAGTGTCACTGCGCACTAGCTTCACAGCTTCCACCTTAACCAAAGTACGGTATCGAATCGAACAAGACAATTTTACTGGGCCCGAATGAAAAACAGCCCAGCTGATTCAGATTCACATAATAATAATGATAATGATAATGATAATGATAATAATAATGATAATGATGATAATAATAATAATAATGATAATAATAATAATAATAATGATAATAATAATAATAATAATAATAATAATAATAATAATAATAATAATAATAATAATAATAATAATCATACTTTTTTATTATTAATATTGTTATTATTATTATTGAATTGAATCCAGATAATAATTTGTGGTTGCAAGAAACACCTTTAGATCAAACTTGTCACTCGAATTGCCGACTGAAGAGACCCATATCTGTATTTTTTTGCACTCCACACGTGTAATAGCGATAACACGGATCTTGTTCTGCTGTGGAGGTGATTGTTAGACGTAGTTTGGGGAAGTGCGCAGTCTCAAGAATTTCTCGTGTTCCCCAGATCACATGGTAACTCTTGCGATAACGCCACGCAAAGTTGTTTCCGCGGTTACTTTGCCGCTGCACTTCTTGTCGGGCTTTCAGTGCATGAGAATGGACGCAGTGGACCGGGACAAATACAATGAGTGGGCATTATCCCAATTCTCTGACAGTGCAAAGTCAAAAACAATGCCCAGGGCTCAACTGGACGTCATTATCCAATAAGGCAATATGAAGAGGATACATCCAAAGTTCAAGGGCTTTATCTGGAATCCTGGTTTTTTTAAATCCCGGAGCGAAGCGTAGGGATTTAAAAATGCAGGATTCCAAATCACAAGAACAAGGGATGTATCCTTTTTATACCATGCCTTCTTTGTTTTCATGAATATAAATGCATTTTAAAATGTATTCACCAAAGCAAATCAGTGCTGTGTTGAAATTTAGCCACGGAAATTAAAGCAGGGATATATGTGTAAGCAGGTGACATAAATATCCCTTGAGAAAACAAAGGAGGCATGGTATAAATAAAACAAGAAAAGAAAGATTTGCTTGAAAGCAAATCTGTCTGGGTGTGTGAAAAATTTGCACAATTACAAAAATATTCAGTGTTCCAACACTTCTACAATATCTATAATTTGAGCCCAACATGATGAAAATTGGATTAAAAGTGACCGAGTTATAGCTAGATGAATATTTCAAAGGTCCAAATGACCTTGATCTTCGACCTCTAGAGGTCACATGTAAATTATAAAAATGTGCAGTGTTACAGTTGCTACAATTTGTGTCCAGCATGATCAAAATTGGATGAGAACTGACCGAGTTAAAGCTACATGACTATCTCAAATGGCTAAATGACCTTGACCTTTGACCTCTAGAGGTCACATGTAAATTTCAAAAAATGTCCAGTGTTATAGTAGCTACAATTTGTGTCCAACATGATCACAATTGGATGGAAATTGACTGATTTATGGCTGGATGAATATTTCAAACGTACAAATGACCTTAACCTTTGACCTTTGACCTTTAGAGGTCACATGTAAATTACAAAAATGTGCAGTGTTACAATATCTACAATTTGAGTCAAACATCATCAAAATCGGATGAATACTTTGGAAGCCAGAAGCAATTGGATTTTCATAATTGCCCTAATTTGCATTATTTTCAAAATCTTGACTATTCAGAACGATATGCAAAACTTCACTGCAGGTGCTACTACCATGCAAAGTTTGAAGTTTCTAGCTTGCACGGTGTCTGAGTTTAAGACGACACAAAAAATCTGGCGGAAAGAAAGAGATCAATAAAGAATATTAGGTAAAACAATATGTCTGTGTTCACACACAGACATAAGGCGAAAAATGCGAGGATGCTGCGCTGCAGATGTTGAACAAGATTGCGCTCTCCAAGTGGAAGAACAGGGTAGGTTATCCTTCATACATATATCTTTATTAAAGCACTCGAGGTACACAACATAAACACAGGAAATGAGCGAAACGAAAACGTCAGGTAGACATACATACATCTGATTGAGAGAGAGAGAGAGAGAGAGAGAGAGAGAGAGAGAGAGAAGAGAGAGAGAGAGAGAGAGAGAGAGAGAGAGAGAGAGAGAGAGAGAGAGAGATTGTATGGTGCAATAATAATTTTATTCACAATTAAGGAACACGCCCTCTAGGATTTTTTACCCTTTGTTTATTGTTGGATGTGTAGAAAAGGACCATGGGATATTCAGTTCACCACGCTGAGCGTGCAGTCTGTGGAATAGAAATACAATGATGGTATCTAATCAGAGAAATGTGTTGGATTCTAAATTTTAAATTCAATTCAGAGACATCCACATATTCTTCCAATTATATATTATTTTAATTGAAAAGGAACTGTGATGTACAGTTCCTTAGACTTTTTGTGTAGTCCGGGGAATCAGAAATATTATGAGATATGACTAGTTTTGTGTATCTGTTTACATGTATATTTCTTGGATTAAGAAACCCATATAACGATAAAAAGATTGTATCTACAATGTCTTTGATTTTTTAAAATCAACCATATAATGAAAAAAAGTTTGTATCTCAAATGATGTCAGAAAGAGCTTAACACCTAACAGGTTATAAATTTGCAGACCTATTGTACAGTCTTGAGAATTTATAACCTACTTCCATGTTCTACTTACCCATGCAATCTCCAAAATTAGCTATTAGATTGTACTCATGATATTGATTTTTCTTGACAGTAAATTAAACTGGAGCTGTTTTACTGGTTTGCTCTACAGTTCTTCAGGCTTCTCATTTTGTATGTGCTTCTTATCCTGTATCTCAATTGGCATTCCAAGAACCTGACATCTCAAACGAGTATGAGCCTGGCAGACAGGAACGTCTGTCTCAAGAAGTTTTGGGTGTAAGTATTGTGGTAAAACCTATTCCTTAAACTTGAAAGATAAAGTGCCCCAGACCAATCATATGGTCTGGGGAATAAAAATACCAAGTTGATATTGGGCGAGAGGAAGTTTATATCTGGAATGATGTTGGAAAGAGCTTAACAACTTATGTTTTGAAATCCTCAAACTGATCGAAGTCTTGCAACGAACCCAGTTTCATGAACTAATTACCCATGCAGTCTCCAAAATGAGGAAAGACCAATTGTTTTGAGGAACCACATTTGGGCATGCCCTTGGGGTGGTGGCCCCTTAAAGGGGTGTCTCATGACCGAGACTTGCTTAAACTAGTGAAACTATAACTGCAATAAAATGACTGAAATGCAATAAAATAAATTATTGAAAAAATATATTTTAAAAAAGTGAATGAAAATAGCTGAAAATGAAACCACTAGATAGTGCTTTAATACTAGCTGTTTCATTTCAATACATAAATATTTGTTCTGAACAATTCCTGCTTTAATTATTACAAAAAGTCAGGCTTTTAGTTTGTCTGTTGATGTATACAGGTTGATGTACATATAACAGTTCAGACGAATAAGCGACATCGTTTGCAGTCTGCCCTAGGTCAAGAGGAAGACCGAAGTGTGTATGAAAGTATTTTCTTAAAAAAATAATTCAATGATGCCTCTTTTTTACCGAACACCTCACTATATTGAACACTTTTTTCCGGTTCCAAAGCTGTTCGGTATAGAGAAGTTTTACTGTATATCTATTATGTATGTGTCTTGTATCTTAAATTAATAAATAAAAAACATAGAATGAAAGTAGTGTGTATCTGAAGTAATGTTGGAAAGAGCATATAGTTTAAAGTTTCTTGAACAAAATGGGTTAAAACTGTGCAGTCTGGGAAATCACGAATATAGTGAGATATAAATCAATTTCATGTAAGTATGTTTGATAATATCTTACGTAACAGAAAATCTGTGTGCTGAAAAAAGTTTGTACCTAGAATTCATGTTGGTAGGTTCTTAACAACTGAATTTTGTAATTCTGCAGCCTGATTGTACAGTTTGTATAATAATTCAATTCTATGAACTATTCATCCACGCTGTCAACAGTATAGCAATAAAGATTTTGTACCTTCCAGGCTGGTTTACTTTCCAGTCCTTTCATTTTCTATATGCTTCTGATCCTATGTCTCTTTCGGTATTCCAGGAACCTGACATCTCAAGGTAGACATTGGACTTGCTGGTGGTGACCGTCAGCAGAGAGGGGAACGGGTTCTGAATTTAAGTGTACGCTGCTATCCCCGAACCTTTGAAATAAACAGTTCCCCTTTGAAATAAACAGTTCCCCAGACTGATCATGCATTCTGGGGAATTAAAATACTATAATGATATATGGTGACAGAAACATTGTATGTTGGAATAGAAATTTTATTCATAATTAAGGAACACAGCCTCTAGGACTTTCTACACTTTCATTATTGTTTGAAGTGAAGAAAAGGACCTGAGATATACAGTTCGCAACACTAAGCGTGCAGTCTGTGGAATGTAAGTATTATGATGGTATCTGATCACAGAAATGTCTTGGATTCTAGATTCTTCCACATATCATTCCAATTATATATTATTTGAATTTAACACAAGGAACTGTGATGTACAGTTCCCCAGACCAATTGTGCAGTCTGGGGTGATCAGAATTATTATGAGAAAGAAATAATGTTTATGTATCTGTATACATGTATATATATCTTTGATTAATAAAAACACATTATAATGAAAAAAAATTACATCTGTCAATTGTCAAGCTGTTTCTACACTTTTATTATTCTTTGAAGTGAAGAAAAGGACCGGGCTTGTACAGTTCCCCAGGCTAAGCGTGTAGTCTGTGGAATATAAGTATTATAATGGTATCTGATCACAGAAATGTGTTGGATTCTAAATTCTTCCACATATTGTTCAAATTATATATTATTAGAATTGAAGACAAGGAACTGTGTTGTACAGGTCCTGAGACCAATTGAATTGTCTGGGGAATCATAAATATTATGAGATAGGAATTATATTTATGTATATATATATCTTTGATTAATAAAGACACATAAAAATGAAAAAAAGATTGTATCTGTCTATTGTCAAGCTCTTTCTACACTTTTATTATTCTTTGAAGTGAAAAAAGGACCCGGGATGTGCAGTTCCCCAGACTAAGCGTGCAGTCTGTGGAATATAAGTATTAGGATGGTATCTGATCACAGAAATGTGTCGGCTTTCAAAAACCCCCTCCCGCACCCTCCCCTTGTCAATTTCCAAGGTGAGATTTCTCCAAGGGTTGACACCTATGCAAAAGTGATCATAGAATGTTTGTACATATCAGGTCGATTGTGTACCATTGTTACAGTCCCACCACTGTTGACAGTGCCAGGAAAACAGATTGCGCGTTAATCGTAATAGGGAAAAGGTGATTCTATCGTGTTCTGATTTTTAATAAATTACCAAAACTAGGAGATTTTAGCATGATAGGGACAATGATGATGGTCAAACAAACAATTCATAGAAAAGCAACATGTCTGTGTTGGCACACAGACCAAATTAAAGAATTCCTAGAATAAACAATATATCTGTGTTGGCACACAGACACAATAAACAAATAAAAAAATAAAAAATAAATAAACAAATAAATAAATACGAGAAAAAAAATAATATGCCTGTGTTGGGTCACAGACACAAAGAATGAAAGAAAGAAAAATTTTCTAGAGAAACAGCATGTCTGTGTTGGCACACAGACATAACTTTTATATAACTTTGATATTATACACTGTTTTATTAGCTTCCTGTGGACCTTTTCGAGTCGGCGCTGAACTGGGATACTTTTCGCCGGATGCAAAAACACACGAAGTTGCCAATCATCATCACAGGCATTTTGAGTCCCCACGATGCCCTCTTGGCGTCTCAGCATAGCGCTGCGGCAATCATTGAGTCCAATCATGGCGGTCGGCAGTTAGACGGGGTCCCAGCTACAGTGAGTCCTTCTACGCTACACAATGAAGACACAAATTTAATGACAAAATCGATTTGTGTGTGTGTGTGTGTGTGTGTGTGTGTGTGTGTGTTTCTATTCTTTCCTTTTTATATCGGTATACCAACAAAGACATATTGTTATTCTAGGAATTCTTTCTTTCGTTCGTTCTTTTTCTTTCCTTTTTTTCTTTGCAGGCAAATTTGTCCGACATTTCATTTGAAAAGTATTATACGTAGAAACACAAAACTTGCATGATTATACTTCCACACATGAAGTCTTGAGTTTCTGTAAAGAGGATTAACGGTTTTGAAAATTATGCAAATTAGGGCCATTCGAAAATTGAATATCTCCAAAACTATTATAGGTACAGGAAAAAAATCCAACTTCAATTAATGTGTTTGCAACACAGCACATTTTAGATATATACGTGTCACCTATAAAGGTCAAAAGCAAGGTCATTTGGAATTTTGAAATGTTCATCTGGGCATTACTTGGTCAATTTTATTTATCCAATTTTGATCATGTTGTGGTCAAATTGTAGCTAGTGTAAGGCTGCGTATTTTTGTAGTTTACATGTGACCTCTCAAGGTCAAAGGTCAAGGTCATATTGACCTTTGAAATTTTTATCTCACCATAACGTGATCAATTTTTATCCAATTTTGTTCATGTTGGATTCAAATTGTAGCTATTGTAACATGGCACATTTTTGTAATTGACATGTGACCGCTAAAGGTCAAAGGTCAAGGTCATTTCAATCTTTGAAATTTTCATTCAGTCATAACTCAGCCAACTTCCATCCAATTCTAATCATTTTGGACTCAAATGGTAGGTATTGCAACACTGCATATTTTAGTAATTAACATGTAACATCTAGAGGTCAAAGGTCAAGGTTATTTGGCCCTTTGAAACTTTCATTTAGCCATAACTTGGTTAATTTTCATCTGATTTGGTGCATGTTGAGCTTTAATGGTAGCTATTGTAGCAGTACATTTTTATGATTTACACGTGACATCTAAAGGTCAAAAATCAAGGTCATTTGCAACTTGAAATGTTCATCCCGCCATAAGTAAAATGGAATGTGAGGGTGTAACATATTAAATTGATCAATACATATGCTTGGTCCTGTTTTTTTCTGATGGCTGAATTGGATGTGAGCTCCGTGACCGGGCAGTATAAGTTACTCGTTTTTTAACCAACAGATGTATGGTTTATTTGGCAATTTTCTAACCAAACAACAGGTAACAATTTGGTGCGGTTTGATGGTTTTGTTCTCTGTATTGTTCATTACTTGTTAACTCTCTATCAGAAGGGTCTGGTCGGGTTATGGATTGATTTTAAGTGCAAGCAAAGTTGTTTTATACTTTTACGTCATCAAATTGTAAAAAGTAATTTGTTGCAGTCAGCAAACATTGTATAATAATCACAAAGACGCTGAACAAACTGAAGCTGACATGAAACAAATAAAGTGCAAACACTGTTTTTTCCGCAGTATGTATTGAATTTTAAAAAAGTCATAAGCATTCGTGGAGATCATGCTGAAATTATAGGTTATGTATTGTTATAAACAAATCACTCTAATACCAATGATTTTATATAGAAAAAGCGCTGCTTTCATAATATGTAAGCATCTACTGTTGGAACTAACACCCGTTTGATTGCAACTCCCGGGAGGAATATAAGTAGTAGCTATATCTGTTAGCATATGATATCTGAAATATCCAAAATTAGCAGTGACAGTAAACTGTGATTATCACAAAATTGTAAGTAATGATTGTAGACTTGTGCTTAAAAAAGTATAGGCATACAATTACGCCAGAATTGCACATATATTAGAATCTTTCACAATTCAACTTAAAGGATTTTTATATGAGTTTCGATAACTTATGATAGGAAACAGCTGTATGAAAAAACAGTACACATTTGCAGGCAAACGTAAATGATTTACATCCTATTTTACGAAATGCAGTGTTTTTATTGAATAAGGAACTGGGACTTGATTTCCCAAAATGTGTACCATTTATGCAACAAATACTTAAATTTTTGCACCCACTGGATTGTGAATATTATTGGTGACACGGCTAAAATGTATTAAGCTACTATCTCAGAGAAAGTCATCATTGTTAGGGCATGTTAAGATTGTTTTACACCATCTAATTTTCAGATCGACATGTTGCCAGAAATAAGCAAAGTCGTTGGAGGAAAACTAGAGATCTACCTGGACGGTGGGGTGCGCACTGGCACGGACGTACTGAAGGCCTTGGCTCTGGGAGCAAAATCCGTCTTCATTGGCAGACCAGTGGTGCATGGATTGGTGTGCGATGTAAATATAATCATGGGGATTGCAAACATAATACTATCCCAGCTAAAAATGCGTATATTATACAGAGAGCTTGTGAGATCTTCTCTTGGGACGGGCAGATCAATGAGCTTTTCTCCTTTTCCGTGTCAAAAATAAACCTCTGGGTATCGTCCCAGAAGTATTGGCATAGCGGCTTTTAAAAGTCATGTGCAGAAAGTACGGCACTAACAGACATAGTCCATTTGACTAATTTGGAAACTTCAATTACATGAAAACATAAGCTTCTTTCGCAAGTAGTCTTGCCAGTGGAAAGAATAGTATTATATTACATTTCAGGGTCAAACTGGGGTGAAAAGAATTTTGGAAATACTAAAGGAAGAATTATCTTTGGCCATGAAACTTGCTGGTAGGTACCACAACGGAACTTTCATGGGTTAAAAAGTTATAATAGATATGCAGATAAATGAATGAATGAATGAATAAATAAATAAATAAATAAATAAATAAATAAATAAATAAATAAATAAATAAATAAATAAATAAATAAATAAATAAATAAATAAGTTATTATGGATATGCAGATAAGTTAATGAATGAGTGAATAAATAAATAAATACATAAATAAATGACCAAACAGATAAAACAAACAAACAAATAAATAAATAAATAAATAAATAAATAAATAAATAAATAAATAAATAAAAATAAATAAATAAATAAATAAATAAATAAATAAATAAATAAATAAATAAATAAATAAATAAAATCGCGTACCACTCTTTTGTCACAGAACAAGGCAATGATATAAAGTTAACAGACACTGAGGGTTTTAAGTTAAACATGACACCTAATGATGTAATTCTTAGCTGGCCTGGTTCTTTATAAAAGTAGTTTCATTATATTTATGTGATGTGGGCCACATTTTTAAGTAGGCCTATTAACAAAGGAGCAACATATTCGCTTTATTCCGTAAAACATCAGCTCGAGTGTTTGTATTGGAAGTGCAAACATGGTGCCACTAGTTAGCAGAACGACTTGTCCGGAGAGTAATGGCACGGAAACAAGTCTTGCGCTGATTCCCCGCTGAAGACCCGATTGTATAAAGGCTGGTAAAGCCTAAAACTTTCCTCTCAATTTCAACTTTTATGATTATGATATGTCTCTTTTACAAATTAATTTGCTATAATGATTTAGAACTATGCAGTTTTTCAGTGAATGGTACTGAATAGGACTTTGCTTTTAGAATATCGGACTTGATAGTGTCCAAATGGGACATGGGATTACGGATTTAGGTTTGTTAAGTTTCTCTTTGTATAAAATAGAGTTCACCCAGCTATAGTCAACGCTTGGCTGAACTTGGACTGATATAATTTCAAAATTAAACGAGATTTACCTGGCAGGTGAAGTTTAATTGAAATTTTACCCAGTTGAAATAGTGCTAAGATATCAAGTTAGATGGCGTGCTTAACCCGTAGACGTCAGTTTTTAGAGAAAAAAAACCAACAAAACAATGGACGCTGAAAATTGAGGATGGGCATTTTGTGGTGGGCACTTGATCCCTCGGCACTTTTTTTAGCTCGGTAGAATTTCAATCAAACTTCACCTTCGAGGAACGTCTCATTTAATTTGGAGATTCTGTCTTACTTCAATAGTGCGACGAGATCCCGTGAGCTTTCAGAGCAGGGTTCGTATGCCTGTTGCTCTATCGAACCGTGAGAAGAGAAGTCAGGACTGATTGGTATTATTGATTTTTAGTTGATACCAGTGCGCCACTGTCTTCCAAGTATTGGTATATATATAGATATATAATGTATGATAAATTGCTAATAGCTAAATTCACGCTTGCTTAATAGTTCATCATAAACAATTCTCAAATTGAGAACTTCATAGGTATGTACGCTGCATTCTGATCTAGTTGATTTACATTGTGCTGTACTAGCAGGTGCCTGGTTTATTCTTGCTAAAATACATTTGGAGAACTGTTCATTACGAAGCACAGGTTTCTGATGATAATTTGCAAATGCTTTTGCATTGCTCCAACCTGCCGTTTTCAAAATGGTGTTCACTGGGACTTTCGGGTTTGCTGCGGCACTCACAGCAGCTGCTCTGGTTGAATGTGGTGTAAACATGTCCATGTTTATACCGGCAGACTTTAACGTATTTTCTTATCCATCTACTCAAAGTTTCCGTAGATACTACATTATAAGGCTCCTGAGTAGTGATAAGTTATGCATGTGTGTCACCCCTAAACACATTGGTATGGTCAATGTACTCTCAAGGTACTGTTATATCATACAAACGCGTCAATAAACTATGAGGGTAAATGTATTTAAATGTATATATCTTGATTTTTATTCATTTCTTCCCCGTCCCTACATAAGATGGCCTTCATTGAATACTATTCAATGATACAAAATGTTTCTATTGTGCGTTTGATGAATTAATTAATATCTAGGGTGAAATGAAATGTTATCCACGAATGGCCATGTCATTCCCATTGTCCATTGACGAATCGTGTAATTTCCCTCCGGAACTTTTTCTTGATCGTCCGCTCGTTTGATAAGAAACACAGCACATTGCACTTTCAAAGCAATCGACACTGGACTTGAAGAGCCATTCTAAATAGAGGCAAAGAGATATCTGTAAGAGCATCATAGTACCACGATAAGCTCAACAAAGTTCGTTGAAATCAACTCAACTTTGCCCCCTACCAAGTCTTATGTTCAGGTCAGTGGTTTTTTAAAGGTCAAAAATGTAATTGTGGATGTTTTTACTTAAAAAGACCCTTGCAATCAGCTCCACCAGCTGACACTTTAGCTGTGCTAAAATTACGAAATGATCGCATTCACTAGGCCTACAAAATGTAAAACGATAGATTCGGTTCAAATCCTTTGTTCAGGAAAGTATTAAACATGGTGGATAAGAAAACCAATTCTTTATTATTAAAAAGAACCATGAAACTTTACACACTATTTGCTGGCTGACGTAACATTTCCCCATTATATGTCACTTTTTTGACACGAAGTGAGTTTTTCATCAAAAAATAAAAACATGACTGCAAATAAATTTGGGAGCAAAATCTGACAAGACTTTATTCGTCTAATGGTTGAAATACCAGCGCCTTTGCCGTAATAATACGTTGGCTGGGAACTACTTATGGGACCAAAATGGACATGTTAGTATCATAAACACTTTTGACTTTGCCTTCCTCCAGGAACACGCTAGATTTGATGAAGGTCCACCAAAATTGAACATGTTAGATTTTTTTTACACGACTTTCACATTTTGAGCCGTATAATACGGAATTGTATCAGTGGCGCCACCATTACCAAACTGGATCTATTTTTTATATTTGTATGCACTTGATTAACTCTGACAGTTATGTGGGCCTAGCATTTAAACTACAGGCTGCATGTCACAAACAAAAACTGTACAGACAGATGGGCTGACAGACAGATGGACAGACATTTATCGCATAAGCTCTGCGACCTATGGTCAGTAAAGCTAAAATGTTTATACCAGCCATCTATAATCATATTTTGGGATTCTTTAATTTACAGGTTGCAGTTCCATTGCAGATATAACCTCAGATCTTATCATTAAGGAAATATTACTACGCAAATCTTTAATACTAAGCCTACCTGAACTTACATCTGTAGAGAGACCTCCAGGAACATCAGGTCATTTCCCCGAGCCTGTGCTGGTGGGATGGAGAGAAAAAATGGAAAGCCCCCTCGGGGTTTCGGCCAATGCCTTCCATATGATTCATATACTGTTGTGTATTTGTGATTTGAGAATTTTGTTGTACGGTATAATTTGAACATCATGTGTAGAATTCATCGGGGAGAAAAAAAATAGATGATTGTCTTAGACTGACATGATCAACTTGTCTTGCGGGTCACGGTGAGCATGAAGCATTACCGATTAGATGCAGCTGGAATTTCAAGTGATGAATCATCTGGAAGCCCTCCTGTACAAAAAGGTTCCAGCGGGCTGGCCGCAGGTATCCTAGTCGCCCCCCCCCCCCCCCCGCATGGATTTTGCCAAAATAATGGGCGCCATAATGGACTTCTACTGTCCCGCTCCAGATCTAAACCAAAGAATGGGGTATAAGTGGCTGGCCACTAGTAGCAGCTGACCATGCATAAATAATGAGTGAACTGACCACTTACAGTCCACTAACTATTTATGCCCAGTGCGCCCCCTGGCAGGCAGTTTATTCTTTAAAATTTATATGAGTTTGTGGTTATTAGGCCACCAGACTATACTACTTGCTTGCTGCTCGCTATGCATCAATAATGAGTGGATTGTTAGCAGCCTGCCGGTTAGTGGCCCACACATGAAGTTTTCTACCAATAGGAAGAAGCTTTTCATTTCAAATATATCTCATCATATGCTGGTTGAGCCACTTCGGTCTGAGTAACATACTATTTGTTTTTTGAAATTTGGGGCGAAGGTTGCATCGGAGGTGGTTATTAACGCATTGAAACAGATTAAAGTTATTTTGATGCCTTAATATGGCTGTATACTAGATTAATAAATATGTCTGGTACAATGTGAGTACGTGGTTAAGATACTTTGACTATATTGACTGTACAGGTCATTTCCAATTATGTATGCATCATGTTTCATTTTTATCTGTCTTGATGGTTGTGTTTGAGGCTAAAGGTGCAGAAATGTTTGGCCTGACAGTGGTCGTTAGCGCCTGACGCGAAGTATTATTACTATTATTTTTCATTTGAAGTATTTTCATAGTCAATTATCATTTAATATCCTTTGCGGCCCGCAAAATGGGCGCAAATATTATTTGCAGCCTGCAGCCTCACCATTTATGCCCTTCCTTTGTTATGGTGTGAATGTGTAGCTAATGCCCTATAAATGAATAAAAATCATATGGTAATGTATGCTAGATAGGCATAGTGCGATGAGGCAAATGTATTAAATTGAGACTGCAAGTGTACTTTTCATGTTCATCAAAGAGGCGTCAATTTGAATTGGGTGCCTGTGAAAATGAACGATTTTGGAGTGGGCAGCCACGCACCCATATGCAGGTGTCGCGGTTACCTTACATTTTGCCCTGACTAGCCCGCATAGTACTCATACGGGTGGCTCCTTCAACTTTTTGTCATGGACTGTACATGTATAGAATGAACCTATATCTGAAATATAGGGTCATGGATACATTTAAGGACTTGTTATTGCGGTGGCGGAGCGAGGGGAGGAGAGGGATGCAGGGCTATATGTACATGTACAGGTCCAGAGCCTATGTAAACAATAAAGCTAATACATCGTGCAATTAGGCCTATATAATGCTGGATGTAGGGGAGACCGGGGAGAGTTGGACCAAGGGGTAAGATGAAACTTTAATGACAACTTCTCTCCATAAAGGTGTTCCAATTGTTTTGGTGACTGTTGGTATCACCGTTGGTCCTAGGCTGAAGTTTAATGTGACAATTAAAAAGAAAAAATTGCACTTTGAGACTACCGCCCCACAGCACGGTGAAAGGACGTTTTTTTTTGTCGCATATATATACATTCAACACCTTTTACATGTACAGCTATAATATTAGTAACCCAGCATAGTATTAGGCTGGAAACCATTGAGCCCTCGAGTTAACCCCTCTCTCCCCCCCCGCCGTATGAGGGACCCCTGTAATACCTGTCATTTATGAAGTATGAAAATCAGCAGATCCGTATTACATGTACAAAATATAAAACAGGTTGAAATAAAAAGATGGCTCAGGTCACTTCCGGTTGGTCTTCATGAGATTCACGCCTATATCCCCACGCTTCCACCAAATACCTGTTTTGAAATTTCGTCAAAAATATTCCCTGTAATCTCGCCAAAGTCATAAGCATGTCCGTCTGAAAATAGACATAGAATTGTTAAAGAGAATGCACTTGAGAATTTAAACCACATGCCGTGAGCACTTTTAGACTTTAAAATGTGTTCTAATTGGTTGTAGTATTTCTTCTGGTGGAATCAAGCCAGGGGCAGAGGAACAAGAAATTGAGCAGATCCTCAGCGGCCCCATTACACAAGTTGCATCTTATATCCGAACCATTCCATCTCTTGAGGTCTTCAAGCAACCTAGACGCGCTTTAAACTTGAGTCTTGTGCCTAGAAAATGGTTTAAATGTGACATATGGTTTTCACCAAAAGTGGATCTTTTCATTGTACGGTACCAGTACAGAGACTGGTTATTAGCCTATTGTGTATTCATCCGTGCAGCCAATTGTTCGTCCTAATAAGATGGGGGGGGGGGGGGAGGCCTAAAACCACTACGTCATGAGACGGAGCTCCTACGCTACAGAGAGGAGCTCCGTCTGACGACGTAGTGATTTTAGGTCCACCATCTCCCATCTTTTCATTGGCACGAACAATTGACTTTGCAGATAAGGCCCTATGTGGACATTGCACGTACAGACATTCCAGGTCCACCCTCTCTACCACCCCCAACTCACCCCCAACCCACGTATATTGGCACGAATGATTGACTGACTGAGCGTTATGAGCGCCTATAGTAGAATCACACGCAGATGAATGCAACAGACCCTTGGTCCTGTCCTGTTTTTAGTATATGTTAATGATATAGTTTAACATGTTAATAATAGTTCAAGCAATTTATTTGCTGACGATTCAATTTTCTGCGCTTCGGGTGAAACAGTAAAAGAAGTAACTGACACCCTGCAACGCACTCTTAATGAAGCATAAGCATAAGCATAAAAAACTATCAATAAATGCAGGTAAGTCAAATGCAATGGCTATAAACGGTAAAAGAAACGCTAAAAATGACTTGGTAATTACTTTAGATGGCCATGAAATAAAACAAGTAGATTACATTAAATATTTAGGTGTGCATGGATCTTTCTTGGAATACGCACGTGGAGAAACTGCATACAAAATTCATGGGGAAACTAGCCGTACTTAGACAATTAAGTAATCTTTTACCAAGACAAACATTAGAATTAATATTTAAGTCAACAATCCTACCTTGTATTGATTACGTCGACACTGTGTGGGGTACTTGTACGGAGAAGGGGCTTAAAAAAGCACAGAGACTGCAAAACGCTGCAGCCAGAATAGTCTCGAGTAATTATGATTGTGTAAAGTTTAGGGGTGAAGACATTGTTAGAAGTTTGAAATGGCCGACAATTAGAGAGGAGGCAGTTTCGTGTGGCTGTTCTAATGTTCAAATGCACGCATGGTCTGGCACCTAACTACCTTTGCGACCAAATCTCCCTGCTGAATGAAATTAATCACTATTCAGCACGATACGCAACGGGAAATAATATCCATGTTCTTTTTCCTAAAAAAAAGTATATTCAAATGTTCGCTTGTGCATGAAGCTGCATGCATTTTTAATAGCCTGCCGGGATTTTTAAAAGACTGTGAAAATGTCTATGATTTTAAATGTCTGTATAAGGCTCACTTTTTGAAAAGTGATGTATCTTAGTACCCGTGTTTCTTAACTCCTTTTAGTTTTCTAGTCTTGCAGATTTGTTTAATGATCTCGCCTTGTCACATTTACCCGTATAAGCTTTTAGTTAGTTTTAATTTTGTTTCCTTTTACATTAAATTTTTAGTTAAGTTATTCATCTAGATGTATGCTGGGCCCCTTGGAAGAACAGAGCTGTGCTCTGAAAGGGTCACCCAGGGTAAATATATTCTTAAATAAAAAAATAAAAAAGAAAAAAAAATGAACAGAAAGCAAGCTCCATTCTGAAATGACTGGCATGAAAGTTGCAGGTGACTGGTTGTGAGACAGTTGCCGGACACAGGCGCTAATACAAGCACAACTAGCGTCTGCAGGCACAGCTGACTCATTCCCGTGATACCTAGGACAAGCTGCACGCCAAACTACAGCTTGTGCCTTGCACATTCTCTTGCATCAGCATATATGATGCATTTAAACTCGTGCTGCAGCAATGAAGAGTCCATGCAGTTTTGAGCTGTGATGCAGAGAAGAGGGAAGATTATATTCTACAATTCAGGTAATGGGCGATTGTACTTGAGTAAGAATAGACCAGTTCATAGGACTCGGGTTTATTCGGTTCGTTTCGGCCCAAGTTCGGGAAGCGCACCCTGCTTTGTTTACATTTTGTGCTCGACCACGCTGGCTGAATTTAACGTGGGAGGATCAGAAATGAAAACACAGGATGTGCTTGGTTTTAATGAAAAATCAAACCGTCAGCAAACTAAACATGCACATCGCGCCACTGATGTGACATTTAATTTTAGGTAAAAGATTTGCACTGTTCAGCCTAATCCATGTTGTAATCACTAGCGTTAGCCGTGGCATTCGTTGTGAACATATGAACGCGTGGGCCCAACTCGGCTACTTGCTGATTGGACAATCAGGCCAACAATGGAATGCATAATTAATCAGGGTCTGGAAAAGTTCGGTACAAGTCGGTATGAACAGGTCTATTGTCGATACTCTTTTATGTGCAGTCTCTCTGTGAGGCAAACATTACCGTCATTAGCGTGCACATAGATACTCTTATAAACCTTATTCCTGGGCTTTTTGCTCTCAACCCACAAACTATGCTCACTGGAGTCCAGTACATTTGCAGGCTATGACAGAACTGCCAAATAAACATGCAGAAGTGGCAGAGGCTTTCAACGTGGCCACTTTACTGCATAAAAGACTATTAAAGATGTCTTCCTGCAAGACAAATTGATCACGTACATGAACAAAATAGTATTTGTATCTAAAGGATGTGGGGTACTATTGGTCTGACTGGTAATCCAAATGCCCACAATCATTGAACGGTATCCAGTCGCAAAGTAGCGAGAGTTATCGGTTAATTTGAGGCTTCTCTAAAAGTTTACACAACACACTGGCTGTCGCAGTATATCACGAGCAAATATTTAGCGTGTAAATGTTGTTTCAAGAATGTCCAAGCTCTTGTTACTGTCTTCAGTGAGGTTGGCAATCCTTATGTGCCGATTCAGGAAATAACAGTAACCGTGGGCCCACATGAAGCAGAAGTCCTTCCAATGTTTTATACCATGAATGGCTGTGGCAATGCCAGCTTTTTTGCTGGTCATGGCGAAAAAAAGCGCGGTCTATATGAGTATCGTTTCCCGAGTTAAGTGATGTCTTACACTCCTTATCCTGTCTCCCATATTCTATTCGTACTGAAACAACGCAAGTAATAAAGCTATTCATCATTCTTGTGAATGATAGGACATGTTCCTGTGTACAGGTTGACGAGGCAAGAAAAATATCTTTGTTAAAAGGTCTTTCGCATAGTAATATCCGTCTCAGTCTGCTGTACAACAACATGTACAATATAATAACGTTTATTTCAAGTCCAGTACAAATAAAACAAAGAACATTAATGCCGAAGCAGCTATTATTCGACAGTTATATAAATTGAAGGTATGAAAGATGATGAATATCCACTGAAAACAGATGAATATATACAGCAAGTCCATTTACCGATCTATAGCTTTCAAAATTAAGAGTTCAGGAAATTAAGTCGGACCGAAATTCTGGTTTAATATAGGATACATATAGAGCATTTACAGGAGGGGCCAAGCCATTTGTTAATCAGAGTCTTAAATTCATTTAAAGTGGTAACTTGCTTAAGAGCAGGAGGTAGAGAGTTCCATATCTTGGCACCTTGGTACTTTAGAGAATTATAACCGTAGGTGACAGAACCATATTTGGACAGAAAGAGCTTGTGTTCATCCCGAAGTTCATATGTAAATTCCTTTTTGTCAAACATATCGTCATGAATAGCCGGACATATTTCAGATATAACTTTGTATACTTCAATGGATAGTATTCTTAGTCTACCTAAGTAAAGAGAGAGTTTCTGAGAGTGCGCCAGAAGTTCGGCATAGGTGCTAGAAAATCATTTTACACAAATCGGAGAGCTCTTTCCTGTATCTTTTCCATTTTCCAAGAATTTGTTTGCCCACATAGATTCCATGCTAGTGGACAGTATTTAAAATTTTTTCCAGTGTAAAGGTATTGAAGATTGAGAGCTTTTCTTTGATATTTGAAATATTCGAGAACCTTCTAAGAACAGAAATTTGTCTTGCAGCTTGCTTACACATATGTGTAACATGACTTTGGAATTTCACGTTTTCGTCTATATGGACACCAAGTAGCTTGACACATCTTTCTGTATTTATGGTAAAACCATCAATTTGAAATGTGAAGTAATATTAATTAGGATCACTTTTTGTACCTAATAATATAGCTTGAAACTTATTTGGATTCGCTTGAATACCATTTTGTCTGAACCATTCAATGCCCATGTTGGCGGCACATTCAAGGTTTTCTTTCACAACATCTAAATTGTGAGCATGAAAAGACAGTGTATTATCGTCAGCATACTTATAAATGTGGCGTTGGTTTTGTATTTAGTAAAACAAATCGTTCATGAAAATATTGAACTATATTTTATTTTATATTATTGAAATAAAAGAAAAAATGATTTTCCCTCTTTTTTATGATTGATGACAGAAAGGAATCAAATAAGAGTCAGATAGCAGACAGATTTATGAATTTTTTTACAGGCATTGGCCCAAAACTGGCAGCCAATATAGACCAGCAAAACTTACCTCATTTCAGCACGTACCTTAATCATCGGTGGCAAAATATTTTCACTTTTATAAATACTTCTGCAGCCGAGGTTGAATCAATATGAAACAAGTTTAAACCTTAATCTAGCTCGGGGCATGATCAGCTGTCGATGAGACTTATAACGAAGATTAAGTCTTCACTGGCGACCCCATTAGCTCATATAATTAACCAATCTCTTACCACTGGAATATTTCCGGATGAACTTAAAAAAGCTAAAGTAATACCAATATATAAGAAGGATGACGAAAAAATTCTAAATAACTATAGGCCTATAACTCTACTTCCAACCCTTTCGAAAGTTTTTGAAAAAGTGGTCTATCGTCAACTCTATGACCATTTTGCATCACACCATATTTTTTACAGAAGTCAACATGGCTTCAAACAGCTTCATAGTACTGAAACAGCCACTTTAGAATTTGTTGATAGAATATTTAAGATTCTCGATAATGGAGAAATACCCCTAACAATCTCTCTAGACCTATCTAAAGCTTTCGATACTTTGGATCACGAAATTCTCTTGTACAAATTAAAATATTATGGTCTTTCTGAGACACCTCTAAAATGGTTTAAAATCTATCTGACCAATAAAACCCAATATGTTCAGCTAGATGACGTTCATTCCAAGCCATTACGTATCATAACTGGTGTCCCACAAGGATCTATCCTTGGGCCACTTCTTTTCATAATCTATGTTAATGATCTTTATCTATCTACCCAAAACTTTGAGTCAATACTCTATGCTGATGGCACAACTCTCATAAATTCACTTTGTACTTTCAATTTTGGACCTCAGTCAAACAACAGGGATATCTCAAACAACATAAACTCCGAACTTAATAAAGTATATCACTGGCTTGCTGCAAACAAGTAATCTCTAAATATACCAAAAACCAAATATGTGCTTTTCTTTTTTCCTCAACGTAGGTTAAACATGAATTTTAATCTAAAAATAAAAGACACACAGTTAGAGAGAACAAGTGAGTTTGATTTTTTAGGGCTGATAATCAACTAAAAATTAAATTGGAATGCCCATATAAATAAGATTGCTAATAAAACTGCTCGCATCATAGGAATACTTAAAAGGCTACATCATCTGCTTCCAATAAATACACCACTTTTAATTTACAATTCTCTATTTCTACCACATATTAATTACTCTATGTTGGCTTGGGGTTATTCCTATTATCGCATATTTAAACTTCAAAAGTCAGCTATTCGTTTAATATGTTCTACACATTATTATGCACATACTGAGCCCTTATTTTAGGACTTAAAGGTTTTAAAAATGCCTTACTTGTTTAAACTTAAAGCTTTAAAATTTTACTATAGATATACTTAAACCGAATTACCTGGCTACTTTAATAACATGTTCTCAGCCTTACCTGTTACTCACCCATATTCCACGAGATATCACAACACTCCTCACTATGCCACCCCCCAACATGTATCCACCGAAAAGTGCATACGGCACTATATCCCCAAATTACTCTCTGATACACCCTTACACATAACAGGAAAAATTCACACACACTCCTTCTCTGGATTCTCTAGATATGTTAAAACATATTATATAAACCAATATTCTGAAACTTGCTCCATTGTTGACTGCTTCGTCTGTAATAACACTTCATAATCATTTCTGAAATCTTGTATAAGTATGCCGGAGGTTTTTGTCTTTAATTTTCTTTGTACTGGACCAGACCTCTGTTGAAACTAGGTGTAACATATAAGGCAACTTTTCCTAGGTGGCCCTTGCGGAAGCGGATGTTTATCATCCTTAGCAGCGTCATCCTGACTACAATTTTTGTATTGTAATTCCATCCTCACTATTATCTATCCTGTTTTTGTCATATATGTTTTTGTGCAATTACCAAAATGTATACAATGTATTCACTTCTATGTCGAATAAAATGAATCTGAATCTGAATCTGAATCTGAATCTGAATCTGAATCTGAATCTGAATCTGAATCTGAACAGAAGGGGGCATAGTATACTGCCTTGAGGGACCCCTCGTAGAACTTCTGTCCACTCACTAGCGGTGCCGCCATATTTCACTCGTTGTTTCCTTTTGTCTAGATAGCTACAAAGTAATGTACATGCCGCTTCAGACATACCATATACTTCAAGCATGTCAGAAGAACAGTAAAGTAGGGTAATTTTATCTGGAGGGCAACACATTGACAACACACGTATTTATTTATTTATTTTCACAAGAATTATATATATATACATATATATATATATATATATATATATATATGTGTGTGTGTGTAAGTATGTATGCATGTATATGTGTGTGTGTGTGTGTGTGTGTGTGCGTGTCTGTGTGTGTGTGTGTGTATGTGTTAGAAGAATAGAAGAGAAGAGAATTCTTTATTTCGGAAACAGAGTCCATATTTCCGTACATTAAAAGGAAAATAATAAATGTAAACTTAGGAGATAAAATTGCCATTGCAGACTTCTAAATTAATGAAACAAGTTGTGAAACCACGCTTTACAGTGGAACCAGTTGCATGTGCCCCCCTTCCACAAAAAAAAACAAAACAAAAAAAACCCCCCAAACCCTCCCCAAAAAACACAAAAAAAAACCTAAAAACCAAAAAAAAAAAAAAAAAAAAAAAAAAAAAAAAAAAACAAACCCCAAAAAGCATATAAAAATCCAAATTGTGGCCACAGAGAGCTGTTACCACAGGCAAACTTTACAAGGAAATCGACTCACATGTGTGAGCCCAGTCACCACATAAAGCAACGTGACCGCCAACGGCAGTGGTTGCATACAGTAGGCACCACTGCATTGTATATATATATAGAGAGAGAGAGAGAGAGAGAGAGACAGAGAGAGAGAGAGAGAGAGAGAGAGAGAGAGAGAGAGAGAGAGAGAGAGAGAGAGAGAGAGAGAGAGAGAGAGAGAGAGAGAGAGAGAGAGAGAGAGAGAGAGACACACCACAGGCTCCAGAGTGGGGATAGCCACCTAATACACCTCACAATTTGTCTGATCAGCTCATTGATGCTCTTAAAGTACTCTTTGGAGAAAACTGTGAATCATTTTTCTACGCAGTTCACCAAATGAACCAATGCAATTAGAGACAAACAGACCACTACCACTACATGCTCTTGAATAACCACCTACACATCTCAAGGCATTATTGAAACATACCGTGTATTTTACTCAGACTACCATTAGAGTATTCTGCCCACAATTTTGATGTATGGAGTGGTGTACAGTAAACTAGAAAAAGACGGATTTTTACTTGTTCTGAGCAGGCATAAAATGTCGTTTAAGCATATTTGCCCTAACTCACAAACTTCTATATTGACGGGATATATTCAAGTCATCTGATGAGTTTAGCACGATTACATATCCTAAATATGGAAATTGCTGTACCAAAAGTTTAGTTTTTCCCCACACATTTCCAAAACTGGCTGAATGTCAAAATTTGATCTAGAGGGCTTAAACAGCATGCACACTGTCTTACGGGTATTATCCACAATGTCATGTTCACTTGCATTATGTTCACATATGATAAATAATTTTTTTCAGACCCTTGAGAGAGGGACTTAAGAAAAACCATATCATTGTGTAGCTTATGCTTAACAAAACGATTACCGATGTTAAAACGCACACCTGCATCATGCAATGCCTGACTGAGGTAGTCCATTTAAGTGTTAAACAGAAAAAGGGTAATGATACCACCTTGTCTCTCGCCATTAGTCACCTTAAAGTAATATGAGGTTACATGTCCCCAACAGACACAGAACACTTGTTTCAAGAACCAAAATTTTAAACCCGTTACAGTGTACACGGGTATTTTACGCCTTATGAGTTTCTGTAGAAGGTTCCAGTGATTTACGCTGTCGAAAAGCCTTTTTGCATCTACAAAACATGCAAAAAACTGGGCTGCTATGAGCCATGTAATATCCCAGCACCTCTTTCAGGGTAAAAATACATAGGTCTGTACTTTTAAAAGCAAACTGGTAAGAGGATCTGTCTGATGAATTTTCCCACATGCTGAGAATTATGGATTCAAATACCTTAGAAAAGATTGATGCCAGGGTTTTAAGCCCGTTGTTTTCCTTGTCAGTTACATTCCCAGATCTGTTTTTAACAAGGGGAACAAGAATAACTTTTGGTAGAGATCAGTGCAGAAAACAGTGTCCATACATTCTGCTTTAGATCTCAAAAAAGCCTTCGGAACTGTGTCACACGAAATCTTACTGACAAACCTTGAATATTTAGGGATCAATGGTATTGAACTAGGTTGGTTTAGAGACTATTTATCCGAGCAGACTCAATGCGTCCAATTCAAGGGGGAATTGTCTGACCACATGGAAATTGCCTGTGGTGTCCCACAGGGATCAATACTAGGTCGCCTACTTTTCGTCACTTTCATAAATGACCTTCCCTCTGTCATTACAAATAGTAAGGTTGTATTGTATGCTGATGACACTGCTATTTTCTTTGCTGCTAAATCGGTTCTTGACATTCAGAGGACATTAAATATTGAAATGTTTAATGCAGCTAAATGGGTGAACGACAACCATCTCACCTTGAACATTCAAAAGACTAAGTGTATGTTATTAGGAACTAGTAGGAAACTTCAAGAAAATGACCAACTGAATATTTTAGTGGACGGGAAACAAATTGAACAGGTCGACTATTTTAAATATTTAGGACTATGGTTTGACAAGCAGATGTCATGGAACAAACATGTTGAAAATATTTGCAACAAAATTTCACTAAGTCTTGGTATTGTAAGGAGAATATCCCCATTTGTGTAAAAGATTCAGTATTACTCCTGTACAATTGTCTGATATTACCACTTTTTGATTACTGTGAGGTCGCATGGTCTGACTGTTCTACAAAAAACCTGGACATGGTACAAAAGTTCCAAAATCGAGCAGCCAGGATAATACTTTCTAAAGGTCGTAGAACGAGAACTAGGGACATGTTTAAGGAACTTCATTGGACTGATTTAAGGGCCCGACACCAATATCATCCAGGTATTTTCATGTTTAAAGTTATAAATGGCAAAACTCCTACCTACTTGAGTGATGCCTTTAAAGCAATGTCGGAAGTCCATGGGCATTTTACAAGGCAAAGTAAGGCTTATCTGACAGTCCCTAGCACACAAGGCAAGTCAGGTCAAAGAACGTTTAGGTTTACAGGTGCCAAGACTTAGAATAGCTGAAATGATAAGGTTAAAGAAGGACCATCCCTGACAGTTTTCAAATCTGTATACTGCAAAACGTACCATGTGTAGCGATTTTACGTCTTTTAAAACCTGCATTATGATCGTAAATTAGTTATTACATGAACAAAATGTTCAAACATCATTGACGTTTCATCATGAAATCACAATCTTTTAGTTACTTTTAGTAATGACCTTTTCATACTTTTTAATTTACCTATTGTTCATGTATTTTACAGCGTATTATATTTATACCAACTGATGTATGAGTGCGAGTGTGTATCCAGGGCCCCTATGGAAAGCAGCCTGAGTGCTGATCAGGGCTACCCTGTATAAGTAAGTAAGTAAGTAAGTAAGTAAATAAATAAATAAATAAATAAATAAATAAATAAATAAATAAATAAATAAATAAATAAATAAATAAATAAATAAATAAATAAATAAATAAATAAACAAATAAATAAATAAATAATTCACTTGGGACATAACCATGTACAAACATGGTAGACATCCGTGCAGAAATCAGTGTCCATACACTCTGCTTATCAGCAAACTTAAAACTTTCAGCTACAAGGCCATCAGGCCCTCCTGATTTGCCACACGACAAGTTATTTATAATATTTGAAACTTCACTTGGAGAAACACGCATGCTCTCCATACAAGCACAGCTACTAATACAGTTTTCTTCAGCTTTAGACTTTGTATTGTTACTAGCATTGAGTAATGATTTAAAGATTTGTATATACATACATATATATGTATATATATATATATATACATATACATATATACATGTATGAAGTTGTATTATAGTCTTGACTTATTTTCACTATTTTCATGTAAGTAAACCCAACTGACTACATTCATACTGTATCAAACATCATCAGTCATGGAACTGTACGTTGGTGGTTGACGTTTTCAAGTGATCGTAGCACTCTTGGTTTGCAGTGCGTCCATTTACAAAACAACACGGACTGCTCGCTTATGCTTTTCCTAATGCACGTTAAAATGGGAGTCCAAATGAACGAATATGCGTAACGCCTTTGCTGCGGATGTATATACGTTTTTACGTGTCTATGGTGAACGACTGCATATCTGGACAGAGACACGCACATACGTACGTTTGCGTGTATATGTATTTGCACTAATAAGCTCTTGTCCGTATAGGGTTCATTTGCGTGTAACATATGCGTTTGACAGTTACTGGGTACAGCAATGCACAAAAGCATCACACAATATATCGTGAAAGATAATACAACAATATTTACGGCTGCTAATGAAGGTTGTATTTTTTCCAAGGGTCACATTCAACTTGTGACTGTGGCCAAAAATAAATATATCCCACTTTATATTTTTACACGGTTTAAATTACAAATACAAAGCACAGTAACTTCCATCCAGCAAAGGAACCCTCTGCAATTTTATCTTTTTTTTTTTTTGCTTGTTAAAAAACAAAATGGCGAATAAATTAACAGGCGCCATTTTGGCAATCGGCACCTGTTTTTTCCCATTTTTTCTTTCCCCTTTTTCAAATCAATGAGGGAAAAGGTAAACACGAGCCCACCGATTTAATTATCTTCACTGCTATTTGGTACCCTAGTAAACTGATTTCGGCGGTAAATGCCTCATTTCGGCGGCAGACAGCGGTAGACAGCGGTAGACAGCGGTAGACGGCGGTAGCCAGCGATGGCCAGCGGTGGTCCCGCTGTATACCGCTGGCCACCGCTGAACATCAATTAGGGCTTTGGGAGCTCGGCGGTGTCCAGCGTTGGTCTTGACCTTCTGTAGCAGTTCACACAAGAATTGCAAGCAACACATCTGAAAACGTCACAGTTGGTTGCTTGTCATTGCCGCGGCCCTGGGCTGTGGAAAGTAGCGGACTGCTGTCCAAACTTTGATGGGTTATTTTGTATATATGTGTCAACCGACATGTACACGCTCCCGCCAACTAGAACATGGGCATGTTTTTTCCTTTTTTATCAGATTAATTTTGATTTTTGTGTGTAGGTTTCATGTTTGATGCCAAGAAAGGTAAAGTTCCAAACTTTATAAAAATGCACAAAAAGTCTTTTGTGTCAGCTCATGATTTCGCTGTGATAGCTCACCCCTTGCCTAACCTTAATGTATGTGCTTATTATGCTCAATAGTGGCGTTTCAGATACGACTGGATTGATATCGGGGTGATAAGGGAATGTGTATTAGCGACCAGGTAAACAATCTTGGCATGGAGCATTTCGGTTCTGCAAAATCTGATGTTCATAGCGATAATAAAGTACTTAGCCTGTACAAAAGCAGTTTTCAATATACTGCTGCTGGTATGGCTTAACCAGATTTATCGACAGAGTCTCAGATAAAAATGTTAAAAACGTTGGCCTGCCGTCTCTGCTGTATGGGATATATGGAATAGATATCAATAAATACCAGCTGAATATTCTGGAATTAGCAGAATGTTGTAAAGAAGGTTCTTGATATTCATAAGAGATCGCACAACCCTAAGTTACAACTGGAGTTGGTTTGTATCGCGCTGAACGTATCACACTGCATAAAGTTGCTAATTTATCACTTAGAGTATTTACTTTGAACGATCAGTGTAGTCACCGATGATGCTATCTTTTATTCAAATATGTTATGGCTGAAAGAACTGTCAAGAGTACCATGAAAGGACTCGTCTCTTCCCGGGTCTCTCCTCCGCAATACCTGCTCTGTACGCTATCTGGTGCAATTTTTGATAACCACAACATTAATCACAATTCGAGTAGACCGTAGAATGCAAGTTACGGTTGTTTGATGGTCTGAGGTATCTCTCACATCCTGACAGATTTTAGAACTGGATTGAATATTGTGAATGTGGGTTATGCTTTTAATAATTATTTGATAAATATTTGATTGTTTATGCTGTGCTGTGGGGTGACTTCCCCGACACATAGTTGTAGTGGAGCTGGAGTGCTTTTGTAATATTACATATTCATAAATATCACGAAAACGATGTAGCACTACTTTTTTCTGTTGCTGTCTACATAGCTGACTAACCAGTTAGAAAAACCAGAAAAAGTCGGGACTACCATATCCTTTTTTTATTTTGTCCTAAGTGATCAATTTTTGGTTTTAGGGGTGTGTATATATTTCGCAAAAAATATTAAAGTATGTGGTTAATGAAAAATCTGTTTCAAAGATTGATTGGGCCGGTTTAAGACCACCTGTTGCATTTTATGGGTCTACTGTGTCTCAAGTAAGGAGAGAAACGTATTTCGTCATATTGGTATTGGAAGTTTATGAACGCTCTAATGTATGTTTTCACAATTTTTAACTATGGTCTCATTGTTGAGTTGAAATTTGTGAATGCGGATCATGTTATTCTGAACTGTACAATCATTACGGATGCGCCGTACATAGTTTTTATAACAACTTTCAGTTAAAGTTTTGTAGTTATAAACCAACAGTATTTTAATTTTTACTTTATTATCAGGATCCTGTAATCTGATACATAGTTTTTTGTCTCTTTTATAACTAAATGATGAATGACCGTGCAGTATACTTTATTTATCATGTCATGCATTGTCTGATTTATTGAAGATGTTCTATTCTTAAAACATACTTCGAGAGGTTTTGTTCTTCCTAATTGTGGTCTTACGGTCGAATACAGGATCTGCCTGCTTACTGCAGTCAGCTGTTTACCAGATAATTAGCGAATGCTGTGTGGTAAGTGCTACAGCCCTTTTGGTACCACCATCTATATTTTTATAGCGTTGTATACATATCACGTTTGTTAACATGATGCTTTTAATGTCGTAATTCATTCTATAACCATTTTTATTGATGGCAAAGAAAAAAATAATGAGGCCAAGGGTTACCTCTGATAACAGGGATTTTTAAATGTAATTGTAGATTTGACCTGCCGTATGTTTTGACCCTTGCCAGGAATAAAGTTCCATGAGTGATTTATTATTGGCATGTGGTAATACACTTTAGTTTCTTAAAGAAGCCCAATGAAGTAGCTACTACTTATCATTATTAACATGTTAATACATAGCATAGTATTGATAGCCTGAAGAGGTCTCTGTAATAGAGCGGTCATCAGCACAAGAGACAGAAAAGACTGCTGCTCTACCTCATTTACTTCACGTAAACTCACGTAAACTTTTTTGACACATCACAGCTTTTGAAATTGGTATGAATATGACTAGATGGAGTGATGGCGATGAGGCGTCTCAGTGGGCGCACCAGCCCTCTTATATTATTATTCACTGTAGCAAAAGGTAATAATGTTTAAACCGGACAACCAATACAGAACATGTTAATTAATCTATAAATTCATGGACAATATCATTATATTAACAATATAAAATTAGGTTTAGCAAGTGATCGGGAACCTATTTAAAGAGGGTCGCGTGACCATGGAGAAAATTCAATCATTTAAATACGGCTTGCTCAAGTAGTTTGATCAGTTTCAGATGAAGTGAAGGCCGCATAGTGATTCAAATATTTGCTTTGTCCACTTAACATAAACTATTGTCTTTCTCCAAGAGGCAAAGTCCTCTCCCTCAGAATATAGAGTAACTAGCCTGTCACTCCTTGTCACCACGGGTGTTATTATGCATTGTTATTGCCCGCTAGTTCCAATGCATTGTTCCCATCCCACACCATTAGAGATTTCATTATCTATGTTAAGAAAAAAAAAGCGAGAGCAATAACACTGCATTAATGGAAAGACAAACAAACAAAGGGAACATCTATGCAGATGGATTCACAAAAAAAGTGGATATTATCCGATTTTTCTTAAACATAAAGGCATTCAGTCATGTGACGCAAGAATAGGGCAAGTTGCCAATTACTTGTTGTCAACGTTCCAAATAAAATGACCCACTTATAAGCGGTCAACCCTTGGTTACGGAAGGGGATTTCGCAAATATTACGAAAATAGCGGACAAAATAGCCATGTATTTCATAAGTAATCAAATCTGAGCAGTTTACCTTATTCTTGAAAGAAATTAGCTTGCAGTATAGTTTGTATTTATAACTGTAGCCATCAATTTTTGCGTTTTTGCGGCCTATTTACGAACCTTGCTGGCATCTTAAAACTATCTGTCACTCACACTGCGTACGTGCCCTTATTATTTCTTGGACAATATGGATTCGCAAAGTTTACCCAGGCTCGTGGCTTTGCTGTACTCTGAATCAGCTTGGCTAGCTGTGCATGTTGACGCCGATTAATGTTGCATTTTTGTATAATCTAAATACTCCCTTTCAACGTATTGAAAAGGTCTATTATCCATGCAGTCACTGCTATTGTGTTGGTTGCATTGAGCCTATGGATTGCTTTCCTTGCAATTCTCCAACTTTGTCAATCCATCTCTTTCTTGTGGAACACTGCGAAACCACAGAAAGAAACCAGTGTGGCTCACATTACAGAGGACTTACTTCAAAGAAAATCAGTTTTGATAAGACTGCAAACTCTTCAATCTGATGAAAACACATCAAAGGGATAGCTATATGTGTATACTTCTGTCACAATAAAGCTCAAAGCCCAGACGTGAGAACAACTTAATTAACGATAGTTTATGTCATAAGATGTGAATGGTGTTACAAAACTGCAGTTTTCCTGGGATCAGTTTTTGTCCTGACTCTACCAATTTTTGATTGAAGAATTCTCAATAAGGGATGGTTTGATTTTCATCAAGTAAAATGTTTTTTCGAGTTAAGAGTTTAACTTAAGCTATTTTTTCTGGATTTTACATATGTTTCTTTCTTCATCTGTTTATTTGGGGAATGAACTTTAGCAATCGTAAATCATTGTAGTTACCACTTTTAATGTTCAGTTAACTTTTTACAATTATATTTATGGAAGTGAAGCATGTAAGTTTGATATCTTTTTGTGAATTGAAATAAATTGCCTAATTAGACCCTTCTGCAAGCCACCATTTGTGCCATTAACTCATTCCACCCTGATGACGCTTTTTCCCGCTAATATCTTAATGTCGTCTGCTAATTGTATTTTACTAATTTAGGGATTATTTTTCAATATTTTGGATGGAACTTGCATGGAAGATCATTCCAAATTATATGCCCATGGTCAACAGCTTTCCTTGGCGCGCTCTGGGCGCAATGCGCCCAGAGCGCGCCAAGGAAAGCTGTTGACTCAGTCTTCTATCAGGGTGGAATGAGTTAAAACATTCGAACATTATTAGTTGACGTAAATTTAATCTACCCATCTTGAGGAAAATAAATGTGTATAGTTTCATGGGTTCCAAAAGTAAAAACCAAGGTGCAAGATCGGGTTGATGACACACATTCCTTTTGGCGCAAAGCTTTGCTGACGCCAACGTAATCAACACACAATGTAAATTGCGAGGTAATCTTTTGAGTTGTAAACCTGCAGAGCTCACAGACTACCACAGAATTTCTTTTATAAAAATATGCAAATAGCGTGTCGTGGTTTCCTATTCATTCTGACAGAAGCCCCGACTTCTACTCGTGGCGTACCTTCATCTTTAGCCATGTTCTTGCAGCACCTGCCTTTCATGCAAATATTCCACAATTTATGCATGTTTCCGCATGGATGGCACCACTCTTTCAGCCAGAAGTCTCAACTGCGGATGGCTGCAATTGTATTTTTTGCAAAGTTTCTCTACATTCCCGATTGCAAGAATTCATCTTGTGGTGTTCGGTTTCAAGGTTACCTCTATCAAATGATAAATTCGGTGCTTTGGAACGGTTGTACTTAGTATTTGAAATTGCTAAAATTCGATTTTATAAAAACAGCATTTCCTCTCCTAAATTGTCTTTTGGATTTGCTATTATTTTATTATAATTGTATGTAATTTGGCGATATACGTATCTTCCATATTTTGTTTTAAAATCCAAGAAATGTGTGGCATATTTCCCCTCTTTTCAGTCAAAGTGGTACATTAGTGTAGAACCCCCCCTCCCCTCAAGTTGGAAATCACTTTTTTCCTGCATCATTTAACATTAGTCCTTCTGTGTTCATATTCTTGTTGCATGTTTTTCCCATGATCTTGATAAGAATTACTGTGTTTTTAAAACTTTATTATTATTTTTTGAATGATATCGTTTCAAGACTGAGCCTACTGACTATCCTCACACACTTTATGTATAATTTTTCTTGCACTGTGATACTGTTGTTATGAAATGAGCAATAATTGGCATATCCCAATTCCACATTTTGCGATTTCTGAAACCAAATCTTTATCCTCTACGAATTAGGATAATCAATATATAAATTTTAAATTCATTTACATTTTGACAATTTCTTAACATAGAATAATTGAATTTCTAAAATCTTGACGCTCCTTTTTGGCATATGTTATCTAAAATATGTGAAGATTCTAGGATGAACATGCAAGGTCAGTGAAAGACACACACACACACACACACACACACATGTATATGTGTGTGTGTGTGTGTGTGTGCGCGTGTGTGTTTACAGGTGTTAAACAAGCATTTTGCGTTCAAATGGCTTGAAACTGTTGAAGATCAAATGCAATCGAGATTCCAAAGTCCGGATTACAAAAAACAACCAATTTGCATGTACATATACAATAGTTAAAACTGTGTGTGGTTGCATGTATATTTTTTTTGAGTGTCCACTAATAATCTGTAAAGCTGAACAACATACCGTACCCATTTTTACTGTAATATACATGTTGATGGTGATGCAAATCATAATTAAAAGTAGCTGTGAAATAGTATTTAACTGTAACAAGTACGCAACATTAGTTGACCATTTTTCTCCACACTGAAGCAAATATAGTACTAGTAAATAACTAATAAATTAATATACATAATTCTAGTACTTTGAAAAGCAGATGTCTGCACCAGGTGGCGCGGCGTTGTCACACAGAGAAATAATTTGTTATGCAATGCTCCCATTTAATTAAATCACATATTGGCTAACAAAGCTCCTCCATCAAGACAAACCCTTTGTCTAACACTGAATTAGATCCTAACACAGCACTGACTTAAACAGAGAATACCAAATATTTAAATACCTTTCATGTTATGGGGTGGAAAAAGCAAGGAATTTGCAAGAGACCCTCGGTCTTTTCATGGCAGAGTCTCAACAGGTAGACTCGCGGGTGTATAGAAGTATCTCAGCTTAATAATGGAAACACCAAATAATGATTTTTTTTTTGCATCTCGTTCCTTGGCAATACTAATGTGTACTACTTATCCATTGGATCATTTCAGTTAACAATATGATTAAGAATCATGTAGAAAAAAGTTTCTTAATCAGGTTCACAGAATATAACACTATATGCATTAAATACATGCAATAGAAACAGAAATATCGTAGATGTATAAATAAATAATATGTGAGTAGCTTTATTTAAGGTATGTACCTCCATCAAGGCAAACTAGATTGTTGCGAACAAACACCAGGCTGAACGCCTCGTGCAACATCAGAGGGTCAGCCACCAAACACCTGCAATCAACACGTCCAAACGATACAGTTGGAGTGGAGACATGAGAATACAATTTCTGGGCTCGACACCGTGATGGTACATGGAGCCTTCCAGCAGAGAAACATGTTTATAAAGCATCAGTAGATTTCTTCATCGATAGTATCTCAACCGTAGGGAATGTAAATCAAGTTACCATGTTTTTGTATATGCAACTAATACAAATGCGTGTGAGTAAAAAGCCATGGAGTGTCCAACCTGAGCTCCTCGGAGTACTGATTACAACTTTCCCTTAAAAATGCAAAGGAATTTGCTAGTAGAAGCAGCGTGGAAGCCATACACAGCTAGGTGAATTCTGTAAGTTGACAAATATCCAGAAACCTTACAATAAGACAATTGTCGCCATCTACAATTTCATGGTTATACAGTTAGGTTTCTGGCAGGGAGAGTCGCGTGATCTATCTGAAAATGTTCACAATAAACGCGCACTGTTACATGTGCAGATCAATTTCTCAAGCACATGTTAACACATATGCTAAACGAGGAGGGGTAGGTGATATATTTGAGAGAGAATAGGACACGTCCTTGCGCCATTTTCATATTTCTGTTTATGAAAGTTTTGACGACTGAAAGTAGTGCATCGTAATTTTCAGTGAGTTTTTCCAACCATATCCATTGCCCATCTGTAAATTTCTCCTGCCTCGTGTAGTAGAATGCCCTTTTTGTACATGTGAAATCAAAAACTTCACGCTTTATTGTGAATTCATCAACTTTGAGCTTTGCCTTGATTTTAAAAAGACTGTGAATTGATTTAGTTCATAAACATAAACAAAACTGTCTGCAATCTTCACGGATGATAAATGTATGTTTCTTTTTTTTCTCATTTGGACAGCTGTTGCAGCACCAAAGCCGAGTCTTATCTTTTAGAAAGGTATATTGATAATGATTGATAGACGGAGCTAATGCCAGGAAGTATTACCCTTCATTTGGTCTGAAATATCCACATACAACAAAAGCAAAACAAACAAACAAACAAACAAACAAACAAAAAAAACCAAAAAAACCCCAAAAACAACAACCCAAAAACAACCCCCCCAAAAAAAGGAAAAAAAAAAAGAAGAAGAAAAAACATGGTCAAAATTCAACATGTTCAAACTACAGACACTTTTGTAGGTCGTAGACTGTTCCTGGTGACATTATATAGATCTCTAGCAGGTGCAAACATTTGAATCTACCTGGATACAAGCAGTACCCATGATTTTACCTTTTCCGGTAATTCAGGTGGTGTGCAGCTGTCACCCTCATGAGTTGCAACATGATTCAGAGACTTTTCTGCAACTGTTACAATGTGTTAGTGCGCAGGCTTTGGCATTTCCTATGTGATGACGTTCTAGACACTGGGCAGGTTGTTGACCTGGAATGCATCCAATAAGGCTGCCACAGATAGTTTCAGACAATTTCAGTGACTTGTTTTGAAAAATAATAAAAAAAAAAAAAAGCGTTTCGGTCGGACTTTGTGGCTCTCTCTCTCTTCTGGCCCCTCGTCTCGTGCTGAATGACAAAGTATGCCACTGCATAGGATAGATTTGCATCAACAGTTTTACATCTTACATCCACATTGTCTGCTCTTTCGTGTGTAACTGCTCCACCTTTGTTCAGTGGAAGGATAATATGTACCATCAACACTATGGCATTATCTTAAGTATTCTACAGATAATGTTAATATATATATTCACATTCTTTAATTGTTCTTGTGGATTACCTTGGTCAACCATTTGGCTGTCGGTTAAATTGGTTGAGCATGTCTCAAATTGGGTATACGGGTGACTTCTGGGTTGTTCTCACCATGCGTTGTAATTAAAAAAATTAAGATGTGAAAATAATACTTTGACTCACATTTTTATGAATAAACTCACTGCGCCTCAAGACGTGCAAGGTTAGAGACGTCACAACCGCAACACCGCTGGCTGACAGGGAAGACTCTATGACCACGCTAATAAGCTATGGCTGTCGAGTGTCACTTCATCAACAGGATTAAAGATGCATGTGAGAATACTTGTTTTTCGTCCCATGATGGGTCGGTGTGTTGCTGCTAATTATAACAATATAAGTTCTACAAAAATTAGCTTGTTTACATTTTTACATTCTCCAAAGACCCGAAATTACGGAGGGCGTGGACACATGCTGTTACAAAGTATTACACTGTAACCAAGTATTAGTGGGTTTAAACATTTTGATTCAATTAATTGGAATAAATGGGTGGAAATCTTGGACAAACAATTAAGGACCGATGTTGTTCCATACACATGTCAAGGGTTGAACAGAGAGAGAGAGAGAGAGAGAGAGATAGGTAGATAGATAGATAGATAGAAAGAGAGATAGAGAGAGAGAGAGAGAGAGAGAGAGAGAGAGAGAGAGTGCTTAAATTACCAAACTTTTAATTCCACTTCCAACTTGTATCATTCCAATTTATTTCAGACCTGTGTCGCTCTCAAAAATAATCGTAAACTTTTATCCAAGAATGTCCATTTTTTTCGATCACCCAACCTGTAACCAAGTTTCAATTCTCGTCGTGTATAAGATATGAAATAATGACAACAATAATCACTCCAGGTTGTAGTATGAACTTGTTGTTGATAGATTGTATGTTGTTACACTCTGATGTGGCAGAGGCTTTTTGTCTATAAATTATGTCCAGAGAAACTGACCAGTACCCACATCGGGGAGTTGACGATTCGACTCAAAGGTCTTCAGACCTTCATCAGGAACAGCATTTCTGATGCTTTAGCCTTGACGTTGCTATCCATGCGACCGCATATATGAGCATTAGGATAAGTTACGAATATGAGTTACACATTGATGTACCTGAAAATTTGCTGTGTGACTGCACCACCTTATACACATTTCTTTCGTTCTACCTTTCAAGGGTTTCTGTATTTTTGCAATCTCAAATAATTGGCTCAGACCTTTCAACTTTTTATGGCCAACATGCATGCACAGTTGCACAGTTAATTCAGGTAAGTGTTGACATTGTATTCCTGGGCGATTTTAAAAAGCACTTTGCAGCAAAAATGCGTACGGTATGTCTGCATTCATTATCTCCACAAGGCCTATGTGAGGCGGCGCTATTATATGCCAGGTGATTAAATGTCACTCTAAAGGTTGTGCATGCCAATGTTGGTAGGTCTTCAATGGGAGTGAGTTTTGATTCACTCTTGTTGGATATTGAGATAAAATGAATGTGAATTTTTGTCAAAGGGCACACACACACACACACACACACACATACATATATATATGTACATATATATGTACATATATATGTATATATATACATATGTATATATATAATTAATTGTGTGTGCGTGTGCCTCTGCCTGCTGTCTCTCTGTGTTAATGTGTGAGTGTGAAAGATTTGAAATGGCTGCAATATTTCTTCTTCATGTTTCTTGCATCTACTCTACGCCTTTAAGATTATATAAAAGCTATTTATAACCTGCCTAAAGCAGACGGGGTCATCTTGCGACACATACTTTTCCCTTCAGTTTCTTGTACAGAGAGACACATTGTGTCAGTTTGAACCAGCATGAAATAAACATAATCCTGACCTGGTGGCCCTACAGACAGTGGGCGTCCAAACCAGAAATGCAAACTCGTGTTCAGAAGCTAAAGCCACAAAACCCACCTCCGTGCATGGTAGGACCAAATCAATATTAACTTGCTGCTACAGCAGCTGGTTGCAAATATGCTCCATCCGGTCACGACGACTGGTCTTAACAGACCAAGTTACATGTGCACATATGAGAACTGTTTTCTCGTGTATTTCTTGGGAGAAAATATATTTTGGGGGATGACTCTGAAAAGCAGTTGGTTCTATTTAAAAAAGAAAACCCTTATTCTTGCGTGATGGGTAGGCTGCAGTTAGAATTGCCAAGACATTTGGAACAAAATGAAGCAAGTCTACACAACTAGAAATTAAACTGGAATCCTATGATAAATTTGTGACACATTTTCTGCACAAGACACTTGTATGCTGAGCTAGCAAATATCACACCATATGTATGGCCGCCTACACTCATCAACATACATAAACATATTTTGTGAAACACTTTCCACAAATGTACGTATTAAGATACAACAAGCAAGATATAGTCATATGGACTTAATTACCAAGACAAATGCTGCATTGTATACTTTCTGATGTGAAGATTGAAAACTTAAGTGACTGTAGGATGGCGTGTCATCGGATATCATGTAAAATTTTCTTCATAAATAGCCTGCAGGCTATATCTAACAAATGCACAAAAGTGTCAAAACCCCCGTTTAATAACGGCATAAAGTATCAGATGTTGGTGCTTTTTCTCTGATATTTTTAATTCAGGTGCCATTTTTCATGATTGTTTAACAACGTGTTTAACTTTGTACAACGTTAACATTTTGCAAATTAAACATACAGGGCGTTTCCTCTGACACTAAAAGCTGTAATTTTGTATATAACGGTTTGCCTATTTATCTTGTGGCTCAAAATGAGAACACGGCTCCTTTACACTTCAACTAAATGTTATTGGAAGCAAGGTTTTATGTTTATTAAACAATAGTGTAAATTGTCTATCAAGCACAAGATAATAGCGACAGGTTGAGAGTAATTGTAATTGGTATCTTAAATTAAGATCTAACTTCTTGGCTGCCACAGATCTGTTTAAAGCAGTACACTTGTTAGAAGTTGCGGGAAGGAGCACAACTGTAAACAGTCAACACTTGCTTTTTTCAATCAATAGTTTGTCACAGCATTTCTTTTTGAGTTTTTTAAGGAAGGAGTTTCAACTTTTCAGCAAAAACATTCTCCATTATGGTTAAATCTCCCTGTGTCATCGAGTGAAAAAGTATAAAAGCCATCGGCAAAGGTGTTGCTGTTGTCTTTCCTTAAGTCTTTCTCGTCCACGTGTTAAAGGTAAGCATAAGTGATTTCTTTTCCAAATCTTCAACATTGAAATGTTTATGGTATTTTAGTAGAGTCAAGCGTCATGCCACAAAAGTGTTGCTGCAATGCAACAAGATGCATAGTTACTATTGATAGCAATTACCAGTAACAATCATAATGGGAATCGAGTAAGAAAGTGATGCAATGCAACAAATCCACAAAATCACAACAGAGAAATAAGTTACCACACATTGGATGCATCTGCATCCATCGTCGATATTTCCATCATCTCAATCGCATTTTATACATCTAATTATTCAGAAAAAAACATTACCAATCCTTTTGCAAGTTAAGTACAGAAAAAGGCTGGGATTTCAGAATTAGCAAAAACATCAACATGCATCTTCCAATACCAATTTGGAGAACTAAATTTCGCTGCTGACTTTTGACAGGCAGTCACTAACTGGTAATTTTAAACCAGTCCTGTAATCCTTTGAAATATTCTACATTAACTAGACTTATTTTCCCCCCAAGACATAGAGACCTGACCACTTAAGACCCAAATTCATCACTTGGGTCAAAGATGAAAAAAGACATGGTAGGTCTGTACATCTAACATACGTCATAGTAAATTTCACGATACTGATGACCCTTTTCCTGTGCAAATCTGCTGGAAAATGACTTGGCAGGTATCACCTAAGTCCAGTTGGTATGCAGCACTGCATTAGGTATAGATCTATGGACATGCTCTATATCTTATAAAAAAAAATCACGTATTCGTACATCAACTGAAGTTCATTTAATCTTGTACAGAAGAGTAGAAAAGTTGAAAAGTTAAAGTCTTGCACAGAAGAGGAGAAAAGATTAACAGCTATTATGTTTTTTATCTTAAAAAACACGCATTCATATAACAGATGAAGGTCATTGGAACTTTCATATATAAGAGGAGAAAGGTTAAATTCCCATTATGTACATCAAATACTAAATACGCAACTCCCATTATGTACATCAAAATACTAAATAAGCAACTCCCATTATGTACATCAGATACTAAACAAGCAACTAGCATTATGTACATCAGATACTAAATAAGCAACTCCCATTATGTACATCAGATACTAAATAAGCAACTCCCATTATGTACATCAGATACTAAATAAGCAACTCCCATTATGTACATCAGATACTAAATAAGCAACTCCCATTATGTACATCAGATACTAATTAAGCAACTCCTATTATGTGCATCAGATAAGCATGTAGCATTTTCTTATGATTCTATTGTTGTCGGGTTCTTTGTTAAAGTAAGTTGTGCTTATGTGATCACAAAATATTAAAAGCTTCCAAGGAAATTATATAAATTGGTAGATGAAAAAAATATACCCAAACCAAGTTATACCACAGCAGGGCAGCATCAACATGTATTGCTACGTTCACATTATTCCAGGCTTCCCACGCCAGAGACATGCTATTTTTAAAGTCTGTTTTTGTAATCTTGATTGCAGCAAGCTTGTCTCGTTTAAGCTGGATGTGAACCTAAGTAGATTTTATCCACACAGGCATACAGTTTCAATCAAATATCCAAGCTAGAACTGATGATCATTTCGCTGGTTGAGGATTGACGAATGTAAATTGTAATTTTAGCATACGTTTTACTGAGGCTGTCACTTTTCGAGGCTCTTTTTGTGCCATCGTACTGGAATACAAAATATCAATAACCTTTGTATGAAAGATACCCTCATGTTTAACCTGAATCTGTCAGTTATGTCTACATTTACAATTTATCCCACAAAGCCAAAATAATGTGCTGCAATACCAGGCCATCTCAGTCCACTAATTGTTTGCAAGGAAGCCAGTACTTTTGTCTGTGCTACGTAACCTTTTTTTTGAAACAATGCATGAAGCTATGTTGGGTGTGCCCCAGGCGTCCACACCTACAACAATGAAATATGAAGAGAAAGATACCAGCAGTGGTACCTACAACTTGCGTACTTCATTTCATTCACATATAACAATCCCTTGTTGAAAATATTTATTCTGACAAAGACTATGTAATAAATATATCAATTTTCAGCAGTTCTGATTTTACCACACCTTGTTCGACAATTACGTTTTGAAGACAGCCTATGCCAGCTCAGACGATAATCAAAGGGCGTAAGCGGGTAGCAAGCAGAAGCCGTTTCGGTACCTCCTTACCATGTTTATATAGTAGTGCCTTCTTACCCAAGCTGTTAAAAATTAACAAAGGCAACCTTGGTGGGATTATTGAAGGATTAGGAATTTGTAAATAGCACTTCAATTAGTACGTGACCAACCCATGGGAGACACTTTTTAGATAAATTGACAATTTTGCAACAGAAACTCGATGTTGTTGGCTGTAATTATGTTTCCGTGTGAAGTGTCTTGACACGGAGTGCAAACGTATGGGCTGGCAGCGACGATGTGTGGGTGAGTGGCCTTACCATGCTTACACTAGACTTTGTCTTTTGATTTAATTTTATTTCCATAGTATGACTCACTACAATACTGGAAGAGTTTATAAACGTATTCATAATTGTTTTTTTGTTTTGCTTTTACTTCAGCAAACGATACGCAAAATGAATGCCTCAATCTCACGGACAATGCTAAATCTGACCTCAACCATCGTATTTGCGCCAAATATTACCACTACACTCCGACGACACATAAGAAGATACTATACTTTGAGTTGGCTGTACAATCTGTCTGCCAATATAAACATGCATACTAAGCCCATCATTATTATATCAGGATTATTTTTCAATGTGCTTACTGTCATCATCATAATGTCTTCTCCTATGCGCAAGACTACCCCGGGTCACTATTTTACTGCCATGGCCGTTGCAGACAACATGTACTTGTTTGGAGAATTCATTGACTGGTTCGGTACATTTAAAATCATACATATATATACATTTACTGAATTGTGTGCATTGGTAATTTCCATGGGATACTTTGGCCAAGTTTTCTCTTGCTACCTTACAGTCTGCGTAACAATGGAACGTTTCCTAACCGTGACATTTCCTCTGAAAATTGCCCGCATATCTACACCATTTAAAGCAAAAATTGCAATTTTGGTAACAGGTCTAATCTGTGCATCAGTAACAATATTCCCATATTGGACGCTTCAAAAATCGAAGGACGGCCCCGTATGCATAGTCAAAAGGAGAGAAGAGTTCAGAGTCTGGAGCTTAGTAATACTTCGGATAGGTGGTTTGGTCTTACCGGGTGTAGTAGTGGGAGTCTTTACGTTGTTGCTCATTATAAAACTGAAACGTTTGCAAGCAGAACGGAGAAGCCAGCTTGAGGGCCAGTCGCAGGACAATAAAACTTCTAAGCATGCCAAAGAAGCTGTGCTCACAAAATTGCTCATTGTCGTGGCCACGATCTTTGTCTAATTCCGATTACCGTTTACTGTATTCTTCCTTCTTTCCCACTACATTGGGAGCAACCCTTCTTACTCATATTTAATGCTCGTGAATTTTTTCCTTTATATAACGGAATTGTTTTACGTGAGCAATAATGCGATCAACTTTTTCCTTTACTGCTTAGCCGGCAGTTCTTTCAGAAATTACATGCGTAAGCTCTTCTGCTGCACACCTGTGTCTGTCCAAGCGCGGTGCTCCCAGCAAACAGAAACAAAAAATGTGTTCACGGCAGCTACCCATAATGATACTGCAAACGAAAGGGGAACAAATTAAAGCAGAACCCATTTAGTCAATTCATCAAAAGTCACATTGTGTGGAAAAGTAATACAGAACCCACTTTCCAAAAAAGTAAGCAAGCAGATAAATAATACAGAAATATTGAAGTATATATGGGAAACATAACCATGTGACCAATCAAAGCTGTTTACAGGCAAATTATAGGCTTGTAGGCATTGTGCCTGTAGTCCAATTGTTTTTTTGCAAATAAAATAAGTTTAAAACCAAAGCTTTAGGCCCACATTTTTCATTTGTACGTTGGACAGTTATTGCCCATCCCTTGCAAGGGAAAAGAGCATAATTCCAAGCAATTAACAATATCTAGATATCTCCAATATTAAGCTCTTGCGGAAAGAAAATCTACTGCATGGCAATACTCTTAGGACAAATTACAAAAGCAATATTATTGTGACAAAGTGGGGATTGGGTTATTAGGTAATCGATAATAGAATAACTTAGTGTACGTTCATGTGGGGGTATGCCCATATAGGTTGCCTAAGTCACATGTTAAAATATGAGCCAAAAGCTATAATATCATTCCATTACAAATTGGTCGTGGTTCCATACCCCTGCACAGTTAAGTCTGTTACTCCATCGCTTCGTGTAGTACATCTCTCAATCTTTAGGTCAGCAGACTTCCTAGTCAGGCTGAGCTTTCAGGAGGCCGAGTTGTCCGTCCGTCCATTCACAATTACAATTTCGACTCACTTCACACTTGGTGCGAGTCTGCCTTTGGTAGGTCTGTACTAAGTTTGTTCAAATGGTCACGCCTCAATGATTTTTGGATTTTTTTTATGAATTTTACCCCTTTTTTGGGTGGTGGGGTGGGGTGGGGTGGGGTGGTGGTGGTAGTGGTGGTCTTAAAAAGTCTTCTTCTCCGAAACCGCTAACCCAATTGCTGTGATACCACACGGTGATACTTTTAGGGACCCCAATTCCTAATTTGTTCATCAGGTGGCGTTGCAATTTTTCTATTTTCGTGATTCTTTGTGTGTTTTTGTTGTTTTCGACTTCTCCACAACCGTCACTCAGATTTTTTTAATGACTTTTTTTCTTTCAATTCGGGTACTTACAGCCGCATGCACCTTTTGTATTGATTAATATGTGAGTCAATGGGCATTCTAATGCTCGATACCATGTATTTCTCAACCAAATGGCACTGTTCTTTATGAAGTTCCTTAAATATGCTGCAATGTCTCATGTTCTAGTAAAAATTGTATGTTCAATGAATTTTTCGAGGCAAATCTTAGAAATACTTTTAAATGTCATATGCATTCATCTAAAGCTCAACAAAGGTCTATTCAGTTCAAATTTTCATTGTGTGAACAAGCTTAGGTCAGCTGAGCAGGGGCTGTTCGCACAGCCCTCTGGTCAATTGATACCACCATTTCATCAGTTTTACCAGTAATAAAGCCAGCTTTCCATTTCTTACCGAGATCTTCAACTACTTTCCCATATGCACTTTTCGTTTTTGGAAATGCCATGTCTCGGACCTGCCTGTGGAGTAAAATATACCTATTTGGGAGTCAAAAAACTACATACTCACCTACATATTTTACTGACCATATTTCAGTTATGGCAAAAATAACATGTTGCCCATAGTTTTGTTTTCCGTGATAACTTGATAAATATGCAAACTGATATTGACCAAGAAACAAACTACAGACAGCTGGAATCAGGGCACACTACTATCGCATTTAGAGCTTTTCTATTCAGGTTAAAGGTGAATGTCTGTGGTCACACCCGTTTAAAAGCACAATTTCCAAAGAAAACGGGATCTCAAAAGCGAGTTTGTCCTCAAATATGTACTAGAAGCATAATATAATTTAAAGGTGAGCCACTCAGGTGTGCATTGCAGAAACTAAACCATTCGGTCGGTAAATTTTGGTTTCTGTTTTAGGGATGGTTTGGAGAATTTCACGCAAGCCGAGTTGGATAGCGCTCAACTCTTTGTAAATGTTTAAAATATGAATCGTTTCCATTTCCACATCCTTTCCCAACTTTAACAAAATCTTTCTAATTTGCTGCCAAATGCCACGGTTTGCAGTCTATATGGTTCACATCTACCCTCAGCGTGCTTTCGGAGTTATGTTTTAATGCGCGACGCCACGGAGGCCCTTGCGTTGGCGTCACGCGCAATCCATCAGAGAAAGCCAAGTTAAATGGGAAAGGCCACGGCGGCTGCTTAGTGAAGGAGCAGTGTTTGTGACATTTGAGTGAATAGACAGAAAAAAAGGTTAAGTCGATGTACCACTTATTAAAAAATGCAGCTTTGCTCACATTAAAAAAACGGTTAATCTCATTATAACTCTACTGATTCCCATTGAAAGATTGCTGATAGGTCACCATTTTTCACGTTTTCTTCCTTTTTTTCCTGTCAGCTCAGCTGACTGGCAAATCATCAATACAAAAAAGTGGCAGGCCTACCATGTCTCTTTTTGTGTTTGGTACAGGTGATAAATTTTGGGTTTTAAGAGGTTAGGCCTATATGTGTTGGGAAAAACTAAAGTTTGTAGTTAATGAATAATGTTTTAAAGGTTGACAGGACCGACCGGTTTAAAATAATAAATTGCCTTTTATGGGTGAAGGTCGGTCTCCGGTCAGGTTCGAAATTCATTTCTTCACACTGGTATTGGAAGATGCACGTTGGTGTTTTGGGGATTCTTGAATCTCTGCTTTTTGCAGTATTTAAGTTTGCTCTCATTGTTGGATTGAAATTTATGACTAAGGGTCAGTTTTGAAAAAAAAAAACTGTGATCTGTAGATATTAAAGTCAAGTTCATATCGTTTTTATCCACATTTGTGAACCTGAAATATGAAAGATTTTATCCTATGGTATATCCTTAGATTATAATGGCGCAATTACTCTATGTATTCTACCCAGTATTGTATGTGCTTGATCTCCTTTTGGGTTACCTGCCGTAAAATATATTCCTTCCAGTGTCTCAGCACGTTTTATCCCTAATTTTCACAATCTAGAGCTATTACCGATTTTATAACCTTAATTCGTGATACACTTGGACATGTGGAAGGCCAAGGTGATATCCCATGAAGTCAAGTGTCCTCATGGGCTCCCATATCATCAGTATCCAGTTATCAGTTAATCGCGTTCTTGTTTTTTGCCAACCCATTCCTCTGATTACCTTTTTCTCACATTCAGAATTTGAATATTCGTTTTATTTTACCACACTGAATCCCGGATAACTTTTAAAAGATATAGCCACCAAAAGGACGTTCATGGATTTTCACTCAAGTAGGTAGGTCAAGATTTTATCGCGAATGGGTCTCAAACGAGTCGTATTTGTGTAATGGCTAACATGTCTATGAATCTAGACACATGATTTGACCAAAGTGTCTGTCATGCTTGTTTTGTTGTCGTAACGATATACCTTAAGCTGCCTATTATCAGAACACTTTTTTCGGGTCTGAAACACCCAGAAGTGTATTGCAAGCGAAGAAAGTTTTACCGCATATGTGTCAAGTATGTAAGTATGTAAAGCTGAGGCCCCCTTGCAGTTATAGTTACTACTGCCCGTTGTGGTGAATATGTTTAACACAAGGCACAGTACAGCTTTGGCGACCCCTAATGGAGCAATTTGTCGTTCCTTTTACCCGGAGAGAGGCAAACCAATCGTTTGCATTCCTACAAGCGTTCATTGATATCAAAACCGCCAATCAAATTGATACTTAGTAGTCTCTACAGCGTGTTGCCCAGACATAGGTTTCTTTACAAAACGTCGCCAAGGCAGCCAGTTGTATTAGAGTCTTTACAAAGCGTACTTAATGTTCCACATTCTCTGCAAAGTGAGCTCGGGATATTGAGCAAACTGAAAACTACGATACAATATGTTCATGGTTGTAACTGTTATTTTCAAAAGGCTCAGTTCCTAAAAGCAATCAATATTTATATGAGCAGACATTCGAAGCTAGGTTAAAACGGTTGGATATTAAAATCTTTAAGTTGACATTAATCGGAATTATATAATGCAAGAGCTCTTTGTAGAATGCTTAACGGGCGTGAAGTTTAGAATTTCAAATTTTACATTTATTGGATGAGCTTTACCTGAATTTCTGTAAATTTTTCCCATGGATTTAAGTATGAAATCATAAATGTATTTTTATTTTCTGTGGCAAACTGAGTCATTTTTCAATCCCCTCTAAAGTCAAGGGCAGCAGATGTTTTGGGTACACGCTAGCTACTGATAAAAACTATATATTCATATCAATTGCCCAAAATATTATCTACTTCGCATGATCCCATCCTAAGACCTCCTTGGTCTAAGTTTGTACACGGTGTATTGCATAAGGCTCATATGCGTGACATCTGAAGGGACTTTCTTAGCATTAAAACACTTTTTGAAAATGGTTATCAAAAACCGCAAAATACAGTTATTTTTATCAGTTCAGACAAGAGTGGAACTAGGAAGGATCTGAAATAAGTAAACGTTACATTTATATGGTATTTTAGAAATACCACGGTTTTCAGTAGCACCAAACTCAGATGACCAAAATATGAAGTGCTTTCTATAGGTATTGCATTTTAAATTACAAGCATCAAAAATAAAAAGGTCGTCATACTAAGGTGGGTGGTAATAGGCGGCACTGCACTTTATGCGAAGATAACAAGTCGCGGTTTGCCTTTGAATTAATGTTAGAATGTTCTGTAAGAAAACTGCATCACTATATTACTGCAGAAATATTCATGCGCTGCACATTCCGCAACTCATGCAATTGACTCAATGTCTAACAACTTACGTTTAAAGCTAAAGAATTTAATCATGAAAGAACAGAATTTAGTTTGCAGCATTATAGAACACATCAAAATACTTCAAAACACGAGTCACTTAAGTGTTCCCGTACTAAAATGTCACATATATGTATTTTAAACCCATATCGGTTGTACATTTAAAGCGATCAGTAATTTATTATTCTCCACCTATGCTGTTCTACTTACTTATATTCGCTAATAACATCAAGATTATGGTTGAAACATTTTGATTGATGTGCTATTTGTATTCAGGTGTCTTGCCTGCCAATCTTTTGCATCGATGTGTGCATTATGTAGATTTTATGGCTCAGTTGAGGTGAGAGGGTAGGGTCACCTTTCCACCATGAACCTTGGTTGTTTTGTTTGATGGTTTGCTTTTTTGAACCACTGTATTTCATTGCGGTCACGTGGCAATGACGTACCAGAAAATGGCTGCACTTTGTTCAGCTTGAAACTATGAGGTATCTCTTTCAAAAATATGTCATCTTTTGGGTCATATGTGAACAGGAAAACGACAACTGCGATCTCTAATTAATTGACGTGCAATCTTGAAAGTCTGGTACTCAGCAGGGTTAAGGTAACATTAGCATGCAAGTTTTGTCCGGGTTGTGGTGAAAAGGGCGATGGTAAAATAGAACACACAAGGCCTATTTCTATTGAAAAAACAACTTCCTCATGGTACACATCAAAAACCTAGGTTTATTATTATTATTATTATTATTATTATTATTATTATTATTATTATTATTATTATTATTATTATTATTATTATTATTATTATTATCATTATTATTATTATTATTATTATTATTATTATTATTATTATTATCATTATTATTATTATCATCATTATAATAATAATAATAATAATAATAATAATAATAATAATAATAATAATAATAATAATAATAATTATTATTATTATTATTATTATTATTATCTTTATTATTATTACAGGACTATCAAATTGGTGTATTGCAGGGGGATGAGGTCAGCAGTCATATTGTATGTAGTCATAACATGTGCAGCCACTGAACACGGCTGACCAGCGGGTCCTGCTGCTCCCTTGATACATGCTATTGAGAGTTATTATTATTATTATTATTATTATTATTATTATTATTATTATTATTATTATTATTATTATTATTATTATTATTATTATTATTCAAGATGACATAATACTTGAAAAAAGACCTCCCTCAAAAAGTTACATCACACAAATTTTTGGCAAGTTTTCAATTGACAAAGCATGGACACAAAATCAGTGTCCAAGATACCTGCCAGAACTCAGTATCATTTTATGTGTAATGGTGCCTTTTTCTGTTTTTTAAGGTTTTACACTTTTAAGTGTGAGCTTATTGTATATATTTTTTACAATGATTTTAGTGTTTTATTCCATCAGTTGCTTCATAGAATTAATGAGTGATTTTGAAATGTCTGCTTTTATAAAGTGGTTTTGAAAATTTTTACAAGCATACATTTACCTCAGTTTGAAAGTAAATGCAGCCAGACTGTGGAAAAATCAATGCAATGTTTATACTGGCAGAATGTTAGCTTCAACAAATCTACATTATTATGTAATGTGATGTGCATATAGCATTTAAAATCTCAGCAGCATAAAATTGAGTGTTTCTTCAATCAGCATCAATAAAAATAGATTTTCATTATCAAAGTTCTAATTCAGCAAAAATGCTTCTGAACTAAGTATATGTAGGCTTATACGAGACTGCTTGAAGCAGACAAGCTTTTGCATGCATTTCCCTTTTTGGCCACCAGATGCCAGTACACAGTGGTACATCCAACATGGCCGCCGAGCACATGTCAATTTTTTAATCGTAAATTTCACCTAATTTTGCCCCTCTAGGGCAGAAATGTTTCATAAAAACCCTGTCTTTGGACCTTAATGAATAAATACATCACTGTGACAACAAACTAGCTATCATGGGACATGGGGACCAAAATTGGAAGTTTTAAGTCACAATACCGTCTCAAAACGAGTTAATATTTTTGGTCAGGTTGATATGCCTTTGCAACATTGGTAGGGGAGAAGAAAGAGACGTTTATACCTGAACTTAGGAAAGAAACACAACAATTTTTGTGTTGAAAATAGGTAGCTTACTGCCCAAGTCCATTTTAAGTTCAATAAAGTTTTCTTTCCACTACTTTAATAATGAAAGTTTCTTTTTCTGCAGGGAGATTGTAGAAGAAAATCTATCATGCAGAATTTTTATCTTCGCCAATTGGCGAACTTGTTCGATTTTTGTTTGCCACTGGCGAATGGCTAACGAGTGTCCCTGATTTAATGTTCCCAAGATTGTTGAAAATGATATGTTCTGTGGAAGATAAAAAGTTGCCCCATGGGAAACCAGCTCAGGAAATAAAGTTGCCTGGGCCACCCAGACACCTGCTAATTTCGAACCCTGGTTACTTTTATTTTCTAATCATTCGCAACTTTTGCTTGTGGCTCATTTATGTTCAGCACCTTAGAACATTTACACATGAATACCATTGTGGTTGCATCAATTGAGTTTCCTCGGTTTAAAAAATTCAATTCGGGTCTATAGGCAAGCTCAAAAAGAGATGCCACATATGATAGCATGCCTTAAAATGTCTTCCTAATGAATCGAATTAATAGATATTCCTGTGATGGTCAAAATACATATTTATTTTAGTGTATAGATTAATAATTCTATGTGATATTTTTCTGCTTCATGTAGCCATCTTTTCACATTTTTGTTCTAAATGTTGATGACGCAATGTGCATTTTTGTGTTTCATTTGTATCTCTATATGCACTTAAACAATGTACAGAGTAGTAGCATCTTTAGCACAAACAACGTTTGGAAGTGACAGGAAGTGTGGTACCTTCCAGTTTTTGCTAGGTTAGTTCGGGCTAAAACTGAAACCTCGCAAACCAACAACCGTCACAAACAAGCGGTTGTATTAATGAGCATATTGAACCCTTCTTTTGCCTCTTGTACCTCTTTATTTAATATATATATATATATATATATATATATATATATATATATATATATATATATATATATATATATATATATATATATATATATATATATATATACATATATAAAAAGACGTAGCGTGAAAGAGATTATGCTGTTTTTGTGTCAGTGATGTATTGTTATTGTGCATCATTTCCCAGACTGTTCTGTAATGACCATCAACGAGCATTATGCAATCAGTAAAACCGTATTAATGACGTTTCTCTTACAAAATTGATTGGCTTGTTGAAAGACGTATTACATGCTGTGAACGGGACTCTCCATTGAACGCTGTGACATCAGCACGTGAGCCCAACTGATGTTGTGCAATTTGTAAGACTGCAAGCGGCCTCACATGTGTGCTGTTTTAGGTTTATCAGAAGCAAAATACACACTCACGGATGTAGTATCAACATAATACATTGGATATCTTGAGGTGACAAGGACACAAAATCTCAGCCAGTCTGGTTAAAAGCGCAAATGTATAGGCTGTTACATATTTCCGTGGGAATACCTACCACGGGTAGAATCAGTTGCTCCACTCTGATTGGATAATTGCCCCGTCGCACTAAATTTGGCGTGAGATTATACACAATGCCATTGGCTGATATATTTATATAATTCAACGCACTCACTTGTTATCTCTTTGTTGGCCATTTCAGAAGTAAACTTGAGTGGTGTTTTTCTCCATAGCTAAATTGATATCCGATTGAAGGCCAAGCATCTCACTTAGCTCTCAGATAAACACACACGGGCACACGAACGTTACATGCCATGACCATCAAAAACACATGGAGACACAGAAAATGACTTTATTCACAAGATACTAGGGTAAAAACATGTATAAATGCAGACAAAAATTGTTTATGTTTGGGCCGATTAAACATATAAAATATTATTACAAATGACACTAATTAGGATTCATGGGTAGACCCTACATAAAACTTCAAGTGCTTTGGCCTTTGAATGTCCCGTGGTAGGTGTGAAGTAGTCTGATACCAATCGCTGTTGAAAACAGGATTTATCACGATGGTCAAGCGTTTGCGATATGGCCCACAAATTTTGAAGAGTACAATTGCCAAATAGGTTTAAACATATTTATTTCAAAAACGATCGGAAAACAGGCACCATACTTACATGAATTCCTCTCGTGGAATAAAAATGTAAACGTTTACAGTTATTGCTGTTTAAATGCAATTAAACTTCTGTTACAATCAGGAACAATAGAAGATGCAATGTGTATAAATCAGTCACTCCGTAATACGGTCTATGCATAAGTTCACCAAGCGGGAAAGCTGGCAGCTGTTCCATTACAAAAAGCGAGGCATGCGGGCTGATTTTTTGCTACTAGATGGCGCGCTGTGCAGTGGTCATGATAATGCATGATTGCGGACACTAATCTTGTTCCTGTCAACATGAACAGAAAAGCAGGATATGGACCAAATACAGGAGGTGTATACAAGTGTACCATTGTAGATCGTTGGCGGAGGGAGTACGGACAGCACTGATAGTTAGAACGTTGAGTGACAAGGCGAATTTTCATGGTAAACCACCACTGACTGTTGTGTAGTGGGCTGTAAATTGTAATGTTGATACCACTAATTACCAGAAAGAAACGTCAAAGACTCAAACTGACAAATACCAAAAACAAAAGTGCCGCTTTATTCCTTCCATCAACTGATATTCCTTTGTCTTTCAAATACTTTTTCAGCCACCCTAGATTCTGTTTTTTGGAAAAATCCTGGTCCGTGTTTCACTCCTCGTTACTTGCTGTATTCAGTAGCGCTGTAGCCTGTGCGGTAAGACTGAGTGGCCCGCAAATTACCCAGAAACCTCTGCGTGCCTGGCTCTGACATTGGAATCTCCGCTGTGGTTTCCCCGCTTGGTGAACTTATGCATCGATTGTATCAAGTGTAATCAGCAATAATAGTAAGCATGTAAAAGAAACGAAAGGAAAGAAGCACAAATCACAGGACAACACAATAACACGGACATAACGCTAAGAAGATTAGACGGGTGACATATACGGGACAGACAGAGGGACTCCCATTTGCTTTGTCAGAAATATAGTTGTAATAACATATGTTGGCATAGCAATATTGAAATTTAAAACTTTGTTCTGTTGATCGGGACTATATATGGTTTTATTAATTTAAGGTGGTTTGAATCTTCCTGACTGAAAAATAAAATTTTGAGTTGCCTCAAAGAAAATTTCGTTGTTTACTTTCGAACAGTTATTACCTCCTTATAATCAGGTATGTAGAGTGAAAGGTGACAGTGGTATGCTTATCAATTGTAATGTATTTGTTTGTATAATATAATTTGGGCATTCAAAAAATAATGAAAAGATGTTTTAGCAGGTGCACCACATGTGCAGGCAGAGGAACCTAAGAATCCAATTTTATACATGTACTGATTCAACTGGGTGCAACCCATGCTGATCCTAGCATGTAAAATATTTAGATTTCTGACACCAATGCAAAATAAGTCGTTAGTTTTTGGTTTGTCTCTATTCAATTTACCTTAAAATGATACTGCATCTTCTGAATTACAAACGGCGGGTTAGAGCGTATTCCACTGTCGAATAGTAGAAGGAATAGAGGACCTTCCGTACAGATTGATTCTGCGTTTGGGTTCAGTCAGTTTGTGTTTAGACTTGACATTGTATTGATTTCTAGATGATACATTTCCAGGAATTATTTTACATAAGTACGCGGGTGCATATCCATGGACCATTTTGTAAAATAGTTTTAATCTATGTTTTTCTCTACGTTTCGAAAGAGTCTCCCACCCAGTTTCACTGTACAGTTCAGAATGGCTTGTACAACGCATTGCTCCAGTCACTGTACGGGCTGCATTCAGTTGAACACCTTACAACAGAAGTGCAGGGTGGTAGACCTTGTCAAAAGCTTTCATAATATCACAATATACCGCTCTGACCTCCTTTTGCATATCTACAGCTTTTACGAATTCATGATACAAATATTACAACTGATTTATAGTGCCATCCCCTGGCATAAACCAAGACTGTTGACAGGACAAGACTAAATTATGATTGCAACATTCATTAGTACCGATGGGCTTCTGTTCGCAATACCGTATAAGAGTGGTAGTGACTCACGGGCTTGTACAACTGTGACTTGTGCCGTTGGTTCACAATCGTCATCTGACATTTCACCATCCGACTGGGAAGACTGAACGTCTTCTGTACATGCACATTGAAATTGTGTGTCTAGCTGCAATACTTTGGAAGATGTGGAGATTTCAAAATTTTAATTGCCCATAATTTGCATAATTTTAAACATCATGACTATTCCAAACCAGATGCACAACTTCACTGGTAGGCCAGTCACCATGGCAAGTTTGTTGGTTTTCAGATTGCCTCCATAGCAGACCCAAGCTGCGCCTTTGGTCTACCCCGCTGGGGTCAAAGAACTTCGTTTGCTTTGCAGGCAATGTCCAGGAAAAATTCCTGACAAATTTGGTTGTAAAGAAGAAGGAAAGAAAGAAACAAAGAAATTCTTGTTAAAACAAAATGTTTGAGTTCGTACCCAGATATAATAAAGTGCTAGGAGAAGAGATAATTACAATTATAATGTGCCACGTTTTATCCTGTTTTGCCGCACCCACAGATGTAAACACACGGAAAGATGCAGTTTAAATGGTTCTCAGCATTACCTGCACCTGCAGTATTACTCATCACACTGTAGTACGTCGAATGTGATAAGTGAGAGTTATAACATGAAAGGAGACGATTATGGCTTATAACTGTCGAGAGGCGAAGCCACGAGACAGTTGTAATAGCCATAATCGTCTCCTTTCATGTTATAACAAATTTGTCATTGGCTGGTAGGAATGGTCATTTTTGTTTAGGTCGGATCAGTGATTTCATGATTGAAAGCGTATTATTTGTCAGTTACGTAATCAAATTCTTACACACAGGTGTGACAGTGTCATTTCACTTCTGAGTCACTTCATTCGTGATTTCGCTCAGTTGTTCAGGTAGTTCGTGAATCTGCTAGCTGCCACAAAATGGAAGATGACGTGCCTCTAATTGAACTTGATAATATTGCAACTCAGCAATTATTTTTCCAAAGAAATGACGGCACCGGCAGTATTGGGAGGTATGTTGGTTTTTAATTGTAGTGTTTTTACAATTTCACAATCAAAGTTTGCTTTGCGTTCATGATATGCTACTCCATCAAGACTACTGACCCGAAGAAGTTTTGTGGCTGATGGTATAATGCGTGCTGGTACTTGAATGGAAAGTTTTTATCATGGAAATTCAGGTAAATCATTTCAAATGTTATTCTTAGACATTGAAAGGGTTAATTCGGAAAGAGTGAGTTATAGGTTTTACTTAATTCACTCTTTTTGCGGGCCCTTTTTGCGATTATTGAGGGTGAAGGTCGGCCCAAAAAAGATGCATTATCAAGTTTCATAATACAATCTTTTTCATAATCAATGGTTATGGGATATAATCAACACTTTTTGAGCCTTGTGGTTGGCTAATTCCTACCAGCCATATGACAAACATCTCTATCATTCTTCTTAGAATTAACGATAGGTCCATAGTAGGTCGTTCTCTGCGTCTTTTGTGGAGAGACAAAACAAAACCTACATTTAGACAAAGTCCTTGGCTTGCGCTGAGGATTGCTCCGTGTTATGATTACAAAATATAACTTTTGGCCCTTCACGCGGTACCTGAACCGCAACTACTTCCCCTTGAGACGGTAAGTGAATACAGTGCTTGATACAAACCACCAGTGGAACGCCCTGCCCCACCCGTCATGGGCAATGACCGCACGTACCGCCCCGTGGCAATACCCTTTAATTTAACCAGTTGCCCTTTGACATGGGGGTAAAACGCACCTAGTGCCCTATGGCATGATATGGCAATATTTATCGCATCTATTGGGAAACAGCGCATGGGCTCTATATTAATCCCTCTTGACCACAATAGACTACAATGAGGACGCCTGAAACCATATACAACAGATGCAAAGAACAACAGCACTAACAAACATGTGCGTGTTCACAGTTGCCAAAGTTGTTTCCTCTGGAATGAGCTCTCATGCCTCACATTTCAAATCTGCCTTGTACCTTCGTGCAGCTTTCAAAATATAATATATTCTTACCTAAATTACAAGTTATTAACCCAAATAAAAGCATTTGCACCCAAGTTGCCAGAGACAGAACTAACCTTGCACTAGATCCTGATAAATTTGGCAGTTAGAACATTTATAATTACAGTGACAAGCATCACTATTTGCTGTTCCGCTGGCACACGTGGATTAGTCTTCGTCACTACTATATATAATCATTGTCATTCTGTACTTTCGCCATGGTGACCACACAAGGTTGTAGTTTCTGACAGGATGTTAAATGAGGTAGAAGATTCAGATTGGATGTTGGATAGTTGTTGTGCTACTTTCTACATCCATATCGCTCGCACACTGCCAGAACAACAGCTAGAAGCTCAATCCGTTCTGGCATCTTTTTCGGTTTAGATTTAGTGGTGATGTAACTATAACTATCCCAAATTTATCTTAAAATACATGCACAGAATAATCTCTTTCGATACCATAGTAAGATTTTGGAATTGTCTTTCCTGCCAATACATTCGCATAGTTCAGTCTTTGTTTTAACCACTTTAAGTCTAAAACCTGATAAAACGAACAATAAATAACTAACTTAAAATAAAAATAAGTAAGTAAGTAAGGGATAAAATAAATAAATAAATAAATAAATAAATAAATAAATAAATAAATAAATAAATAAATAAATAAATAAACTAAAACCCCAGCCATACCAAAATTAAAAGAATAAAAACAAAACAAAAACCCCGCCCCCTGCACAAAAATCCAAAATACCACCCCCCTCAAAAAACAAAACAAAACAAAACAAAACAACACAAAGCAAAACAAATTGTTTAAAAAAGCAGAGAGTGGGACATAATAGAAAATATATGAGGGGAAGTTGCAATTCTTCATGCGTGTTTGCACACGATGTGTTATTACTACAGTGAGATTTGTTTAATAACACTGAGTAGATGTACCCGTGGAAGAAACCTCCCCAATTGTACCGAAGAGGTCTATTCGCAAATATTTTTGCAAACGAATTTATTCCCGTACATGATAATAAAACTAATTCAGATTCATTTCGGAAAATTATAACCTGCAAAATGCGTGTTTGGGTGTTATCGGGAAATTAAATGCTTGTGAAAATGAAATGATACAACTGGTGGAATGTCAGTCCTAGTCAAAAAATCCCAGCTGAAAATTGATAAAGTCTTATATTTTGATTATAGAAGGACAGATATTCAGACCAGAATGACAGCTCAACGAAGTCATGTACAGATTGAATTTAATTGAGTCACCATTGTTTCTTGTGGGAGGTCACCCGAGCATGATTTTCATTATCTCTTTTAATGCAACAGTATGACAAGAGATAAACTATACACTTTAGTCATGCCCCTTGCAGTTTTTAATTTACAAAAAAGGATTATGTTCAATGGTAACTAAACAAGTTTTAGAAATGGAGACATTTTAGTTATCCAATAAACATGTCAAACACACTAGCAGGTTCAATGTTCAGCTATTCTGGACCAGATGTTGTCTCTGTGCCATCACACTAGGTATGTATTGACCACAAAGTAAATTTAAACATCGACACCGATGTCTAATTCTAATTGACCCTCAGAATACGTTTATTTGCGAAATTGTAAATCTTCTCACATTTTCCACTATTTTCGGGTCCTTTTCTGGATATTTATAAAGTCCTGTGCGTCACCTATTGCTTACCTAAATGCTTGCAATGTTTTTGTTGTGTTTTCAAAACATCCACGGGTAGTTTGAATATAGGCATCGACTGATAACCAATTAATTTTCTCACATCAACTGCATGTGTAAATCTATAAATGCATATTCATGTGGCTAAAAGCCTGCATGAAGTATTTCATTAACCCTTGTTTATTTTAGACGTCAGAGGATCTGAAACAGCAGTTTCAGCATTAAGGGACACTCCGTAAAACAGAACAAGACAAGGAAAGTTGTTTTTAACAAGGGAGGTCCACAAAAAGTCTGTCAAAGAATTTTGTTATATTTGCAAGAAGAGTGGTCAATATTTTTAGGTATGCATAAGATCACAAATTTTGTCGCAAATATTTTAAACCTATCCATTATTTTTGAAACTATGCGTCTTCTTAGGCTTCAGTTACCCAAAGTTGTTTGTATCGGTTTTTGCAGCTGTAGGGGCGTTTAAAATTCTAAATATGGTAGCTTCGTTTGCAGGCAATCTTACAGGGAATTAAAATGTTTATGCTATGTGACAGATGTAAATGAAAAATAGGGGAGGAATCAGAACACTGGGGAAACTTGATTCACCATGGCTCCAAAGACTTGTCACTATAAGTCGTAATGCGCTGGAGACGATTATTCACATAACTGTTGCACCTAGTCAAAAGAGATCGTGCTATGGACACGTTATTTGGTTAAGATAGTAACACAGAATGGAAATTTCTATCTAAAGCTTTAGCAATATCGCTCAAAAGTATTCTGATTTCCAGTTGCAAGTCACCTGCACGAAGAAATGTATTGTTATTATTCAAGCTATTCAACAATCAGGTAACGCTTTTTTCAATCACAGAGGATAACACATCTGAATACGTTGGCCACAAAATGTAGAATAAACATACGCATTTAATTATTGCACTTATTTAGATATACGTTTTTCACAGATTGGAATGCTGTGAGCCTCCTCCCACACACCGGGGAAAGAACCCTTTCACAATGATTTTACCGAATGAGTTGGAAATAGCTGGAACATCCCCTTTAAGTAAGCATGCTGTACTTCCATGTGGACGAGTAGCTGTGGTAATATCTAAACTCTGCAAAATATAAAAGGTCAAAAGGAGGGCTTTATTTTTACTATTATCAATTTTTGGACTTAAATACATGTGTATGATTACTATTCTTGCTTGTTGGTGTGTCAGGCGATAGATTCAAAAAAACTTGAATGTGTGTTTCTTTCTTTTCGTTGTTGCACATTATTAACATATTGGTTTAGATGCCCGTGTGATTTGATAAGCCCATCCTGCCTGGATCTTCAACGTCATTCTTATGGCATCAGAAGCGATTTATGGTGTCACTTTAGTTCCTACATTAATCTTTGCTCTCATTGTTGGGTTTAAATTTGTGCATATGGTCATGTTAGTCTGAACTATTTAACATATACTTCATTTGCTCTGTTGTGATGTGGACTGTGTACTCCGACTCATAGATATAGTGGAAGTAGAATGTTTTTAAGATGTTCTAAATTCACAAATATCACAAAAACAATGTAGGCCTAATTTTCCCTCTTTCCCATGAGCTGAGCAAACTGACAAGAGCCAAAAACCGACCGGCCATTCTTTTCTCTTTCTATCTTGGGTCAAGTGATAGGTTTTGGGTTCTAAGTGTTTACATCAATATATTTTAGGGCAAAAGTTAATGAAGATTGTATTTCAATATTGAGAGAACCAGTTTAAGACCACCAGTTGCCTTTTATGGGTTAGTGATGTCCAAGTCAAGAGTGAAAGTAGTTTATTTTATCTTCCACGCTAATAGTAACATTGTTATTCCCGATGTTTTCAATTGCAATAAGAAAAGAAAGCACATGTATATTACAAACATTGACAGTTATTGTCCTCCGACCCAAAGCATCCAGTCTTCTGTCTCAAAATGTACAAATACTCGCCGTACTTTAAAACAGATCTCAGCTGTTTCCTTCGTTTAAACAAAACATTTTCACTTAATAGAGCATGCTTAGTATTTGCCAATGGGAAACCACTTTTAATGTGAAAATATATATACATTTGATTATTTAATCATAACGTGTAGCAAAAGGCATTTGTGATTTTGTATGGTGTATTAGTCTTGCTATTATTTAGATTATACGTTGCAGAGAGGTTAGTCATGTTTTCTGTCGCCATTTTTAATTGTATTACCGTTAGCCAGGTATGAAGGATTTTCATTTTTATCAATATTCCCTCATTAGGTAACATATAAAAACACAATGCAGTTTCAGAAAGCTAAGAAAATATTCAGTACTCGCAGGACCCTATACACTGTTCATACCTAGACTTTAACATGAAGTCTTGTCGGTTGATCTTCAAGATTCAAAATAAAGTGTCACACACGTTGATTGTTCGAACACTCAACCCATTTTTGTTGTAATACACTTTATTTCTGTAAAGAGGGCGCCTGTATTTTGTGGGTCATTTACGATACAAAGAGCAGATTATTTTTACCTGTATAATGCAACCCATGGAGATGGCACTGCTTGACAAGTCCTGAAGTGTTTATCCAAAGAATGTGCTTGTCTAAATTAGAAATACTTGGCTTACTGTCACAAATTTAATTTTCGACCCCAAAAAACAGCACAAGATATTGTTTCAGTTTGAGCGAAAAAAAAAATGATAGGCAGTACATAAATTGTTCATTCCATAGTACTCCTTAATCACCATGCATTGCTAGGTCCAGTTCACGTTCATGGTATTACCCTTGGATACACTAGTCAATAATCCAATCTGAACTTATTGTTTGCCACACGGTTCAAGACATTTATCAGAACCCAATAATGCAGGCATCAACTGCCAAATGGAGGTAAATTCCATGTGTGTGTGTGTGTGTTTTAGGGTGATAGGGTCCTGTACAGAAGGATTTTCAGGCACTCAATGTCGAAGCTTTGTGAAATGTCCTGAATGGACGATTAAAATATTTGCAAGATGCTAAGGGTAACCGTGAATTCCTGATTATCATCACAGAGAAGTGTCCCAGAAATGACCACGTATTTGTGCTTAAAACGTCACTTGATAATAAACCGAAGCCCTCAAAATGTGTTCACTTATGTGTCTTGCTGATTTTCCAAATGAATTTTTACATTGAAGGCTTGTTTTAGAAATTCGCAAAAAAAGGAATCAATACATCAACATTTAAGATTTGAAGGCTTTCACTTTTGAATTGAGTGCTAAATTAAATTAAAAGCTTTCTCATAACATTACTTGGGTGCCTAACACAATGATGTCGAATGAGCCCTGTGTTATTAATTAAGGTAGTGGCCATATTTCGACCGCGCGTATAGAACTAGCGACTTTAACCCCTTATAACTTATTCGTTTTTGCCATTTCACCCGGAAAACTATACCTTATTTTAATTGTACAGATGTCTAGATTTGAAAGAACCATGTTTTGTATAAATGTGACGAGTTTTGATGGTGTCCTGAGTAATTTTCCTAGGGGGTATCAGACAGCACTTTTTGCAGTGCCTACTGGAAAAATATTCAACAATTAAGTCTAAAAACTATGCAGGATTTAAGTACTGACCAATACACAGGAACCGTTCTTACCGTTCATGAAATGAATGAATATTGAAAATGTTGTTGAATTCTTTCATCGCCATCATAAAGTCTTACAATTCTGTCACTTTTAGCGCTTCAAAAGTCACGGAAGGAATAGTTAGAACGGAAAATCCCAGATACGGTTCCTAGCTTGGTTATTTACCATCCAAAATCTGTTCATTTCGATAGGATAAACCTACTGGGTTTTTTTAAATGTTGTTTACAAAATTGATTGATCTTGCGAAAATTGTTTTCTGAGTAAATCGCAATGAAAGGTAGAATGGCCCGTTTTCGTACATGATTGTCTGTAGCGGGAATACGGTTTGTTTTCTCCGGCTCAACTTTGTAGTACACATGGTACACATGCAAACCTCACATTTGATGTTTTGCTCGTAAAACGTATTGATGTTTTCTGTGTTAAAAAGCATGTTTTAAAACTCAAAGACTCCAAAGGCAGCCACGCTGTTGGTTTTACCTGGCTGGTTTCCCATGCGGCTGCCTGACTTCAAAGGGGAATTGTAAGTGGATTAATCACGTGACCTGACGTGTGATAACCTTGACCCTAACAACCAGTGTTTAAATATGGCGGCTGTAAGTGAAGACCTCGTGTATTTCAAATGTTTGTTTTACGGAGAAGTTCACTCAGCTGGCATGTTCTGCTCACTCACTTCTTATCACGTTGGATCAAAGAGCAAAAGGCCTTTATTTACGCCATGGTTAGTGCCATGGCCATGCAGTGTTTTGGAAAGCTTACAGCAAATTTGTCTTGTGTTTATTATTTTGGACGGAAATATTTTCCATCGTATGTACAAGGAGCAGTGTTGTAACTTGTATATCAAACAAAATTGAGCATTTTATTTTCTGATACTGTTTTGGGAGTTCGAGGACAAAAGATTATCCATATTAGTTTTGTTAGATGCAGGGTGCTGTTCAGTTGGAGCATAGAGCAGAATGGGATGGACCACTTTGTGTTCTCTGTCAAATTTTATAGAACATTTTTGATATTGTTACCAACCAAAGATAATTGGATATTGAACATAAGTAATAAAACTTTTCTTCAAAAGTCTCCGTCCTCATTGTCAAATTTCATGTGAAGTAATTTGACCTCCAGTTCTCTTCCATTGTTGAGTTGATAGATGCGGGGGGGGGGATTTATAGACCAATTACTTTGATGTAAAAGCTGCACTGGCTATAATATTTTAGAAATGGGAAAAAGGAGACCGTTTTTCACTAAGGTATGAATAACCGTGAGTATCTTGTATTTCAGTATTATAAAAAGTTTATTTACATCCAAAAGTGTTTTCATTTTTGTTGTATTTGCATTCGTTTTGACTTGGGCCAATCTGCAGTATATCATTGTATATATATGTTTTTGTAATTTTATACCTAAGCACTTCAACACAGCATGGTCAATATTGATAAATGTCAGCATAATAGCCAGCCAATGCAAGACTTTGGATACGTCTGATTTTGGTAAATTATACGTTTTTATTGCTCACTCAATACCCCCGAAACCTACGTTTTATTTGGGTTAATGAAAATGTCCAAGCAATAAATAATTTAAATGATTGGCATTCTATAGGCTTAAAGCATGATGATAATATTCAGTTATTTATATACTTGAAAAGGAAACAAAGAATAAAGCTTGCCCGAGTTGTGTTATCTGGTTCGCAAGCTCTCTCTCTCTCCGTTACTGTTACACTCTCGGCAATCTGACGCTGGCGTCATCCTGCTTTTGATTCTCTCTTTGTTTTTGGCATAATTCTTTCCTACTTGACTCTCTAAGTCTGAAAGCAGTGACTAGGGACTATACGGTTTCTGGGTACAGTATATGAGACGACTAAGAAAGTAAGGTCAATGCCCGCACTGTTTTATTACACTGATTGATGAACGTATCAGGGGCCGGTAATCCACCTATGAGGTTGCTTTCTGAGGGTAGAGTCGTATTATTGCTGAAAACACAGACCCCACCCCAGTCAAAAGTTTCAAAGAAATGTCTTACAAATGCCGGGAACCCATTAGTTTCAACATAATTTGCGACAAGTGTCCATTGTAAGGTTTTGACCAGCACTGCAATGTTTTCCTGGAATGTCAACACACGAACCACGCAGACAACGAAGTGCCGCCTGAGATGAAAGGATATATCATTACAGGAACTTGGGTGCAGCATTGCATTTACTGAAATTCACCGATCACCAATTGTGTTTACTCATCACGTAACAAACTTATCAGAACACCAGCAAACTTTTATTATTTTAATGCTCATAGTATTATTATTGCATGATGAATGCTGATTTTCGGGCAATCCTCCGTTCGGCCGCCTTTGCTGTAATCTTCCGTGCCCGTCGATCGAGCCGCCATTTTGACAAAGGGCGATCGTCAAAACGGGTCATCAAGAGTTATTTTATTTCAATCATAGACCATAAGATAAGCAAAAAGAACACAGAATTTCTCGGTCGATACAGGAAGGGTTGAAGTAATATCTTTTCGTCATCATATCATGTGGCAGTGTCAATTCACTCAAGCGATGCCCCATTGTCTCATTAGTCATAGTCCACCGCATTTCCGCGTTGTCAGGGCCAGAGGCGGCGGCCGAGTGCTAGCTAAACTTGGCCATTAATTAACATAATTCAACAAACATACCAAGCACGTGTAATTGACAGCCCAAAGTTAGTGATGTTTTTCTTCATTTTTCTCCTATAAATATTTATTTTTTTAAAGTCAATTTTGGTGAGCACAAAGTTTAGATAATGGGCTTCATGAAAATGGAAAAAAGTCATTTTATGATGAGTCACCATATTGCCGCTGCAGTCGAAATGTGGCCGCTACCTTAATTAATTACTTTACCATTGGTTTACCTCATTTATTTGCAAAAGAATATGACACTGTAACTTTGAAAGAAAAATATTTATTGCTTTTATTGTCTTCATGATATAATATAACAATGTGAACATGAAAGTGGATTACAAAATTGTTTGAATGTTGTCATTTCTTATTGAAGAAATAGATATATATCTGTCAACATTAGAAAATCCAAAGTCAATTTTCAATAAAAAGTAAAACAGCTATAGGGACCAATAAAATTAAACGACGTTGAGACAGAAATAGATTTCCAGATACATATTTTCTATTTAAAAAACCATGCAAGGCTCAGGCGATGCTGAAACAAACAAACGAACAAACAAACACACACACATACATAGTGAAAACTGATAAACATGCAGACATCCAATTTTTTTTAGGAAGTTTACACTACGCTTTGCAGATTTTGTGTGTGTTTTTGTTATACACATTCGGGCGTTAAAATACAACGATATTAACTGTTTCCGTTGCGTCTGTCACTAAATAACCACCCATTGCTACAATACCTAAGAAAATGTTTAATGCAAGACCCTTGATATTCCACCTAATTCATTCATGCGTTTGATGGTCTACCTAATTCTTTGATACTAATTGTGGTAAACTGTAATACCAGTTTCAATATAAACACCATCAAAGATTCTGTCAATTCTATGATGGTACTAATAATGGGACACAAAACTGATGAACAGGTTCCAAGAGCAGTCTATCCGGGAAGATGGCTGAAAGGGATAGAAAGTGTCTTTGCTTTTACGAGTAATAGGACTTTATAATGTCTCTTAACTTATAAACATGTGGCAATAAAGTATTAAATGATATATCTACACATTTATAATGCTGTCGATTCGTGCACATGAAAATAAAATTCAGCTTTTTCTCCTTTATAAGGCGCTACAATTGTGATCACTTAGATAGTTCTACAACATTGATTTCATCAAAAGGCCTTCCAACAAAATATATCAGGCACCACAGTATAACCATTCCCTGATCTTATTCTGTCACTTTTTTAATGTTATGCCATGTTAGCGGATAGAAGGGCAAGAACTGAATCACTTGTCCTGACAAGGTATTGCATTCTGGAATGCATAATCTCCTAATTTGCTAATTTGTACTAATACCACGGGAAACTATTTGATGGCATTAATCTTCACTCTAGAGTTATGAAGCTTCAAAAGCTACTAAGTCCGGACATATATAAAGTACTGAAATCCTGGACTTTTATTATTATTAGTTGCAATGGTTTTAGTACTCTGGCGAAACAAGTGAGCAATCCCATTGGTTTAACATAGTCAGTGAAGAATATGAACTGGTGTGGCAAATATGATGCATAATTGTGGATTCGCATAACATGGCCATGAAAGCCAACTTTACAGTCCAGTGTAGAGTAAGAACAAGTTGGCCTGGAATTGGTATAAGTCTGGCATAAAACAAAGAAATGACCATGAAGTGCAACCAGTATTGAGGTGCACATGAGGTTTTAATGGCCTGCTGCAAGCACATGAGACATTAGTGACAGTCAAAATATCTCGGCGTGGGGATCACTGGCGACAGACCTCTTATTTTCAGAGAAGAAGGATTGTTGGTATGCTAAATAATGTCCTGTCACTAGAAGTCACCCGGAGGGTACACAGTTTCGCGACAATAAAGAAATGGTGTAAGCATTTCCATTTCATAAGGATATGCAAGAAAAAAAGCAGGGTCAGGTGACCACTGACTTTCAGCCAGTCAAGATGATCAGTACCGTGCACCCAAAGATTTCGGCAACAGTGGCGCGATGCATGCTACAACCCGAGCATCAAAGTGGGCAGTAAACAATAGTTTGTTGAAAGGACGTTTTGGGACATAATGCCCTGCAGTATGGATCCGTCTGTGTTGTAAATGTCTTTATTGTGTGTACAGGGTAAAAATGTTAGACACACTGTGACTCTCTTATTAATTTGTATTTGAGCGTCGCTATACGATGATCTATTGTGTGATAATGTATAGTATTTGTTGTGCGAGGTAGACACTGATTACTGTGGCATGCTACGTGCTAATGTATATGTGGTATGAAACACAAGTAATCAGTATCTATTATCGAGGACACATTTGAAGATACTAAAAGTGTTTAGCTTGGGCAATGAGATTGATGACAAAAATGGGTGTCAGTCTGTAATTGATTAAGTATTGGATACCAATGCCACACTCATGGATACTCAATATAAAGATTATAACTTAGTTAATAAATTCGTTTGCTTAATGTGTGTGTATGTATATATATATATATGTAGCTTATTTAATCCGATACCTAAGTTTATTTACTTGTACCTTTATTAGCAAGTCAATTTTAAAGCTGTGTTATTTCAAATCATTTTTACTATTAGAATTTTACATAAAGGCTTATTATTTGGTGATTTTGAAATTTAAAGTACAAGTGTATGAGAAAAGGTTCTAATGTTTTATAATAAAGATTATGCGAGGTTGCATTAGCCTCCTCTTCAATTAGAGATGTGAAATCAGTGCCATCACCTTATCGTAGGCATCATCAAAGTAAGTCAGTGCCACTTTTATTTTGACCGAAATCTGTATTCCTTGATTACTTTTCAAATAATTCTGATTCAAGTATATTTGAACTGATGGCATGATATTTTTTAAATGCCTTCCTAGGTTAGTTTTTCCGAATTACTGTACTTGCCAAATGCATGTAAACTAGTTTCAACCACTTATCTCAGTAATGATAACAATCCATGTATGGCCAGAAGAAAATATCTACAGGCATCAATCCATCAACGTGTCCTTATACCTCAAATGGCCAGTATCTAGAGTACAAACAGCATAAATTTGAAATTAACTTTGATATATAGTTGTAGGCATGACGTCATCCTTACAAACATGAACTGAAACATATTTGGACAACAAATTGGATCACATTGACACAAGAATCAGACATTTTGAGCACACCGATCCAAAACAGGCGACCAGGTCAGAAACGTGCAGCATTGTTTTTCCCCTACAGGTATCCCAAAAAATAATTTATCTACAAGGCAGCTATTTAGCCACTACACGGTGCCAATTAAATGTATATACATCAAAAGAAAAGATATATTTCAGGTAAGCATAGCCTAACTGATATGATATCGCTCATATGTGAATATCATGATCAACTATATGTAGAATCCGGTCAAATCAATGTGCCTATCTTAAACAATAAATGGGGCATTAAGGGTTTTGTATGAATAGAAGTGTTGGGCTGCCATTGCAGTAGAAATCTTTGACATGATGTTCAAAAGACAAGAATTAATGGTGATTAAATTAAGCCCGGAAATATCTAGTCGAGATACTCTTTAACAATAATGGTCAAAATATACAGTGTACATTCAAATACGAAAACTAAATGTTAAATACCATCATTGTTATTCATGTAGGTCCAGGCTGCAAAAAACCGTCGTCATTATTTAAAATCTGAAAATGGCAGAATTATTTTGGCAAAATGATCCCGTCAGAACGTCAGATCATAACTCCATTTTTGCGCTGACAATCTTGCACCAACAAATCAATTTGTCTGAGATTTTATTGAAAGATTTTTTCTAACAATACATGTCATTAGCAAAAAACAGTTGGAATCGTCTGCGCATATTAATGTATAAAATTTAAATTGACTAGCGTGAGGTGCATCTTAAAGAAAGTGAAGGATAATCAAGCTAGTTCCAGTTCAGAATGGTGTGCGAGAATTATGGATTGATGGATGGTTAGACATACAATATACTCTAAACCAAAACTTTGATAGACATACTAACTGTATTATGAGTGGGTACCGTCACAAAAATGTATATCGATATGTGTTTCATATGAAAATGTGTTCGCCCTGTTTGGTATCTGTCGCCATATTTGTGTTGTAAGGTGGTCCATCCATTCAAAGGTTCTTTATCAAATACGTTTTAATACGCCACCCTTGCACCTCATGATTAACTTCATGATAAAATCTAATATACAATAACAAATTCTTTGAAGAAATACTCTGTCTTGCTTCCAATGTTAGCTCCTGCGAGAACTTTGGTTGCAATCTTAAAAAACCATGAAACCAAAAACGTCACAGCAGATATTACATCACACATATCAGAGCCAGTATTATATCATTAATTCACAATTATTCCTTTTTCTTGCTTTATTTTCTTTCCCTTTTTGATAATAAAGGCTGACTAAGTATTCCATATACATTTTTATCATCGACACTACACATATTGCATTTCGTACGGCAGCATATAATGAATATTTTAGTGTGTCTGAAAGGCACTGATTGGAATAGAAACATCATTGCAAAGGCTCAAAGTTAAAGAAACTACAGGTATAAAAATTGCATGGGGATTATATGTCCCATAATCACATAGCCATAACGTTGGTCCTAAGGCACAGGAAAATGTTGCCATTTGATCCCATTTTATGTATGTATTTAAACACGAATCCATTTGCTGATATGTGATACAACATAACACATAATAACATAAAGACAATAGATATAATAAACCTGGTGACACCTCGGTAAGTCAGCATATGTGTTGCCTGCAAACCAGGCACGTATTATTGACATTCTTTGCATGTCACTAAATAGGAGTGCCAGTGCAATATTTCTACATTACATCTGAATGCCACGTGGATATATTCTCGTATAGGTAGTTGTGTGTAATAAGACATTAACAATGCACACTAGAAATGGTCATGTGGCGGAATCCTCTCCTTTTACCTTTTGTAATCAAACAGATTCAATAAAACCTGTTTTTTTACAAAGTTGCAGAGAACATGACAAAGTAAGAGTACGTGACCAAGTACCTTTGAATTTATTTCAATTGCCCAGCCCAGAATACCACAGAGAAGAGATAGTGAAGCTATCTGACTGTCGTGTACGTAACAGTTTCTTGCAATATCTATTTCAAGTGGTTCACATCATGCTTGCTGGGATACATAATTATTTAGAAACTTGTGCTGACTGTACACACCTTAGGCGACATGCAACGTACCGAAATAATCCTTCCTCTGACATAAACATTGATATTAAAATCAACCATGTTGGTTTCAATAGTCTCCAACTGAATTTAACTGAACAGCGCGACTATGGCGTGTCAATATTGTAGTTCGAAAATGAGTCCAAGATGAAACGCGTCCAAATCTTGACAAGCCCATCAACATGAACATCAGCAGATATAGCAGAAAGATTTTAATATTAAGAAAAGCAACACATATTCATATATCATTAAAGATGATACGATGTCGTATTGAGAACATAAATAATGACTGTCATGAAAAAAACGAGACCTCACTTTTCAGGAATGGAAGAAACTGCACCGAAAATTTTAGGAAACAACAACCACCAATGATCAAAACCGCGAGCCATTAAACAAGCAGGGTCGAAATCCGGACGTCCAAAGGAGGCATACCAACTAAATTATCATTTTTTTATCAGAGAATGAATATGAAATTTAGTGTGAAGGATAATCTCTGTCCTGACTTGAGACGGATACCAAGAAGAGTTAGTAGCTGTTTAAATTGATATTATGCTGGCAACTCTAGACTTAATGAAATACGTTACACGCATTTCATGAATACCAGTGGACATTGGTAGGCTTATATATTCACTGCATCATTTACATAACACCTTAAATCGACCTGGTATTTACAAGGTTTTTTTTTCTTGAATAATCATATTGTAGTTGTTTTGAAGTTTTCATGATTTTTCTCCGTTTTGGGGGAAAAAACCATCTTCGATGAAGAATGCTGGGATATTTGGTTTGAAATTGCATAGAAAACGTCTGGGTACTCTTTGATCACATTTGCTCACAGGAAGAGTTTCAATTTGTATGGGATGAATTTGGGCATTCCAGGGCTGTTTCATGAGAATTGTTTTTGTCCATGCCAAATATCTGTGGTGATTAAAAAAAAACATTAACAACATGGACAATGTCTAAAACGCAACGAAGAAAGGGAAAAAATCAGCGTAAAGTTTTAGTGCCGTGAATGCATGTTCCGAAAGTGAAGACAAAAGCTCATATCTTAATGACTGATGGAGTAGAAAGAGAAATGATTACCCAACTCCTTCTACAGGAGACCGTTCATGTTTTAAGTGGTACATTGGAAAAGTTCTATTTTGTAAGTAGTGGAAGCCAAAATATTTTAAATGGTGAAATAAACTCTTGTATCTTTTATTTTATACAGAGAAATTATGTGGAACTGTTAGTTTTGCATTACATGTATATACATATTACCTATATCTTTTACATGGATTGATGAACAAGTCACGCCAATAGTGATCACTCTCCATGGCACAGATGTTGGTGTATACTCTCATACTTAATTGTTTGGTGGAGGAAACCGAAAAACTAGGATAAAACCACCGTGCAGAGTCAGAGTGGTAGAAGCTCTAACCACTTGCTTCCCTGGCCGTGAACACAACGCTGACCTCAGAGGTGACAGTGCACATGTTTCTGCTCCACCAACCGTGCACCCATGTATGTGTATCCCGTGCCTATGAAAAGATGAAATGATGCTATGTTAATATCAATCTACTAAATTGTTTGGGCATTTATACTCATGCAATTTTTTGGAACATTCATCTATTGCTAATTATATATATATATATATATATATATATATATATATATATATATATATATATATATATATATATATATATATATATATATATATATATATATATATATATATATATATATATTACACCATATTAAAGATCTCCCGAAAATATGAAGGCACGCACCCTGAAACTTGGACCCATATTCTGGCCCCCAAACACGCTTTGCTATCTATATATGAGCAAATCCATTATGCCACATCCCGAATATAACTAACTACACGTGTTTTTCATATTTTCAGGTTTCAAATCTAACCAAAATCGATCATTTTTATATCCACGTGTCACGTCATATGACGCACCGCATTCTTCACATACCAAAGTGATTTGACGTTGAGGGGAGTAAATGAAAATTTGCCACAACCAAGTGACCTCCCTACCAAATAGTGAAATGGCTAATCTGTCAGAGTAGATTCGTGAAACTGGCTTTAAAGAATAATTTATATCATTTTTATAACTTTCCGTAACGTTCCTTTAACCCGACTGCCTATCAATCATTGAACTTCCAGTTAGCAGGTAGCTTTGTAAACAGTTTGACGGCCGCACACACATTGAAGTGGTTCACGATTTTTCGAAACTGTAAATGCAATATGCACGGATACGTAAATATTATTGTATTTGTCATGAAGAAAAGGTTGAAAGCGTGATAAAATGTGATAGAACATTTAATGTGAACACTGAAAGACAAGACGTGTGTTAGCGGGCTGTCATGTAGCAGCCATCGTATTTTCAGCCAATCACAAGCAAAGCAGTCATTTCTCCCAAACATTACCAAGCGGGACTCAATAGGGGTTTTGGAATTAGGACCTGGCAAGCAAGGACGTTTTTGTGATAACTGAATCGTATAAGTGTGTTTTAAACCATTGAAAGTCAACGTTTACAAATCTTTAACTTGAGGTTGTAAGAATTTGACGTACCTATGCATGACTCGTTGGTGCTGACATTCAAAGCGCATATATAAACAAAGCCCATCAGGAGCTCTCGTCTCGCATTGGAGCATCCAGATGGCTGGTTTCGTTTTCAGTGGTTTATCAGCGGTTCATACAGTGATACAATACAACGTAGTGCCCTGATTACGCCAATCTTAGTGCTCAGATTATGCCAATATGGTAAATTCATGCAGCTCAGCAATTTTGATGGCGCTACACGTGGTCAGAAAATTATTTAGAGGTGGTTTCGGCTCTAATCCAATGTGCACTTCTATAGTGGTAGGCTGGTTCATCATTTTTTTCCATAGCCAAGGTCACGTTCGAAGATCTGCATGTTTTTATATTTAACCAATTTTAGCTAATTGACACTGTCTGTCAATGGGAATCAAAATTGTAAATTTTTCACTGTCACTGGGAAGAAAAGTTCAAAATTTTGATCAGCATGAAAAAAGCACGTCCAGATCAAATTCTGTTGGTAATGTTAATGAATGTCATATAACCTTTTTGCAATTTACTTGCTTATTACACTACCTAGTTATTGAAGTGATCTGGATATGCTGCATTCCCTCATTTTTACTATACTGTTATGTGGATTTTGGCCTATCTGTTAATCAAAATAGAATGCACGAATACTGCTTAAAGTGTATTGCCAGCGCCCTGGCTGTACAGCCAGCATGTCCCAATAAAAGGGGGACACGTTCACAGGGCATTTTTAAGATTTCCTTTCCCCATGAAAGACCCTGCCATTGGGAGTACAACATGCCTTATGAATCGCCAAAGGCACTTGTATAATATAAATATATTTGTGTCTATGTGTGTGTGTGTGTGTGTGTGTGTGTGTGTGTGTGTGTTTTTAAACATATTTTGTTACAAAAATTCGATTGGAAAACAGACTTTCCCTGCATAACTCCCCTCAGGAAAAAAGACAAAAAAGTAGAAAAGTACAACACACACACAGACATACACACACACACACACACACACACACACACACACAAAGCATTGCACAATAAGATAATGTACGAGATACCGGGCATCACAGTGACATAACAGTGACAAAGACACACATGTATAGAAATAAAACATCACAATGACAGAACAAATAACAATATAATATGCATTATCAAGGCCACGTCGATCTAACATTGCCAGACAACACTAGGTATCAGTTGCTGCATGTGAAAAACCTGTACTGTACCGGGTCATTAGTGTCCCATTGCCGTCCACCCACAAGCAAAGTCTGTGCACGGCTATGGCAAGCCAACAGCTGTAAGGCATAGGTCTTAAACGTAGTGGAGCCTCCACTGTGTGTAGTCGAGGCTCGGCAACGTGCAGTTGAGCAAACCAATGAGATTGCAGTCTCTGCTATGTGTTGTCGAGGCTCGGGAACATATAGTCGATCTAACAAATAGGATTATGGTTTCCAGTGCAATGCGTAGTCGAGCCAACCAATAACAGTCTCTATTACGCGATGCCTAGAAAATGTTCTTCTAGAACTCGTCCCCGAGCCTCAGTGACGCGTAGGGGAGAAACTTTTACATCCCATAGCATGTAGCCAAACTTTCCAATCACTGATGCTCTTGTAAACTGCATTAGACCTGTTGTACTAAGCATTGAAAAATGAATGGTCTCGAAGATGTGTAGCCGAGGGATGCAAATGGCAGCAGGCAGAGTTATGCTTCGAGTTCATAAGACCACCTCTGATTTCCCTTCCGTACGCAAAAGTTCAATATGTATGGAGTGTATCAATCATAACAATCTTTTTGAACGAGAAATTAGCTTTAACCTGATAAATACAAGTGGAAAATTGGCCGAAATTACCAGAACATAACTTCTACAAAGTCGTGTAATAATTACAGGATCATGTCCGGGTGTACTGAGCCATGCTGTTGAGACTAACGGGTGAAAGGTAATGTTTCACCTGCATGCATAGCCACCCGCCAGTCTTGGTAGGCTTCAAGTGATTTTCTTCAAAATAACTCGACAAACCATATCTTATTATATATAGTTGTAAGATTTATAGACACTTCCATTTTTGTGTATTCTAATGTCTAACAAGAATGTCATGAAATACTGCAGTACAGTCCATGCTCTGTTCCAATGAACGGACGTTTTTTTTCCAATTGTTGTACAGGAACAGGGTTGCAACAGGAAATTGTTCTGTTGGACCTCTACCTCCAACCAAATGCCTGGAGGTTGGAGCAAATGAGTTGATCCATTCTTTCCTTGGCTGTTTATCTCTCTTGTGCGAAAAAAAGGAAACATCCGTTCAAGCTTCTTTATGAAATATGGGCGATACCCAATCGACTACACATTGTAGAAACTGTAATTTGATTGGCTGCCTTGACGACGTATTGTAGAGAATTTCATGTTAATGCTTGGCGTTGTAGAGACTCCAATTTGATTGGCTGTTTTAATATCAGCAATGTTTGTAAGAACATAAATGGTTGCTTTGCTTGTCTTCAGATGAAAGGAGCCATAAGTTGCTCGACTACGCGTTGTGAAAAAATATTTTCGGCAATGCGTAGTAGAGACTGAAATATGATTGGTTGGCTCGACTACGCGTAGTGGAGGCTCAGCAATGCTTGAGACGTATGCGTTATCGGTTATGGCCCTGTTGGCTTGACATACACGGCCGGAGTGGAACCCCTATTAGCTTCACTTAAATCTGTTGGTACATATACTTAAGATATATCTGGGTACTTCAAAAAATAATCTGAATTTCTGCCTTTGAGCAACTGGAACTTACAAACATTAATGTTTTTGGGTAAAAGGAGCCATGGATATATTTTTGGTGCAAGATATCCCTTTCAAGCACGTATCTTCCACACTCGATAAAGCAGTGAAAGGAATTTTTTGCCTGGGGACCTACGCACAAGCCAGAGAATCTGTGACACCAATTTTATGGCTATCATGGTCAACTGGTTGTAGCCCATCCTTATTTGTGCATGTAATATGTCAGTTTTCTTATTTTCCAATGTTAAATAACTCAATTGTCTTCGGTGTTCCTTAGTTTAACTTACTTTGTGACATGTTGAGATAATCTGAATTCCGAACCCTGGGTAAGAGGATATTCCAATGGCAAATTGTTGTAGATATAAACAGATTATTATATTTATTACTTTTTGCATGGGCCTGTCATATGTCTGGATCTCACAATGTATGCGTTTTTATTTGATACATTTTCTGGAGGTAAATAATGTAAATATTTACGGTTATGTCCATTGATTATTTTGTATAATAGTATATGTTGCTCTTTATCTGCGTTTAGACAAAGTCTCCCATCAAGTTTCATTGTAAAGAATCCCATGCCTTGTTCGACAAGTAGCTCTTGCCACTGTCCCGAGCTGCAGCCGGTTAAATATCCCCAAAATGGCCCGCATCAAAATGCGTGAATCCTCCCTACACAACATTGCCATGCTCTAAAATAATGTTTGTCTGCCGAAGCTGTGTTACAACATTTTCAAAACTTCAATTCCCATCTTCGTTTTGCATGCAAAGTCTTTCATATATATAGATTATGTATTTGACAATGTATTTATTGTACTACCACAACTCTGTATAGGGTATTTTTTTTACGTTTGAGCACACTTTTTCCTAAATTTTATTTCAGCGAAATAAACATGAAGAAACTTTTCAAAAAAACCCTGTTTTTTACAGGTCCTTATGAAAGAAGTATTTTCCTTGTACGTTGTTCAAAACTTAGTAGCAATTGCGGTCAATATTGTTTGACAGGTGTAAGATAACAGTTGCCAAAGTTAGAATAAAGTGTCGGTATATCCACCACTGCTGAGAGTGCTACAAGAATATGAAGGTAAGGACCCACAACGCTTGTTGATGGTTTCTTTGAGTGCATGATCCTACACCTGTGAGTTCTTGTACTGTACAAACAGCTCCGACATTGCTCCATACGCATGTGGCCATGTGACTCGAGTGGCATATTAAAGGGGATTGAAATGAACATTGCCATTGGAAGTTTCTGGAAACTACCATGACCTATGTACAAAACGGGGAGGTCCATGTCCTCAAAAGATGTGTTTAAAGTATATGGGATGCTCTGACGAGCCAAAATAGCCCTGTTGAAAATAGTACTGCCTGAAATCTGCACAGTTGCATCATGGCTGGGATATGTACTGCTCGGAGCATCCATTAGTAATGACAGCCAGCTAAGAAATCTACTACCACAAGAAATGTGCGTAGATATTCATTTGCCTCCATTCAGTCGATGCAATCACTCTGACTGATTTCAGCTAATGGTGTGTTGAAATGGATACCTTAAAGAAAGGGCCTTTCTTTAAGACCTCCATTTTTGGAGTATCAAGAGCTCTGAAGTTAAGAAAAAAGAAAAGGACAGAAAAAAGAAAGAAAGAAAGTAAGGCACACTTATTTGTGCATTTTTTTCTATTCCATTACCAGTTATCGTTTATTGTCCTACCCCCAAAATATTCACTTCAACCAGATTCACAAATTTATAAAGCATAATTATATACAAAGTTGTGTAACTGGAATCTTGGTGAAGCAAGAATCCCCATTTGTCCTGATGGAACATACTGTATTCAAGCACTCCAATCCTTTTGCACATGCTCAGATAGCAGAAAACCTTCGGCATGCCAGTACTTCCAATCCTTGTTGATGGTTTCTTTTATCGCATGATGCTGCCCATGTAAGTTCTTGTATAGTACAAACAGCTCCGACAGTAGTCAATACGTATGGGGCCTTATAAATCGAATGGCATGTTAAAAATGGTTGAAATATACATTACCCTGGGCTTTTGCTAGAAATGACTATGACTCAGATTTTAATATCAATGTATATTTTACTGAGGCTGCCACTTTTCATCATTCTCTTTGCGCCATCGCACACTAATACAAGACTTTGGCTGAAAGATATCCCCATGTCTACCTTAAATCAGTCAGTTTGTCTGGATTTACAGTTTATCTCACAAAGCCAAAGTTATGTGCTGCAATCCCAGGGTATCTCAGATCACTTAATTATTTGCAAGGAGGCACTCACTTCTGTTTTTGCTTAATGGCATTTTTTTAGAATGGATGAAGCTACATTGTCTATGCCTCAGACGTCCTCACCTACAAGAGTAAAATACTAAGGGGAAGATACCCACAACTGACATACCCCATTTCATCAATACTAGTATATAACAATTCCTTGTTGAAAATATATAGCCCCTTCTTGGTTTCAGTTTCTGCCTAAGACTTAGTAATAAATATATGAATTCTTATTAGTTCTTGTTCAACAAGTACATTTCGAAGATAGTCTGTACCAGTTTAACAAAAAAGCTGCAAGTTGGTAGCAACCAGAAAGTATTTCAGTGCCTTATTGCCATGTATATACACTAGTGGTTTATTACCCGATTTGTTAAATTCAACTCCAGCAACTACCATTTTAATTAATATGCAATTTAAATATAGGAGACCTGGCATATAAGTATATGACATATACACGGCAGAAACATAGTGTGCAAAATTGCACAACAAGATCTCAATAACCCATAAAGACAGTTTGCTTGTTGATGTATCAGCCTCTATGATAAAGGAGTGAAAAGGGGTACTGGTTGGAATGGAATTGTCCTTATCTACAACAACTTTGGGAATTACAATATATAAAATACCCTTTGCCTAATTAAAATTCAGAACCTCTTTTCTAATATTCTTTTGATATGAAACGTCAAATCACTTTTACATAGAATATAAAATAATCCTTCTACCTAATGTACTTTTCTTGGGAAAATGTGGTTACTATGTTATCTATTTGAATAACTCGTATTCATACACCACCAGCTCAAAACTAGGGTAGGCTTGCCTGTGGTTATCATAAGTCAGTGTAAACTGCTGAAGCACAACTCAGCTTATCTTAGGTGTTGACTATTTTGAGCGCATATAATATAGATTAGCTGAATATAGGCCTTTCAGATAACCTTATTGTCTGTTTTTAAAAATTGTTGTGGAGCTTTTCGGGTTTTCTGACAAGACATATGCTGTATTATCTTCAACCTTCGTGGAAATCAAATTTGATATGATCTTCACTGAAAGTGTCATAGGAAGTGGCGCTTCTGTCCTTTCCTTACTTTTAACAAATTTTGTGGAATAATGAAATGATCAACAAACATGCATGTTAGCTGTGTAAATACTGGAAAACAAGTGTACATGTAGATTTGTGTATTATTTTTCCAAAACTGAAAAGAACATCTACTAGGTATGGATGTACTCTGGTGACATCTTTGTAAAACTAGTTCACTATGTTAAGCATATGGATCGCTCATATCCATATACTACCAGTTAACTGTGGCTCAGCTTTACTCTGCTTAGCTTAAACTCAAAGCACCGTCAGTTCATGAGGTGGTGGAAACTTCAGAACAAGAACACCATACAGCGGGTGGGAAATCCAGCTTCACCAAGGTTCTACAACCTACTTTTCCTTGTCCCCAAGTGGGATGGAGGTTCGTGTCCAGTCATACACCTGTCACAGCTGAACATGTACTTGGAGGTCCCTTCCCTCAGGATGGGGACCACAGTGGTTGGTGGCAGCCCTGCAGCCCTGGAGCCCCAGGAATGGCAGATATTCATGTCACCCAAGGAAGCATTCTTCTATGTGCCAATTGTGGAGGCTTCAAGGAAGTACCTACTGTTCATATACTCTGGCCAGGTCTACCAGTTCAGGGTCCTCCCAACAGATGGTCAAGGAGGACCAAGACTACAATGCCCTGGTGCCAGTCCTCCCAGAGGACCCCTATTGCCCACCTGAACCAGCAAGACATATTGTGCTCCAGAAACCTGACAGAGCTGGTCAGACGTATCATATGATGGCGCTCTGAAAACAATGCCTACAGTCATTTCAGGCATATCCCAGGACTACAGAATGTCCTAGCTGACCGGCTGTCCAGAAAAGGTCAGCTGGTAGGGATGGAGTGGTAACTACACCAATGGGTTGTTCAGGCCACGTGGGCCAGGTGGCGTACCCCAGACATGAATCTGTTCATGACAAGAGCAAAAGTACAACTTTTGGATTATAAGCCACATGTCCAGGATTCCCGTGCCCTGGCAGAGGATACCTTAGGCTTGGACTGTAGCAACCTTTTGGCATATGCCTTTCTGCACAAGGGTCCTGTGAAAAGTTCAGTGAAATGACTGCAATTTGATCTTGGTTAACCCCCGGGGAACAAGGACAGACTGGTCCCCAGACCTTCTGGATTAAGTGTTGGTCCTTTACTACATTTACTGGCATGGCTGAAGCTTGTGGCGCAACCGCATATGAGCATGTTCCACAGGAACCCTCAAGTGCTCAACCTTGGCATGTGGTTGTTGTTGCACAGCACATCTGTGACAGTAGTGTTTCTCAGAATTGGTCACAGATAGAATTGCCAGACAGGGGCTTTGATCCCGTTCTCACATGGTTTATTCAGCTTGTTGGAAAGTGTTTTCAGAGTGGTACACCACTTAAAAAATATATCCATAATCTGTGTACATCACAAAAATTGCCAACTGCCTGCTTTACCAGTCGGAACTCTTCAGTAAGAGCTCAAGAATTGTTGAAGGATTCTCCTCAACCCTAGTGAATGTCTTGGGCATTCGCATTGGGAGGGATCCTTATATGTTGGGGCTTGCCACATCCTTCTACACTTACAGACTGGCTGACAGGCAGATCCTATCATGGTGGGACTTCCTGCTGGTCTTACTCATGTTGAAGTAGTGGACCTTTGAGTGTCTAGAGGAATCCCTATGAATTGACCCCAAGTACTGGACGTGGAAAACTTTTGTTCTGTTTAAAGTCACTTTTGGGGCTAGAAGAAGTGAGATTCATGCTCTATAGCACACAACCGAATCCAATGGTCACCTGGCAACTCCCTGCTGATGCTGAGGCCTCACTTTGGCTTACTTGCAAAGAACCAAATGGACCTGCCACTAGCAATCAGCTTACACTTTCACTGAGCACTACTTGCATGACATGATAGCGTTTGAGGAAGGGAAGTATGCCTTTGCCAGTGTAGCAAGCTTCTTTGCATAGGTTTCTGATACTTGTCTGTTAGACTTCCCTTGTCCCCTCAGGGCAGCCACAGTGGTCTAGTTTATGGCACCCTGAGTCTTTAGACTTGGATGCAGTCTATAGGCTCGCATACCTAGAGTAGGCCTAGCACCTTCTTTCAGACAAGTATTGGGTGGATGTCAGGATGTTATGGAAACTGCCTCAAGGAACCAAATACCGCCTCCCCCCAACCATGTTTTCCGTAACACACCAGTCTTGTTACATCTCAAAGACCAGAAGAATGGAAATTGACAACATCTACCCATCTGATGGACAGCTTGGCAGTTTTTTTTGGGGGGGGGGGCAGTGCGGTCCCATGCTGGTTGGTAAGGAAGATTTCCAGGCTATGGCCAGGATTTTGCTGCTGGTGGCCTCAGGTTCATGTACCATTTTCCTTTCCCTTTAGATGTTACCTCTTCACTTGGACTGATGGGTCCCCCCCCCAACCCACTGTCAGTTCCAGTGGTCCTATGTCTGTATGCCTGTAACGTTGCACCCTCCTCCAGTAAGTTTGTATATCGATAATGCTGGTGAAAATGTAACATTACATAACTAATACAGCTCACATTTTCAAACATTTAACATGTTACATGCGGCAGTTTGACGATAAAACAGTAAAACTGTTCTTGAAGGTACAGAGTTAAAAAAAAATTCTTCAGCCAATTTGGCAAAAAGGTTGGAAGTTATTTTAGCTAAAGACCACTATCATTAGACTATGACAAATTGGCTTATGGCTAAATAAAAAAAAATGAAATTTATAAAACAAGAGCTCAATTGACCTACCTTGACATTCAACCCATAAGTCCGACTCTAGTTTTGGAGATGAGGATGTTGGAAAAGAAGTAAAAATGGGTGTTTCCATTGCAATCCCCATAAACTCGCATGGTAATAAATAGGAATGCATGCACGAATCGACAGGTAACCAATTTCAATACTCATTAAACATCTGTATCACTACCTGGTGAACAAGTTTGATTAATCCTTTCACAAGCTACATTTCACTCAGATTTCAAAACAATCTGAATGATGGTTTTGTAGAAGCAATCAAAAATGGGGAAACACAAAAATTTGTACAAAACAGAAAACGTGCAGCGCCACCTGTTGAACAAATTAAGGTCTGGGGGGCCCCCAGAAGTGTTCCTATGCAATTTCAAAGCCATTGGCTAATCAGGTTCGGAAAAGATAACTTTTTAAGATCAAAAAAAAAAAAAAAAAAAAAAAAAAAAAAATCGCTGGAGTGTGACCATTTAAACAAACTTGGAAGAGACTCACCTAAGGTACATTCCCACCAAGTTTGAAGTGAATCTAGTTTAATGTCTTGCAGAGGCTGTCAAAAATGCAAATTGCCATCGCACTCCCCATTGACCTACATTTTAATCAAAAGGAATGGATGCATTAATCGAAAAAAAAATCAAGTATCTGCAGTATCACTATTTAGTGAACAACTTTAATTTGTTTACCCACTCACTCCCTTCCCCAGCAGCTACATATCCACTGTGTTTCAGCACAATCTCAGTGACAGTTTGGAAGAAGTAGAAAATTGTCTTAACATCCAAAAATATGTAAAAAAAAAAAAAAAAAATAGACACACCTTTAACGCAAAACGTTGACTCAAGGGTCAACCATTTGCTCACATTAGGTCAGTATGACTCCAAACTCTAATCAAATTAGCCTGGTACATGGGATAATCATATTATAAAATTTGAGCAAAATACATGGGAGCATTCTGGAGATACCGCAGTAACAAGCCGTAACGAATTTATAATTAGGCTGCCATTTGTTGAAATTAGGTCATGGTGATACCAAAATCTAATAAGTTCATCTTAACATGCTAGCTAAGCATACTTCCAAGTTTGAGCAAAATACATTGGAGCATTCTGGAGGTATTGTGGTAACGAGTAAGTAATTAAGCTGTCATTTGCTCAAATTATTATGATTCGTGTTATGTATTTTGTTTCGATCAGTGTGTGAACACAAACATACAATTTTTTTTGTTCAATAGTGAAAAAAAACAACTTTCTTGATGCTACCAACACCCGCTTCCCATTAAACCTTACCCTTCAATGACAGAAGAAAAACTGGCTCAATCTGTGCAGTTGAATGTCTGGAAAGCAGAGAATAAAACCTTTGGCAATAGCGGATTAATCTCATGTCATATTTTCACTTACAGATGTTGATCATTTTGAAAGCCTTCGTCGAGAAAAATGTAAGACAATTTATTTGTAAAGTACCAATTGGTGTTGATCGAGGTATTAAAAGAGATCAGTCAAATGTATTTAGTTATTTTTTATTGGTATTCCCAAGAATTGACAAATAGAGCAACTGCTAATTGATTTGTATTTTGCAGCATTCCATGAGGGCAACGTATAGGAATAACACAGCATCAAAAAGGATCTGACACGCCCAGACTGTAATCTGGGACATCGTCTTCTCCTTGGATATCACCACAGAAAGTCTCATTACCATTTATATAAAAACCCGGTACTTTCGGACCTGAATCCACTATCTGGGCAACCTTCTCTATTAAGCTCTATCTTTGATTTAAGCGGTTCAATTGGTACCTGGGCACAGTCGGGGCATTTGTTCAAGGCATAAAATTCTCTTTGTTAGAGTTACTTTTTTCAAAAAAAAAAAAAAAGTTAGTAGATATAGGCAGATTTTGGTCAGGATTGTTCTAAGTCTTTCATTCTTTTTATATTAGCATAAATGCTTACAGTTTGTATGATATACCTGTAGAAAATAGTTTTGGAATAAACTGGTGAGTTACAGCTTGTTGGTGTGTTCAGAAAAGGAGAAATCATGCCAAATGTGAAGCGGGGTGGTGATCCAGATGTGAGCTTCATTTTAAACCTTTCTATGTAGGAGCTCCATGTGACGACGTCGTGGTTTTAGGCCCATCTGCCACCATCTTATTAGCACAAATAATTGACTGCACAGATGAATACACAATATTTTATTGCAGATATGGCCCTATGTGGGTCACTGAAGGCATAGATGTTCCAGGTGCAACCTCTTTACCCCTCCCTACCTCCTGCCCTGCGTACATTAGCACGGAAGCTTGACTGACTAAATTTTACGGGCGCCTGTGACCAGAGTAACCTACTTGCTTGTCGCTCGCTATGTATCAATAATGAGTGGATTGTTAGCAGCCTGCTAGTTAGTGGCCCACACATGAAGTTTTCTACCAATAGGAAGAAGCTTTTTATTTGAAATATATCTCATCATATGCTGGTTGAGCCAGTTTGGTCTGGGTAACATCCTATTTGGTTATTGAAATTTAGGGTGATGGTTCCATGGGAGGTGGTTATTGACGTATTGAAGCAGATTAAAGTTATTTTTGATGCCTTAATATGGCTATATACTAGATTGATAAATATGTCTGGTACAATGTGACTACGTGGTGAAGATACTTTGACTATATTGACTGTACAGGTCATTTCCAATTATGTATGCATCATGTTTGAGTTCTATCTGTCTTGCTGGTTGTGTTTGAGGCTAAAGGTGCAGAATCTGGCATTTTGAGCATGATTATTGCATAGCATTCAGAAAGGCCATGATGTTATGACCAGCATGAAGTTTGATATGGTTTTCAATACAACATTAATGCTTGTTTTACGGGCATTGGGATCTTTTGTGGTCCCCGCTATTTGATTTTTGGCCCGACAGTGGTCATTAGCGCCTACCCTGAAGTATTATTACTATTATTTTGCATTTGAAGTATTTTCATAGTCAATTATCATTTAATATCCTTTGCGGCCCGCAAAATGGGCACATATATATTTGCAGCCCGTAGCCTCATCATTTATGCCCTTCCTTTGTTATGGTGTGAATGTGTAGCTAATGCCCTATAAATAAATAAAAATCATATGATAATGTATGCTGGTAGCCATAATGCGATGGGGCAAATGTATTAAGTTGGGGCTACGAGTGTACTTTTCATGATCATCAAAGAGGCCTCAATTTGATTTGAGAGCCTGTTAAAATAAACTATTTTGGAGTGGGCAGCCATGCAACCACATGTAGGTGTAGTGGTTACCTTCCTTTTTGCCCTGACTAGCCCACGTAGTACTCATATGGGTGGCTCCTTCAACTTTTTGTCATGGACTGCACATGTATACAATGAACCTATATCTGAAATATAGGGTCTTGGATGCAATTAAAGACTTGTTAGTGCAGTGGCGGAGCAAGGGCAGGAGAGGGATGCAGGGTTACATGTACAGGTCCAGAGCCTAAGTAAACAGTAAAGCTAATACATCGTGCAATTAGGCCTATATAATGCTGGATGTAGGGGAGACCGGGGAGAGTTGGAACCAGGGGTAAGATGAAACTTTAATGATAACTGCTTTCCATAAAGGTGTTCCAATTTTTTTGGTGACTGTTGGTATCACCGTTGGTCCTATGCTCAAGTTTAATGTGACAATTAAAAAGAAAAGAATGCACTTTGAGACTACTACCCCACAGCACGATGAACGGACGTGTTTTTTGTCGCATATATATATATATATATATATATATATATATACATTCAACACTTTTTACATGTACAGCTATACTGTGAGTAACCCAGCATAGTATTAGGCTGGAAACCGTTGAGCCCTTGAGCTAACCCCCTTCCCCCCGCGATATGAGAGACTTCTGTAATCCCTGTCATTTATGAAGTATGAAAATCAGCAGATCCATATTACATGCACAAAATAGAAAACGGGTTGAAATAAAAACATGGCTCAGGTCACTTCTGGGAGGTCTTCACGAGCCTCACGCCTATATCCCACGCTTCCACCAAATACCTGTTTTAAATTTTGTCAAAAATATTCCCGGGAATCTCGCCAAGGTCATAAGCATGTTCGTCTAAAAATAGACATAGAGTTGTTAAAAAGAATCACTAGAGAATTTAAACCACATACCGTGAGCACATATAGACTTTAAAAGTGTTCTAATTGGTTGTAGTATTTCATTCTGGTGGAATTAAGACAGGGGCAGAGGAACAAGAAATTGAGCAGATCCTCAGTGGCCCCATTACACAAGTTGCATCTCATATCTGAACCATTCCATCTATTGAGGTCTTCAAGCAACCTAGACGCTCTTTAAACTTGAGTCTTGTGCCTTGAAAATTGTTTAAATGTGACATATATCGTTGTCACTAAATGTGGATTTTTTTATTGTAAGGTACCAGAACAGAAACAACTTTTCATCAATATCCTGAAAAAAAGAAATAGCGTAGCTTTGTACATTTAGTTTCATGAAAAGTTCTAGCCGTGTATGCCTTTCATTTAAAAAGGCTCTGTCTAGACCAACACTCTTTAAGACAGTACTTTTTTCTGAAAAACAAGGCCCAACTGACCGTGAACCCTCAGATTACTTGCCAAGAGGGACCAGGAATATCTGCTTACATAAGCGGGTAACTGGTAAGTTGTACTTCATTCTGTGAAGAAAATTGATCCGGATGCACTCCAGATTAAGCTCAATTTTGAGCCAACCAAGCTTGCCTAAAACTGCTATTGTAACTGGAGTACTTTTGACTTTCATGATTGCTCTTGGCAGTGGATTTTGAATTGATTTTACGATTGATAAACTCTCTTTAGAGTTGTTTATCCAAACTGAATATCCTTGAGATATCGATGGCACAATAATATTTTTCCCAATACTGTCGCTAAATTTGACCCTGTTTTTATCATCATGAGAAGAAAGAATGCTAAACATATAGCCTGTGATTCGTTCTGCTTTGGTTGTCAAATGTATCTTTATATGAAATGAATTAGATAAAGATTGGTTGAAAGTTATACCCAAATATTTGTAAGTTGTACATTCCTTAATATATATATTTCCTAATTTCCACCTCTTTTCATTTTCATAGTTTTTCCACTTTACTATTACCATCACTTAAGATTTGTCATTATTAAAAGACATGTTCCACTTGGAAACAAATGCAACAGCTACATTAAGCATTTTTTGTCGGCTTTCTTCGCATTCACCTAAAAGACAGACATCATCTGCATATAGAAGACCAGGATTTTTTTCATTTTCAAACGGTATACAACACGTATAGAATATAGTAAAAGCTCAGGTGCCTGACGGAGTAACCTGAGCTAAAAACCTTGATCATATCTGCTTTTGATCAGCCTGCCCTCTCTGTAGGCCTAAACGTTAGTGACATCATTTAAAATGACTGTCATTAAGTAGAAACACCCGGTGATGAATGCAACAGAAAGCAAGCTGAATTCTTAAATGACTGGCATGAAAGTTGCAGGTGACTGGTTGCGAGGCAGTGGCCGGACACAGGCGCTAGTACAATCACAACTAGCGTCTGCAGACAGAGCTGACTCATTCCCGTCATACATACAAGACAAAGTGCTCAACAAATTACAGCTTGTGCCTTGTATATTCTCTTGAAATATCGGCATATCTGATGCACATAAATATCGGCATATCTGATGCACATAAACTCGTGCTGCAGCAATGAAATGTACATGTAGTTTCGAGCTCTGGTGCAGAGAAAGAGGAGACTATAGTCTACAATTCAGGTACTGGGCGAATGTAATTGAATAAGAATTGTCAACACTCTCTTATGTGCAGTCTCTATGTGAGGCAAACATTAGCGTGTACATAGATACTCTTATAAACCTTACCCTTAAGCTGTTTTCTCTCAACCACACAAACTATGCTCAGTGGAGTCCAGTACGTTTGCAGTCTGTGACAGAACTGCCAAATAAGGATCCAGAAGTTGCCGAGGCTTTCAACGTGGCCACTTTACTGCATAAAAGACTACTAATAATGTCTTCGTGCAATACAAATGATCACGCACATGAACAAAATAGCGTTTGTATCAAAGGATATGGGGATGCTGTTGGTCTGACTGGTAATCCAATAGCTCACAATCATTTAACGTTATCCGAGCCCAAAGTAGCGAGATTTATCAGTTAATTTGAGGCTTCTCTAAAAATCAAACAGACTGTAGCAGTATATTGTGAGCATATACTTAGCGTGTAAATGTCGTTTCAAGAATGTCCAAGCTCTTGTTGCTGTCTTCATTGAGGCAGGTAATCCTTATTTGCCGATTCATGAGATTAACACTAACTGCGGATCAACATGAAACAGAAGGCCTTCAAATGTTTTATACAAATGTAGCTTAACTGGATGGGACAATGCCTGCTCATTTGCTGGCCATGGCAAAAAAGCGTGGCCTGTCTAAGCATCGTTTCCCGAGTTGACTGATGTCATACTCTCCATATCCTGTCCCCCATGTCCCATTCTTACTGAAACAATGCAAGTAATTAAGCCATTCATCATTCTTATGAATGACAGGACAAGTTCCTGTGTAGAGGTTGACGAAGCAAGGAAAAAAAAGGTCTTTGGGAGATTGAATTCCTCTCGGCCTGCTGTACAACAGCATGCGAGAGATATGTAATATGTATATATGTATCTTAGAATAGATAGAATAGAATAAAATTCTTTACTTCGGAAACAGAGTCCATATAAAAAGAAAATAATAAATGTAAACTTATGAGATAAAATTGCCATCACAGACTCATAAATTGAATAACCAGGTTGTGAAACCATCCTTTACAGTGGAACCTGCTGTAGGTGGCAACCCCTTCCACCAAAAAAAGCCCCCCCCCCAAAAAAAAGGTGCCACATACAGCTGTTACCACAGGAAAATGTTATATGGAAATTGGCTCCCGAGACATTTTGTCTGATCAGCTCATTGGTGCTCTTAGGCACTTTTCGGAGAAAACTGTGAATCACTCTTCTGCGCAGTTCACCAAATGAACCAATGTGATTAGACACGAACATACCACTAGCACAACATGCTCTTGAATAACCAACTCAACATCTCGAGGCATTATTGAAACATACAGTTAATTTACTCATACTACCATTAGTGTATTCTGCCCACAATTGTGATATATAGAGTGGTGTACAGTGAACTAGACAAAGACACATTTTTACTTCTTGTGAGCAGGCATAAAACTGTCGTTTAAGCATATTTGCCCTAACACACAAACGTCTATATTGACAGGATATATCCAAGTTATCCCCTGAGTTTGGCACCATTATCTCGGCTTGTACAGCATGCACACTGTCTTACGGATATTAAAGGTAATAGGAAGTGGGCAGAAAAAGTGGACCACGTTTTACTTCCTGGGTGGGCTCTTTAACTGTGATGTCATTTTACAATGGTCATGTGATAATTAACTTTTGTTTCATCTCTGTTTGTGGACCGGGCATACCAGGGTAGCATTGGCTGAAGTGTTACCCACATCTTGAGCTGACAAAACATTATGTATACTGGTCTGCCCCGTGCATATAATTGACATTCATTTAGCCACCTAGTGGTAGCAGCACACCTCATTCTCATTAAACACAATGGCATGTTCACTTGCATTATGTTCAAGTCTAGTAACCAGTTTTTTCAGACCTTTGAGAGAGTGACTGACCAAAATTTAAAAACTCTTACAGTGTACGAGGGTATTTTACGTCTTATGAGCTTATGTAGATGGGGCCAGTGATTTACACTGTCGAAAGTCTTTTTTGCATTTGAAAAACATGCAAAAACTGGGCTACTATGAGCCATGTAATATCTCAGCACTTCCTTCAGGGTAGAATACACAGGTCTGTACTATGATCTTTTTAAAAGCAGACTGGTAAGAGGATGTGTCTAATGAATTTTCACATCCACTAAGAATTATGGATTAAAATATCTTGGACAAGATTGATGCCAGGGCTATAGGCCTGTATTTATCCCTGTCAGTTACATCTCCAGATGTGTTTTTAACAAGGCGAATAATAATAACTTCCATAACATCACTTGGGACATAACCATGTACAAACATGATAGACATCAGTGTAGGAAACAGTGTACATACGCTCCGCTTATGAGCAAACCTACGACTTTCAGCTGTAAGGCCATCAGGCCCTCCTGATTTACCACATGACAAGTTATTAATAATATGTAAAACTTCACTAGAAGAAACATGCATGCTCTCCATATAAGTACAGCTAGCAATGCAGTTTTCAACTTCATGTTCAGACTTTGTATTGTTACCAGCATTCATTAAGGATTTAAAGATTTGTATGTATGTATGTATGTATGTATGTATGTATGTATGTATGTATGTATGTGTGTATGTATGTATGTATGTAAAGATTTGTATGTATGTATATATATTTATGAGCTTGTATTATAGTCGCGGTTTATTATCACAATTTTCATTTTAAGTAAAGATGACTGACTACATTGATACTGTGTAAACATCATCAGTGATCTCACTGAATATTGGTGGTTGTCATTTCGTAGCACTCTTGGCAGGCACTGCTTCCAGTAACAACATGGACCGTTCGCTAATGCTATTTCTAATGTACTTTTAAATGGCAGCCATATGAACAAATATACGTAACCCCATGCTTCCGATGTGCATACATTTTAAGTGTCTATGGTGAACGACTGCATATCTGGAGGGAAATACGCACATACGTACGTATGCATATATATATATATATATATATATATATATATATATATATTCGAACAAGGCTGTTGTCTGTATAGGGTTCTTTTCCATGTAACAAATGCTTTTGAGAGTTACTGGATACAGTAATGCATAAAAAAATCACAGAATACATTATGAAAGATAATAAAACAATATTTACGGCTGCTAATGAAGGTTGTATTTTTTCCAAGCTTCACATACAATTTGTGACTGTTGCCAAAAATAAATATATCTCACTTTGTAATTTTTGCATGGTTTGAATTACAAATACAAAGCTTAGGAACTTCATTCCAGCACAAGAGCAAAATGTGCCCATTGCTTTAATTATCTTCACCCTTATTTGGTACACTAGTAAACTGATTTCGGCGGTAAATTCTTCATTTCAGCAGTAGCCAGCAGTGGCTGGTGGTGGTCCCACTGGTTACCGCAGAACATCAATTAGGGCTCTGGGAGCTAGGCGGTGGCTAACGGTGGTCGGCGGTAGCCAGCTGAACACAGCTTTGACCAGTGATAGGACCTAATTTATGGCCCTCTGCTGCTGATCACCGCAGTCAAATGGTGAACACCGCTGGCCACCATTGGCCACCACACAGTTCATGTACCTACACCTTGGCATGTGTAAAAAAATAAAATTCTGTGTAGTAGGAAGGTGACGAGGTGCATGACAGATAAATGTAGACCTGTTTAGGTGTTTTTGACACTTCCATGCACATCCTTTCTGTCAAAAATATGCGGTGTACTGCTGACACCGCCGACCACCGCCAGTCCCCACTGGCTACTGCTGAGTATCGCCGGCTACCGCTGTCTACGGAAGAAATGAGGCATTTACCGCCAAAATAAATTTACTAGTGGTAAACACAATAAACCAATTAAGCGACAGTCTTGACCTTGTATAGAAGACTTGCACAAGTCCCTCTTTTCGTATCCTGCGGTCCCACCCAAAAGTGCGATACATTTACCCCTCCACAAAGTTAACTGTATAAAATTATGTCAACTACATAGTATAGTGCTATTAAGTAGGCCCTACTGTCATTTTTTTTAACATTGCCATTGTGCTGGTTTCAACAGCAGCAGCTATTAAGTCCCAATCATTACCAAATGCTATTGCCATCGTCATGAGGCTAAGGGGCAATTTAAGTGGTCTTTGATGAATGCATGATTATTTCAGTTACTGACCACTCAAGGGGGACAAAACTGACAGTCTCCATGCGGCTACCGACGTCACTGGATGCCCTCCGCCTGATGGGGTGCACTGCAATAGGAGATATGCATATTATAATCCCGCCACAACTACATACCTGATCGCCTGGTTTCGCTTGTCGGGATATGGCGAGATACGGGTTGGTACCTGAAAGGACAAGCGGGATATTACTAATATTTTGGAAATAAAGAATATTGATTAAAGACAGATGAAAATTTGTATTTTGTATGGCTCGAGAAATACTACACCAATGCCAGTTTGACATTTGTGAACTTAAGTTTCTCAAAAAAAAAAACGCCGCATATTTTGTGTGAAATGAACATGTGGCCCTGTCTACATGAGACAGTGAGATGACCGGCATGACCCCCGTGATCGCCTGGTGTCAAACCTGTGCTTTGTGGCAGGAAATTAAAATGCATACGGAGCGTTAATCTTTCATTGCACAGTTGCTCACAACAGCTTCGGAACAGGGATGTGTTATGACCGCTCGCTTGTCTGTGTAATAAAAAAAACACTGCAGACCGCCCCACGCTAATCTGTTATCTGGTTATAGACACGTTCCAAGCCAATTAGTTGGGTATTTGTAATGAATTTAATTCAAATAAAATACGGAAGACAGTCCAATGAGACTTGAGCAAGCTTGTATAGCAGTTCAAACAAGCAAGCAGCACACCTGAAAGGTCACTGTTGGTTGCTTGTCGTTGCCTCGGCTGTGGGATGTAGAAAGTAGTGGACTGCTATCTAAAGCTTGGTGGATTGTTTTGTACACATTGGTCAACAGATATGTACACGCTCCCGCCAGCTAGAACATGGGCAGTTTTTTTCCACATTTTAATCACATTTATTTTGCTATTTGTTTGTAGGATATATGTTTGATGCCAAGGAAAGTAAAGTTCCACACTTTATTACAGAGAAAAATGGCCTTTTTGTGTTGGCTCATGATTTTGCCGCTATAACCACCCCCCCCCCGCATTACCTTAGTTTATGTGCTAATTATGCTCAAGAGTGGCGTTTTATATTAAGATTGATATCTGGTGGTAAGACAATGTGCATTACGGAGCAGGTAAACATTTTTGGCATACGCTATACTGGTTCAATGTGTATTACGGAGGAGGTAGATGTTTTTGGCATACACTTAACTGGTTCTTTAAAATCTGAAGTTCATAGCGATAACAAAATCTTAGCCTATACAAAAGCAGTTTCTCGCTATACTGCTGCAGGTAGGGCTTACCAGATTTATCGACAGACTGTTGGGTAAAACTGTTAGAAACGTTGGCCTGCCATATCTGCTGTATGGGATAGATGGATTAGATATCAATAAATACTAGCTAAAAATTGTGGAAGTAGCAGACTGTTATGAAAAAGGCTCTGTTCTTAAGAGATCTCACAACCCTAACTTATAACTGGAGGGATTTAGTCTGGATCTTACTGCACACATCACACAGTATTAAGTAGTTACTTTATCACTTAATACGTACTTTTTTGTCTCTTTTATAACTAAATGAAGAATGACTGTGAAATATATATTATTTATCATGTCATGCATTCTTATCAATTGAAACCGCTCTTTTCTTAAAACATAATTCAAATGTTTTTGTTCTTCCTAATTGTAGTCCTACAGTCAAATACAGGGTTTGTCTAGTTACAGTAGTCAGGTATCTACCAGATAATAGGCATATGTTGTGTGATAAGTGCTACAGCCCTATTGGTAGCACCACCTATATTTTTATAGCGTTGTATACATATCACGTTTGTTAACATGATGCTTTTAATGTTATTATGCATTCTGCAGCCATTCGTTTTGATGCAAAATAATAATAATAATAATAATAATAATAATAATAATAATAATAATAATAATAATAATAATAATAATAATAATAATAATAATAATAATAATAATAATAATAATAATAATAATAATAATAATAATGAGGCATAAAGTTACTTCAAATGACAGGCATTTTAAAATGTAAGTGTACAATTGAAATGTTTTATGTTTTGACCATTGTCAGGAATAAAAGTTCTATAAAGGATTTATTATTGGCATTTGGCAATACCCTTGAATCTCTTAAAGAAGTTGAATGAAATAGCTACGGCTTATTGTGAATTGCTTTGCTTAACCTTGAAATACATAACATAGTTTTGATGACCTGAAGAGGTGTTTCTGTAATACAGCAGTGATCAGCACAAGAGACAAAGAGAATCCAGTGTATGTAGCTCATTGAGGATAACGTTGGGATCACAAGTTGTTGGATTTTCATGTTTTTGTGAGGCTGTGCTGAGTGAAAACATGAAAATCCAACAACAAGTGATCCCAACTTTATACTTAATTGGCCCCTTATACTGGATTTTCTTTGCCCTATGTCTTAAAAGGATAAATATGCACTAATTAGAAGTTCTATCGAAGAAATAAGTCTGAAAACGACGCCATTTTGAAAGTAGGAGGAGTCAGTATTTTTTTAAATGCACCATGGCCTCTCATTGGTTGGTCTGCTTCTTAAAATCAATGAGAGACAAATAAAAAAAAGGATTACAATTGTCCTTCGCACCCATGTAGGATAACCCATTCAGGATGACCTTCAGACATAGGAGTAAGTAAGGACTGCTGCACCAGCCCTCTTATATTTTCCATTACTCAATGAAGACTGCAGCAAAAGATGATATTATGTTTTAGACGTACAACCAGGACATAACATTTTAATCAGTGTATAAATGCATTAACAGTTTCATCATATTTACAATATAAAATTAGGTTTGTTTAAGTGGTTTGATCAGTTTGAGATGAAGTGAACGCTGCTTAGTGATACCAATATTTGTTTTGTCCATTTAACATAAACTATTGTCTTTCTACAAGAGGCAAAGTCCTCTTCCTCAGAATTTATAGTGACAATTCTGCCAATCCATATCCCCACGAGTGTTGTTCTTCATTGTTATTGCCTTCTAGTCCCAATGCATCATTCCCATCACACATGCCACCAGGCATTTCATTATCTGTGTTAAAAAAAACGAGAATGAAAAACCAAGACTGACTGCATTATTGGAAAGACAAACAAAAGGAACATCTAAGAAAATGGATTTACAACAAAGTGGATATTATCTGACTTCTCTTAATCATAAGGGCATTCAGCTATGTGATGCAATAATAGGACAAATTGTACCAACGTTTCAAATAAAATCATCTACTTAGCAGCTTAATATATAGTTGATGGATATGATTTAGCCATTGTAGCAGATGTTTAAGGTGGCATAGGCAAAGCTATTTTTTCATAAAAATGATCTGCACCAAAATAACATTTTGTATGTTTTGGAAAGACATTGTGGTCATCTACATGCTGAATGAGAAAACAAACTAAAGAAGACAAAAAAACATAACAGTATTTAAAGGTAAAATTTGAGCACAAAAACTTATAACCTTTTAGTCAAGAATCCACACAAGTAAGGAATGCTCCATCTTTAAATACCTTTAAAACATCAGTTAAATTAATATATTTTCCATCCAGACTCGCTCACTTAAGACACGGACCTCAAAGCTCAATATTTTGTTAAATCGTCTGAGAGTTGACTTCAGTGCTCTTAATGTTCATCTTTATTCGCGAAACCTATGTGACTCTTCAGCTTGCTCTTGTGGCTTTTGGGCCGAAACTGTTATTCATTATATGCTGCAGTGTCCATTTTACAACACTCATACACAAGTTGTTCTGAGAAGGGTCTCTGAAATCCTTGCCACTGGCAACACAGGTATTATTTTTTGAAATTTTATGTCAAACCGACAAAATCAATTAACCTTGATTTGGTACCTCATCTGCTACATTCCTCAGTAACTGTTCTTTGATGGACGCATCAGGTCAATAAATAATCAGCACTTTAAGATTCAAAATGTTCTTAAGGGGAGACGACACTGATGACACTGGTTAGTTACATTGTATTTATATATTGTAGACCATAAAATTATGTCATAAGTATGTTCAGGTATATATCAGCTAATTAGTCCTTTATATTACAAATAGTATTAGCATGCTGCAGGTGGCTGACAATGAAAAGGCAGGGAAAGAACACCCGATCTGTAGGACGCAATGGTGGCTCTGCAGTGGCAGTGTGGGCATGCCGCCATCATGCCTCGGCCACGCCAAACAGTAACCCTGGTTCTTTAGTCGGACTAGTACTTCCCCTTCAGTCGTCATCTGTAGCGTGTGTACATTAGTGTCCATTGTATAAATATACCCACATATGTTCAATTGTCTGTCGTTTATCTTTTTTTTCTCTCCTATGTGTCCGACTCTCCAGTATTATGGCCGTTTGCGATCTTGTATTTTGTTGTGATACCATGTGTTAGGTATAACTGTGTATTTTGTCATTTTATGTTGTATCTTATTGTCTTTTACACTTTTTTTCTCTTTACATTACTCTATGTACGGTTATATTTGTATATGTTTTGTATTTACATGAGGTGTATAATTTGCATTAGCCTTTGGCTAAATATATAATCCTTTTTAAAGAAACAAAGTATATCAATCAAGAATCTACATTACCTGTGTTTACAACTCCATGTTAATGAGTACAGTGCTGTCAGTCAAACACGGGTTTGGACCCAATGAAATTTGGTCAAGCTGCTCGTTGGCTGAGGGGAACAATGGACTAGAGGCCTGGGAGACAGCCCACTGTGGCCCATATAGACTGTGGACACAGAACAATGAGCACAATTATCCATGCAGTCACTGTAATTGTGTTGGTTGCATTGAGGCTATGTATTGCTTTCTTTGCAATACTCCAACTTTGTCACCCCATCTCTTCTTTGTGGACCACTGCAAAACCACACAAAGAAACCAGACTGGGTCCGATAAAGAGGATTCACTCCAAAGAAAATCAACCTCGACAAGACTGCTGATGAAAACACATCAAAGGGATAGCTGAATATGTATACTTCTGTCACAGTTAAGCTCACAGCCGAGAAAGGAGAACAACTTGATTTACAGTGACAAATATCATGAGAAGTGAGTGATGTTACAAAACTGCACTTTTCTTAGGATCACTTTTTGCCGTGACTCTACCAATTTTGACTGAAGAATTCTCAATAACGGATGGTTTCATTTTCATGAAATAAAATGATTTGTGGAGCTAAGAGTTTAACTTAGGCCAAGTTTATTTGTTTATTTGGGCGCTAAACTTCAGTAAACGTAAATCACTGTGGTAACCACTTTTCATGTTCAGTTCACATTTCATTACTACATTTATGGAAGTGAGGCATATAAGGTTGATATTGATTGTTTTATTTCCACTGGATTGTCTAACAGTTACATGAGCAGACAATCAGGAGGCTCTCCAGAATACACACAGACACACAAATTATATTTACAGTTACACACAGTACAATTAACAATATTCTGTACTGTTATGACCACATATTAACATATTGGTATTAATCATTCCATGTGACAGAAACAACAAAAAGTACATAAGTAGTTGGGTCAAATATGAAACGGCCTGTTTTCAACAATGAAGTGTTGTACCGCATCAAAAATAGCTTCATTTATGTCTTCATCTAGCTGACTCCTACCACACAGAAAAATTTCAATAAGGATATCGCCAGGTAAATGTACAAAGAGAATTGGGTTTACCCCTGGAGCAAAAATATTTGTACAGTCCTTAATAGCGTTTGTCTGGATTTAGAAAATTTAGGACAATAAAAAAGAAGTACATCATATTTTCGTCCGGATACACACATGAACAAGTAGAAGGAAGAATATTTACTCTAAATAGATCAGCGTTTAATCTAGAAGGGCCGAATCTTAATTGAGTATGACATATATTGGCAAAACGGATTCCATATGAGTAGTACTTTGGTACTTTGTCAACTAACAGGATTGTTGATATTAGTATGCGTTTACATTCGGACAGGGAATCGGAATCACGAATGTCAATAGGAAGATTGTTCCATTTTTTAATAACTGATGGGATGAATGTGTTTCCCAACCGTTTGGAAGCATAATTGATCTGCTGTATTTGTAAGGCATTTCTTAACTGTCTGCCGGTAGAGAGTGTTACATTATTAGGTACGAGTACTGACAGGTAGTCTTGGGTTAACTGATGAAGCATCATAAAGAACAATAGGACTTTTGAATATTTGCGCCTGGCTTCAAGGGTCGGCCATCCCAATTCATATAATAGCCGGTCATGAGAGGTATGCCTTAGTGTGCCTGTGCATACTTTGGCTGCCTCGTATTGAAGGGACTCAAGTAGGTCAGACATTGGCATACTACAGTTGTCGAAAATAACACTACCATATTCTAAAATGGGACAAACTATTGTGATATATATAGCTTTATCAATGTTTGTGTGGATAATGTGAATTTCAATCTTTTTAGTAAGGCAATGCGTTTACTGGCTTTGTCCACTATGCACCTGACATGCTCATCCCAGGTCATATCACACGAGAGAGTGATCCCTCAATGAGTGTGACTGGTAGCTTCAGGGATAATTGTGTTGTCCAGATACAGAGGAGGATGGTACTCTTTGATTCGCTTTTTAGAAAATAAAACAGAAATCTATTTTAACACGTTAAAGATAACCCGCCAGAGGTTACCCCAGTGACCAAAACTGACCAAGTCTGTATTCATTCTGTGACCTAAAACAACTTGATTTTGGATGATTTCAAGAATACTAGTGTCGTCGGCAAACAATTTAATGTCACACTGAATGTTGTAAACGATATCATTGACATAAACTAGAAATAGCACGGGGCGTAAGATGGGGCCTTGGGAAACCCCAGCTTCGATGGGTAACCAGGGCGACATTTGACCATTTATGACAACTCTTTGAGTTCTGTTTGTTAGATAGCTTTCTATCCATTTGAGAATGCGAGACTTTGTCGGAGGCCTTTCAGACATCGAGGAAGACTATTCTTGCTTCTTTTTGAGACTCAAGGCCATGGTATATATCATGCACTATTCTTATGAGTTGGTTTACGGTACTGTCATTTGCTTTAAAGCCAAAATTTTGGGGGGTTAGAAGGTCATGTCTTGTAAAGTACTCATGAAGCTTGTAGAAAACGTGCCTTTCAAGGACTTTGGAAACATTACATAAAAGGCAAATAGGTCGATAATTTTTTTTTTTTTTATGTCGCTCGGATTTTTTTCTAGACTGGGCAGAGGTTCGATTTTTTCCATGATTCAGGAAAAACGAATGTTTGTAACTAGAGTTGAAAAAGTTTGGTGAGTAGTTTATATATGCCCTTAACAGTTTGTTTCAACAGGAAGTTACCAATTCCGTCTAGGCCCATGGCAGAGGAGGTATGCAGAGATAATAGGATTTTTTTTACATCATCTTCATGAATCTCTATCGACTCTAGACGAGGGTCGGTTCGGAGAGCAAAGTTTGGAAGAGGAAGATGATTGTCATTTGGAATTATTGTACATTGACTGGCAAAAAAATTGTTGAAAATTTCACACTTTTCAGCATTATCAGAAACGATCATTCCCCCATCCAAGATTGGTGGAATTTGTTGGAGTTTACATCCCAGAATAGACTTAGATAAACTCCACCACCTTTAAGGATTTATTTCTTTGCTGTCCAGATCATTACGTAACTTATAGAAGTAGGTGCGCATGGACCGCTTGATCTCACTCACAACCTTATTGCATATTTTTCAAAAGTACTGAAAGAGTCTTTCGTGATCTAGATATTCCTGCAGGGAGAAGGGACGAGGCTTCTTATCAGACCTCTTAAAGGGTTTCAAGGCTCGACTACTTTTTCTCATCAATCTTTTGATGAGAGAGTTTATCCATGGTTTATCCTTTAGTTTAATGATTACTTCGCGAAAAGGTATAAATTGTTTAGCTATATCTGGAGTAAGTTAGACCAATAATGAACAGAATCATCTACATCATCAATTTTTTGTGGGAGCTGCGATAAATTGCCAATTTAGACCCTTTTGCAAAACTCCATTTCTAAAGACATTCTAAAATTACTTTTTTATGTAAATTTACTTTACATATTTAGACCAAAATAAACATATAGCTTTATGGGTCCAAAAGTAAAAACCAAGGTGCAAGATAGGGTTCTATTCGCGCATGGCTTTGGTGAAGCCACCTTAATTTTAACACAATGTTAATTGAGAGGTAATGTTTTCAGTTATAAAACTTGTAGAAGTCATGTGACTACCACAGACTTTCTTTAATGAAAATATGCAAATAGTGTATTGTGGTTTCTTATTCCTTCTGACAGAAGTTTTGACTTCTACTCGTGGCATGCCTTTATCTTTTACCATGTTTTTGCAGCAGCTCCCTTTCATGCAAATACTCCACAATTTAGTGTGCATGTTTCCTGATGGATAGCGCCACTCTTTCAGCCAGAAGTTTCAACTGCGGATGGCTGCAATTGTATATTTGCAAAATTTCTGTATATTCCTCAAGTGCCAGAATTCATCTTGTGGTGTGCGGTTTCAAGGTTACCTGTATCAAAAGATACATATGGTGCTTTGGAACGGTTGTACTGAGTATTTGAAATAGCTAAAATTCGATGTTATAAAAACAGCATTTCCTCTCTTGAAATGTCTTTTGTATATGCTATCATTCTGCGATTATTGTATGTAATTTGGCGATATACGTGTTTTCCATATTTTGTTTCAAAATCCAAGAAATATGTACCATATTTTCCCTCCTTTTCAGTCGAGGTGGTTCATTAGTGTAGAGCAACATCTTTAAGTTGGAAATTATTTCTGTCCTGCATCATGTAACATTTGTCATTCTGAATGTGTTCTAATTTTTGTTGCATGTTTTTCCCATGATCTTGATGAGAATGATTGTGTTCATCACTATTTCTGGAATGATATCGCTTCAAGACTGAGCCTTCTGGCTATCCCTACACACCATATTTCTTGCACTATGATACTGTTGTTATGAAATAAGCAATAATATCAACCTAACGAAATTTTGTTTTCCAATCTTGATCACAAGGATCGCGCGACGAGATTTAACGGTATCGCGTGGGAAGTAGAACACCACAATCAGCGGGTCATCGAAAGCCATATTAAAGTGTATAGATGTGAAGAAAGTGGAGAAGTTTGAAAGAGTGATTTTGATCAAGTTAAAGCTGTACCGTGCCTGAAATATGCCTGTGTACAATTGCAGGTACCAGGCTGTTTGGCTGATGCGCGCAAATTGTCGAATCTTGAGAAATACCCATGGATGTGCGGGGTCAAGCTCCACGGCTGAGCCACCGCTGTAGTCACGATAGCGTGTCTATAGCGTGTCCATAGCGTGTCCACGGCATGTCCCACTTGGTAACAGCAGACGAGCATAACTATAAATTCAGTCATGCGCGCGAACTTCACGATAAGGTGAGAAAAGGGAGAACTAAGATTTCGTTAGGCTCATATTATCATACCCTGATTCAACATTTTACGATTTCCAATACCAAATCTTTATCTTCTAAGAACTAAGAAAGTAACTATATAAATTTTAAATTCATTTACTTTTGGGCAATTTCTTAACATAGAGGAATTGAATTTCAAAAACCTTGAAGCTTCTGTTTGACATATGTTATCTTAAATATGTGAAGATACTAGGATGGATATGCAAGGTCAATGAAACACACACACACACACTCGCATACATACATACCTACATACATACATACATACACACACATATACATACATACATACATACATACATACATATACACATGTGTGTGTGTGTTTGTGTGTGGTTACAGGTGTCAGGCCTTTTGCGTTCAGAGGGTTTGAAAATGTTGATGATCAAATGCAATCGAGATTCAAAGTACGGATCACAAAAAATAACCAATTTGCATGTACATGTATAACAAGCCTAAAAACTGTGTGCCTGCATGTATATGTTTTTTTTCTGAATGTCCACTAATAATCTGCAAAGCTAAATGACACACCGTACCCACTTTAGGGTAATATACATGACAATGACAATGCAAGTCATAATTACGAGGAGCTGTGAAATAATATCTAACTGTAACAGGAACACAACATTAGTTGACCATTTTGCTCCACACTGAAGCAAATATAGTACTAGTAACTAACTTATAAATTAATATACGTATTTCTAGTACTTTCAGAAGCGGTTGTCGCCACCAGGTGGCGCGGCATCGTCACACAGAGAAATAATTTTATATCCCGTGGTCCCATTTAATAAAATCACATGTTGGCTAATAAAGTTCCTTCATTAAGCCAAACCCTTTGTCTAACACTAAATTAGGTCCAAACAGAGCAGTGGCTTAAACAGAGAATACGAAATATTGAAAATACCAATGATGTTATGGGATAGAAAAAGCAATCAATTTGCAAGAGACCCTCGGTCTTTTCACGGTAGGGCCTAAACAGGGAGATTCGCGGGTGTATAGAAGTATCTAGGCTTTATAATGGAAACACACACATACACACACAAGATTTTTTAGCATCTTGTCCGTTGGCAATAAAAATGTGTACTACTTCTCCATCGGATCATTTCAGTTAACAATATGATTAAGAATCATGTAGAAAAAAGTTTCTTAATCAAGTTCACAGAATATAACGCTACATGCATTGAATACATGCAACAGAAACAGAAATACCGTAGATGTATAAATAAATAATATGTGAGTAGCTTTATTTAAGATATGTGCAACTAATGCTAATGCGTGTGAGCAAAAAGCCATGGAGTGTCCACCTTGAGCTCCTCGGAGAACTGATCACAACTTTCCCTTAGAAATGCAAAGGGATTTGCTGGTAGAAGCAGCCTGGAAGCCATACACAACAAAGTGAATTCTGGAAGTTGATAAATATACAGAAACCTTACAATAAGACAATTGTCGCCATCTGCAATTTCTTGCTTATACAGTAAGGCTTCTGGCAGAGAGAGTGGCGTCATCTATCTGAAAATGTTCACAGTAAACGCACACTGTTACATGTGCGGATCAATTTCTCAAACACATGGTAACACATAGACTAAACGAGCAGAAGTAGATAATATATTTGAGAGAGAATAGGACACGTCCTTGCGCCACTTTCATATTTCTGTTTACAAAAGTTTTGACAACTGAAAGTATTGCATCCTAATTTTCAGTGAGTTTTTCCAACCATATCCATTGACCATCTGTAAATTTCTCCTGCCTCGTGCAGTAGAATACCCTTTTTGTTTATGTGCAATCAAAGACTTTACGTTTTATTGTGAATTCATCCACTTAAGCTTTCCCTTGATTTTAAAATTGAATTGATTTAATTCTGAAACACACACACGAAAAAAAAAAACCTGACTGCAATATTCACGGATGATAAATGAATGTTTCTTTTTTTCTTATTTCGACAGCTGAAGCAGCACCAAAGCTGAGTCTTAATTTAATAAGGTATAAGGAAAATGATTGATAGATGGAGGTAATGTCACGAAGTATTTCCCTTCATTTGGTCTGATATATCCACATACAACAACAAAAAATAAAAAAATGAAAACAGGAAGAAAAAACATGGTCGAAATTCAACATGTTCAAACTACAGACACTTTCGTAGGTCAGGGTGAGAAAAATGAAAGGCCTTTTTAGACTGTTCCTGATGACATTATGTTGTTCTCTAGCAGGTGCAAACTTTTTAATCTACCTGGCTACAAGCAGTACCCATAATTTTACCTTTTCAGGTAATGTAGGAGGTGTGCAGCTGTCATCCCCAAGAGTTGCAACATGATTCAGAGACTCTTCTGCTACTGTTACAATTTGTTTGTGCGCAGGCCTTGGCATTTCCTACATGATGACGTTCTAAACCCATGGCAGGTTTTTGACCTGGAATGCATCCAATAAGGCTGCCACACATAGTTTTAGACAATCTGTGACTTTTTTTGAAAAATTAAAAAATGCGTTTGGGTAGGGCTTTGTGCGTGTCTCTCTTCTGGTCCCTCGTGCTGAGCCACAAACTATGCCACTGCATAGGATAGATTTGCATCAACAGTTTTACAGCTTACAGCCACATTGTCTGCTCTTTCGTATGTAAATGGTCCACCTTTGTTCAGTGGAATGATAACATATACCATCAACACTATGGCATTGGATCACGTCAATATTACCCAACTTAATTAAATTGACGCTCCCTGTCTGATTTTTTTCGCGGATATCAAATAATGACAACAATAGTCACTCAAGGTTGTAGTATGAACTAGTTGTTGATAGGTTGTATATAGTTACACTCTGTTGTTTCAGAGGCTTTTTGTCTATAAATTCTGTCCAGAGAAATTGATTAGTACCCACATGGAGGAGTTGACGATTGGACTCAAAGGTCTTCAGACCTTCATCAGGAACAGCATTTCTGCTGCTTCAGACTTGACGTTGCTATCCATGCGACCGCATATATGAGCATAAGGATAAGTTACGAATCTGAGTTACACATTGATGTACCTGAAAATTTGCTGTGTGAATGCACCCCAGCTTATACACATTTCTTTCGTTCTATCTTTCAAGGGTTTCTCTATTTTTGCAATCTCAAATTATTGGCTCAGACCCTTCAACTTTTTATGGCCAACATGTATGCAAAATTGCGCAGGTAATTTAGGTAAGTGTTGATATTGTATGTCTGGGCAATTTAGGAGGAATCTCAGGTGATTTTAAAAAGCGATATATAGCAAAAAAGCGTATGGTATGCCTGCATTCATTATCTCCACAAGGCCTATGTGAGGGAGCGCTATTATATGCCAGGTGATTAAATGTCAATCTAAAGGTTGTGCATGCCAATGTTGGTAGGCCCTCAAGGGGAGTGGGTTTGGTCTCACTCTTGTTTGATTTTGTGATAAAATGAATGTGAATATATATATATATATATATATATATATATATATATATATATATATGTATATATATATTTATATATATATATGTATATATATATATATATATATATATATATATATATATATATATATATATATATATATATATATATATATGTGTGTGTGTGTGTGTGTGCATAATGGTAGGTCGCAATGAAAATTGTCAAGACATTTGGAACAAAATGAATTAAATGGAATCCTATGATAAATTTGTGACACATTTTCTGCACAAGACACTTGCATGCTGAGCTAGCAAATATCACACCATATGACCCCCTACACTTATCAACATACATATACATGTTTTGTGAAACACTTTCCACATATGTATGTATTAAGATACAACAATAAAGATATTGTCATATTGACTTAATTACCAAGATATATGCAGCATTATGACCGTTCGTATGTAAAGATTGAAAATGTATTAATAAGTGACTGTAGGATGGCGTCACATCGGATACCATGTAAAGTTTTCTTTATAAATATCCCTGCAGGCTATATCTAACAAATACACAAAAGTGTCAAAACCCCCCTTTAATAACCGCATAAAATATCAGATATTGGTGTTTTTTCTCTTATATTTTTAATTCAGGTACCATTTTTCATGATTGTTTAACAACGCGCTTAACTTTGTACAACGTTAACACGTTGCAAATTAAACATAAAGGGCCCATTCTCTGACAATAAAAGCTGTAATATTGTATATAACGGTTTTCCTATTTAATAATCTTGTGGCTCAAAAATGAGAACACGGCTACCATCCTCTTCAACTAAATGTTATTGGAAGCAATGGTTTATGTTTATACAATAGTGTTTATTGTCTATCAGGCACAAGATAATAGCAAGAGGTTCAGGGCTAAGTAAGTGGTATCTTAAATTAAGATCTAACTTCTTGGCTGCTACAAATCTGTTTAAAGCAATACACTTTTTAGAAGTTATGGGAAGGAGCACAACTGTGAACAGTCAACTGTTGCTTTTTTCAATCAACAGTTTGTCGCAGCATTTCTTTTTGTTCTTTTTTTTTTAAGGAAGGCGTTTGACATTTTCACAGAAACATTCTCCATCACGGTAAAATCTGCCTGTGTCATCGAGTGAAAAAGTATAAAAGCCATCGGCAAATGTGTTGCTGTTGTCTTTCCTTAAGTCTTTCTCGTCCACGTGTTAAAGGTAAGCATAATGTGATTTCTTTTCCCAATATTCAACATTGAAATATTTATGGTATTTTAGTAGAGTCAAGCTTCATGCCACAAGAGTGTTGTTGCAATACAATAAGATGCATAGATACTATTGATAGCAATTGCCAGTAACAATCATAATGGGAGTCGAGTAAGAAAGTGATGCAACTAAACAAATCCACAAAATCACAACAGAGAAATAAGTTACCACACATTGGATGCATCTGCATCCATCGTCGATCATTCCATCATCATCTCAATCACATTTTATGCATCTAATTATTCAGAAAAAACATTACCAAACCTTTTACAAGTTAAGTACAGAAGAAGGCTGGGATTTCAGAATTAGCAAAAACATCAACATGCATCTTCCAATACCAATGTGGAGTGCTAAATTTCGCTGCTGACTTCAGACAGGCAGTCTCTAACTGGTAATTTTAAACCACTCCTGTTATCCTTTGAAATATTCTACATTAAGTAGATTTATTTTCCCCCCAAGACATAGAGACCTAACCACTTAAGACCCAAAATTCATCATTTGGGTCAAAGATCAAAAGAGACATGGCTGAACATCTAACATACGTCATAGTAAAATTCACGATACTGATGTCCCCCTTTCCTGGGCAAATCGGCTAGAAAATGACTTGGCAGGTATCACCTAAGTCCAGTTGGTATGCATGACTGCATTAGGTGTAGTTCTATGGACATGCTCTATATCTTAAAAAAATCACGTATTCGTACATCAACTGAAGTTCATTTAATCTTGCACACAAGAGTAGAAAAGTTGAAAAGTTAAAGTCTTGCATAGAAGAATAGAAAAGGCTAACAACTATTATGTTTTTATCTTAAAAAAACACGCATTCATATAATGGATGAAGGTCATTTAAACTTGCACATAAGACGTGAAAGGTTAAACTCCCAGTATGCACATCAAATACTAAATAAGCAACTCTCTTTATGTACTTCAAACACTAATTTGCAACTCCCATTATGTACATCAAATACTAAATAAGCAACTCCCATTATGTACATCAGATAAGCATGTAACATTTACTTGTGATTCCATTGTTGTCGGTTTCTTTGATAAAGTAAGTTGTGCTTATGTGGTCACAAAATATTAAAAGTTTTATAATTTATACCACAGCAGGGCAGCATCAACATGTATTGGTACGTTCCCATTATTTCAGGCTACCCAGGCCAGACACACGCTATTTGTAAAATCTGTTTTTGTAATCTTGATTGCAGCAAATTAGTCTCGTTTAAGGTGGATGTGATCCTAAAAAGGTTTAATCCACACAGGTATATAGTTTCAGTCAAATATCAAAACTAGAACTGATGATAATTTCGCTGGTTGAGGATTGACGAATGTAAATTGGAATTTTAGCACACGTTTTACTGTGGCTGTCACTAGTCTTGGCTCTTTTTGTGCCATCGTACTGGAATACAAAATATCAATAACCTTTGTATGACAGATAACCTCATGTTTATCCTGAATCTGTCAGTTATGTCTACATTTACAATTTATCCCACAAAGCCAAAATAATGTGCTGCAATACCGGGCTATCTCAGTCCACTAATTGTTTGCAAGGAAGCCAGTACTTTCGTCTGTGCTATGTAACCTATTTTTTTTTAAAACAATGGATGAAGGTATGCTGGCTGTACCCCTGATGTCTACACCTACAACAATAAAATATGAAGAGTAAGATACAAGAAGTGATACCTACAACTAACGTACTTCATTTCATTAGCATCTAACAATCCCTTATTGAAAATATTTATTCTGCCAAAGACTATGTAATAAATATATCAATTGTCAGCAGTTCTGATTTTACCACACCTTGTTCCACAAGTACGTTTTGAAGGCAGCCTATACCAGCTTAAACGATAATCAAATGGTGTAAGCGGGTAGCAACCAGAAGGCGTTTCGGTACCTCATTACCATATTTATATAGTAGTGCCTTCTTACCCAAGCTGTTAAAATTAACAAAGGCAACCTTGGTGGGATAAGTAAATTTGGAATTTGTAAATAGCACTTCAATTTGTACATGACCGACCCGTGGGAGACACTTTTGACATAAATTGAGAATTTTGCAAGAGAAACTCGATGTTGTTGGCTGTAATTATGTTTCCGTATGAAGTGTCTTGACACTCAGTGCAAGCGTATGTACTGGCAGCGAGATGTGTGGGTGAGTGGTGTTACCATGTTTACACTAGACTTTTTCTTACGATTTAATTTTATTTCCATAGTATGACACACTACAATACTGGAAGAGTTAATAGACGCATTCATAATTGTTATTTTGTTTTGCTCTTGCTTCAGCAAACGATACGCAAAATGAATGCCTCAATCCCATTGACAATGCTAAATCTGACCTCAACCATCGCATTTGCTCCAAATATTACCGTTACACTCCGACGACACGTAAGAGGATACTATACTTTGAGTTGGCTGTGCAATCTGTCTGCCAACATAAACATGCATACTAAGCCTATCATTATTATTCCAGGATTATTTTGCAATGTGCTTACTGTCGCCATCATAATGTCTTCTCCTATGCGCAAGACTACACCAGGTCACTATTTTACTGCCTTGGCCGTTGCTGACAACATATATTTGTTTGGAGAATTCATTGACTGGTTTGGTGCGTTTAAAATCATACATATATATACATTTACTGAATTGTGTGCATTGGTTATTACAATTGGATACTTTGGCCAAGTTTTCTCTTGCTACCTTACAGTCTGTGTAACAATGGAACGTTTCCTAACCGTGACATTCCCTCTGAAAATTGCCCGCATATCTACACCATTTAAAGCAAAAATTGCAATTTTGGTAACAGGTGTAATCTGTGCATCAGTAACAGTATTCCCATATTGGACGCTTCAAAAATACGGCCCCATATGCATAGTCAAAAGGAGAGAAGAGTTTAGAGTCTGGAGCTTAGTAATACTTCGGATAGGTGGTTTGGTCTTACCGGGTATAATAGTGGGAGTCTTTACGTTGTTGCTCGTTATAAAATTGAAACGTTTGCAAGCAGAACGCAGAAGACAGCTTGAGGGCCAGTCGCAGGACAATCAAACTTCTAAGCATGCCAAGGAAGCTGCGCTCACAAAATTGCTCATTGCCGTGGCCACGATCTTCGTCTTATTCCGATTACCCTTTAGTGTTGTCTTCCTTCTTGCCCACTTCATTGGGAGCAACTCTTCTCTCTCATATGTAATGCTCCTGAATTCTTTCCGTTATATAACGGAATTGTTGTACGTGAGCAATAATGCTGTCAACTTTTTCCTTTACTGCTTAGCTGGCAGTTCTTTCAGAAATTACATGCGTAAGCTCTTCTGCTGCACACCTGTGTCTGTCCATGCGCGGTGCTCCCAGCAAACAGAAGCAAAACAAATGTTTACGACAGCTACCCATAATGATGCTGCAAACGAAAGGGGAGCAAATTAATGCAGATCCCATTTGGTCAATTCATGAAAAGTCGGATTGTGTGGAAAAGTAATACAGGACCCACTTTCCAAAAAAAGTTAGCAAGCAGATAAGTAATACAGAAATATTGAAGTATGTATGGGAAACATGACCACGTGACAAATCAAAGCTGTTTACAGGCATATTATAGGCTTATACACATTGTACCTGTAGTCCAATTGTTTTTGGGTTTTTTTGCAAATGAAATATTTTTAAAACCAAAGCTTTAGGCCTACATTTTTCCTTTGTACGTTTGAAAGTTATTGCCAATTCCTTGCAAGGGGAAAGAGCATAATTCCAAGCAATTAAGAAAAAAATCTAGAAATCTCCAATCTTACACTCTGCGGAAAGAAAAACTCTTGCATGGCAATACTCTATGGACAAATTATAAAACCAATATTATGTGACAAAATGGGTATTGGTTATTGGGTAATCGATAATAGAATAACTGAATGTACGATCATTTGGGGTGGGGCAGGGGGTATGCCCATATGGGTTGCCTCAGTCACATGTTAAAATGTGAGCCAAATGCTATAATATCATTCCATTACAAATTGGTAGTGGTTCCGTACCCCTGCACCGGTAAGTCTGTTACTTTATGGCATCATGTGGTACATCTGTCAATTTGTACGTCTGCTGACTTGCTAGTCAGCCTGAGCCTTCAGGAGGCCGAGTTGTCCGTCAGTCCATTCACAATTACAATTTAAACTCACTTCACACTTGGTGCGAGTCTACCTTGGGTAGGTCTGTACCAAGTTTGTTCAAATGGTCACGCTTCAATTACTTTTGGAATTTTCATGAATTTAACTCCCTTTAGGAGGATATCTTAAAAAGTCTTCTTCTCCGAAGCCGCTGACCCAATTGCTTTAATACCACACGGGAACAGTTTTAGGGTCCCCAATTTCTAATTTGTTCACCAGGTGGCGTTGTAATTTTTCTATTTTTGTGAATCTTTGTGTGTTTTTGCTATTTGTGAATTCTTCTCCAAAACCTTCACTCAGGTGTTTAATGACCCTTCTTTTTAATTCGGGCACTTACAGCTGCATGCACCTTTTATTTTGATTTATATGTAAGTCAATGGGCATTCTAATGCTCGATACCATGTATTTTCTCAACCAAATGATACTGTTCTTTATAAAGTTCGTTAAATATGCTGCAATTTCTCATGCTCTAGTAAAAGTTATATTTTCAATGTATTATTCTTGAAGCAAATCTTAGTAATACTTTTAAATGTCATATGCATTCATGTAAAGCTCAACAAAGGTCTATTCAGTTCCAATTTTGATTGTGTGAACAAGCTTAGGTCAGCTGAGCATGAGCTGTTCACACAGCCGTATCGTGAATTGATAACACCATTTCATCAGTTTTACCAGTGATAAAGCTAGCTTTCCGTTTTTTTACCGAAATCTTGGAATTACTTTCCTTCATGCACTTTTCTTTTTTAGAAATGTCCATGTCTCGGACCTGCCAGAGAAATGTACCTATTTGGGAGTCAAAAACTACATTCTCACCTACGTTTTTTACTGACTATATTCCAGTTATGGTAAAACTAACATGTTTCCCATAGTTTCGCTTTCCGTGATGACTTGATAGATATACACTCTGATGTGGACCGAGAGACAGCTGGAATCAGGGCACACCATTATCGCCTTTAGAGCGTTTCTATTCAAGTTAAAGCTTAATGCCTGTGGTCACACCCGTTTGAAAACACAATATCCAAAGAAAACGAGATCTCAAAAGCGAGTTTGTCCTCAAATATGAACTAGACACATAATATAATTTTAAGGTGAGCGACTCAGGTGTGCATTGCAAAAACTAAACCATTCAGTCGGTAAATTTTGGTTTCTGTTTTAGGGATGGTGTAGAGAATTCCACGCAAGCCGATGTGGATTAGCGCTCAACTCTTTCTACATTTTTAAAATAATATGATTCGTTTCCATTTCCATATCCTTTCCCAACTTTAACAAAATCTTTCTAATTTGCTGCAAAATCCCACGGTTTGCAGTCTTGATGGTTGACATCTACCCTCAGCATGCTTTCGGAGTTCTGTTTTAATGCGTGATGCCACGGCAGCCTTTGCATTGACGTCACACGCAATCCATCAGAGAAAGCCAAGTTATATGGGAAAGGCCACGGTGGTTGCGTAGTGAAAGAGCAGTGTTTGTGACGTTTGAGCAAACAGACTGAGAGAAAAGGTTGAGTCGATGAACCACTTATTATTAAAAATGCAGCTTTGCTCATATTTCAAAAACGGTTAATCTGATTATAACTAAACTGATTTCAATAGAAAGATTGCTGGTAGGTCACCATTCTTTCACGTTTTCTACTTTTTCTGTCAGCTCAGCTGCCTGGCAAATCATAAACAGGAAAAAGTGGCAGGCCTAGCATGTATCTTTTTGTTTTTGGTACAGGTGATAAATTTTTGGGTTTAAGAGGTTAGGCCAATATGTGTTGGGAAAACTAAAGTTGGTAGTTACTGAATATTATTTAAAAGGTTGACAGGACCGACTGGTTAAAAATCATAAGTTGCCTTTTTTGGGTGACTGTTGGTCTCAGGTCAGGAACGAAATTCATTTCTTCACACTGGTATTAGATGATGCATGTTGGTGTTTTGGTGATTCTTGAATCTCTGCTTTTTGCAGTGTGTAAGTTTGCTCTCATTGTTGGATTGAAATTTATGAATAAAGCCCATTTTTTGTGAAAAAAAAACTGTGATCTGTAGATATTACAGTCAAGGTCATATCGTTTTTATTTACATTTATGAACATGAAATATGAAAAATTTTATCCTCTGGTATATCCTTAGATTATAATGGCGCAATTATTCTATGTATTCTACCCGGTATTGTGTGTGCTTGATCTCCTTTTGGGTTAGTTGCCAGTGTCTCAGCACGTTTTATCCCCAATTTTCACAATCTTGAGCTATTACCGATTTTATAACCTTAATTCGTGATACACTTGGATTTTTGGAAGGCCAAGGTGATATCCTGTGAAGTCAAGTGTCCTCCTAGGCACCCATATCTTCAGTATCCAGAGATCAGTAAATCGCGTTCTTGTTTTTTGCCAACTCATTCCTCTGACTACCTATTTCTCACATACAGAATATCACCTATTTGAAAATTCGTTTTATTTTACCACACCGAATCACGGATAACTTTTAAAAGATATAGCCACCAGAAGGACGTTCATGGATTTTCACTGGTTAAGTAAGTAGTTCAAGATTTAATCGCCAATGGGTCTCAAACGAGCCCTATTTGTGTGTTATGGCTAACATGTCTATGAATCTAGACACATGATCTGACCAAAATGTCTGTAATGCTAGTTTCGTTGCCGTTACGATATATCTTAAGCTGTCTATTATGAGAAGACTTTTTCGGGTCTGAAACACCCAGATTTGTATTTCAAGCAAAGAAAGTTTTACCGCATATGTGTTAAGTATGTAAGTATGTATAGCTGAGCCCACCTAGCAGTTATAGTTACTACTGCGCGTTGGGGTGAATATGTTTTACACTAGGCACAGGACAGCTTTGGCGACCCCTAATGGAGCAATTTGTCGTTCCTTCTACCCGAAGAGAGGCAAACCAATCATTTATATTCTTACAAGCTTTCATTGATATCTAAACTGCCAATCAAATTGATACTTAGTAGTCTCTACAGCACGTGGCCCAGACATAAGTATCTTTACAAAACGTCGCCAAGGCAGCCAGTTGCATTGAGTCTTTACAAAGCGTGCTTGATGTTAAACATTCTCTTCAAGGTGAGCTGGAGATATTGAGCAAACTGAAAACTACGATACAATATGTTCATGGTTATAACTGTTATTTTTTAATGGAGGTACAAGTGTTGAAATTTACTTGTGAAGACGGGACCTGGGCAGTGGTGTGGTTCAGTTCCTAAAAGCAATCAATATTTATATGAGCAGAAATTCGAACCTAGGTATGCCTGAATTAAAACGGTTGGATATTTGAATCTTCAAGTTGATATTAACCGGAATTATATCATATAAGAGCACTTTATACAATGCTTAACGGGCGTTAAGTTTAGAATTTGAAATTTTTGATTTATTGGATGAGCTTTACCTGAATTTCTGTAAATGTTTCCCAGGGATTAAAGTATGAAATCATAATTGTATTTATATTTTCTGTGGCAAACTGAGTCATTTTTCTATCCCCTATAAAGTCAAGGGCAGTAGATGTTTTGGGTACAAGCTAGCTACTGATAAAAACTATATATTCATATCAATTGCCCAAAATATTATGTACTTCGCATGATCCCATCCTAAGACCCCCCTGATTTAGGTTTGCACATGGTGTATTGCATAAGGCTCATATGCGTGACATATGAGGGGACTTTCTTAATATTAATACACTTTTTGAAAATGGTTATCACAAACCGAAAAGTACAGTTATTTTTATCAGTTCAGAGTAGAGTGGAGCTAGGAAGTATCTGAAACAAATAAAAGTTACATTTGTACGGTATTTAAGAAATACCACGGTTTGTAGCAGCACCAGACTCAGATGGAACCAAAATATAAAGGGCTTTCTATAGGTATTGCATTTTGAATTACAACCATCAAAAATAAAAACGTCGTCATACTCAGGTGGGTGGTAATAGGCCGCACTGCACTTATGCAAAAAAGAGGTTTGCCTTGGAATTAATGTTAGAATGTTCTGTAAGAAAACTGCATCGCTATATTACCGCAGAAATATTCATGCGCTGCAGATTCCATAACTCATGCAATTGACTCAATGTCTAAGAACTAGGGTGGGTAGATTCACAATTGAAGGCTTTGAGCTATTGCAATAAAGTGTTGTTGGTGACTCTGTTTACTGATAGTAAAAGAGTGATTCAATCAGTGCAGTAATATTAATCTATATGTATAATTTTACCGGTAGTAAATTATTCTAGTCTGGCTCCACTATTGTCGTTGTACTGATATCGTGTTCATGTGTCAGTTAGATCTAGAGAGGAACATTAACTCGAACTAAAACAGCGGGAACCTAAAATGTATCTAGCAACATCGCCACCACAGTGGACGCTTCTTTTTGTAAATTAAGGACAGCAAATCACAAATTAGTTGTAGAAAAGAACAGGATAATATAACTACCAGGCAATAGGAGTATTGTTTATCATGTATAAAGAAACACCTAGAAAATGAATTCCATTACTTGTTTAAAGCTAAAGAATTAAATCATGAAACTACAGAATTTATTTTGCAGCATTGTAGAACATATCAAAATACTTCAAAACACGATTCACTTATGTGTTCCCGTACTAAAAAGTCACATATACGTATTTTAAACTCATATCAGTTATATGTAAAGCGATCAGTAATTTATTATTCTCCACCTATACTGTTCGACTTACATATTTCTTCGCTAATGGCATCAAGGTTAAGGCTGAAACATTTTGATGGATGTGCTAATTGTATTCATGTGTCTTGTCTGCCATTCTTTTGCAACGATGTGTGCATTATGTAGATTTAATGGCTCAGTTGAGGTCAGAGGGTAGGCGTCGCCTTTCCACCATGAACCTTGGTTGTTTTGTTTGATGGTTTGCGTTGTTGAATCACTTTATTTCATTGCAGTTACGTGGCAATGACGTACCAGAAATTGGCTGCACTTTGTTCAGCTTGAAACTATAGGGTACACAAATCTCTTTCAAAAAAATGTTATCTTTTGGGTCATATATGAATGAATAGGAAAAGAACAACTGCCATATCTAATTGATGGCCGTGTAATCTTGAAAGTCTGGCACTCAGCAGGGTTAAGGTAACATTAGCATGCATGTTTGTCCGGGTTGTGGTGAAAAGGGCGATGGGTAAAACAAGAACACATAAGGCCTATTTCCATTTAAAGAACATCTCCCTCATGATGCCTACCAAAAACCTCGGTTTACTATTAAAATTATTATCATTATTATTATTGTTGTTGTTAGTTGTTGTTGTTGTTGTTATTATTATTATTATTATTATTATTATTATTATTATTATTATTATTATTATTATTATTATTATTATTATAGGACCATCTAATTGGTATATTGCAGGGGATGGGGTCAGCAGTGATATTGCATGTAGTCACAGCATATAAAGCCACTAAACACGGGCCACCAGTTGGTCCTGCTGCTGCCTTGATACTTGCTATTGAGAGTGCATTGCCATTAAATTGGGTATCTCAGCTGCTTGTATCAGAGAAGTAACTATTTGGTGTCTCGGCTACGCATAGAAGAGAACAAATTTCATTGGGTCCCTAGACTCCTCCGTCATGGGTAAATTTATCTACAGTACAAAGTACAACAGGTATAATACAATTTACACGGGCATCAGTGATTGACTAGTTAAGCTATATAATATGTCTTGTATTTTTTCTCCACTTTGCGTCACTTTGTGAAAGAACTTTTCTGGCCCACAAATTCTGGTGGCAAATGTTATATGATTGCTATGCTGAGTCAAAGCTCGGATACATTGAAGATATATGGGTTGGGGCCCTCTTGGCTTGACATGGACGTGTCATGTGATTCGAGCTTTTGATCTCAAGTTACTATTTTAAAATCGCAAAGCAAGTTTCTGTTTGTCGTTTTTGCCAAATCTATGTCATATCTAAAAATGCCCAGCAATGTAGTGTGTAGCTTTTCCTTTTACAGCTAGGCATTTATGATAGGGCACCGGTATGGCGCATCTGCCTACCTGGTTGAATGCATACGAACAACATCATTTACATGCCTAAAAATACAAAATGAATTCCCTTGATTAAAGTCAAAATTTTACAGATGATGTGTACAAAATACGGTTATGCCTATTTACTGAACACAAGTTCACATATGATTGTCTCTAATATATCACCCTATGGGTGAATAACTGTCTCAGAATTTTATTCAATTTTTGTAACCTAATCTTCCCAAATTTATGCCACCATCACATACCTAAAGCATGTTTAGCGCATTGATCATCTTGGTGTCAAGCAATTTGGCAATTAATCGTTAGGCAATCACATAAAATACACGTTAAATTATAGCTTCTGCTTCAGGTTGTGCAGGACACCACGTGCAACCTAAATTTGGGGGCTGAAACCAACGCATCTAATTCACTTTTGTTTCCTTGGTATCTCTGCGACTCTTGACTGTCCAGCTTTCACTTGACATCACAATCACATTTGAGTAAATTTCTTCCTGGAGATTCTGCTTTTTGCGCAGAAAAAGCCCAGTGCATCAGGCAAGCGTCAACGACATCCCAATTACTGGTCAAATAAATATTTGTTTTGAACGGTGCGAAATGCCAAGGAAGTTACTGGTAGTTATACAGGAACCCTGTCCTCATGATATGTTTGTAGCTGCCTAACTACAGACACGACTGTTCAGTTATTGCAATTGCATGTATTCATACGAGGAAGGTTATCAATATTTGTCATCACCTACTTTGCTTTTGTGCTATTCAAGGATATAAAATGTATCATTATTTTTAGTATTGTTGTTGTTGTTGTTGTTGTTGTTATTATTATTATTATTATTATTATTATTATTATTATTATTATTATTGACACATCCACACCTGCAAGAAAGTGTATACAGAGACCCCCTAGTGGAGGTTCAGACGGTAAAAGATTTGTTACTGGCTGTATATTAGTTAATTGTTACCAAGGAGTGTCTCTACTAACCCATGTTATATTTATGTAGCTATGAAAAATATTAAACAAGCTCACTCCCAATCAATTTCAGCACCTATTTCTATGAAAACACGCGTTTCACTTGACAGAGTGCACATCACCGGAAAGAAGCAAATTCTAAATTCGATCACAAGACCACGATGAACAAAAATAATAATCCTAGAATGACGATTTTCCCTTGAGTATAACAATTTAACAAAAAAAATAAAAATCTAAACATGTCAAAAAGTTAACTAAAAATTCCAAAAGTGCCTTTCTATTGGGAATTTATAACTGTCGCACTTTGACTTTGGGGAATGATACAAGACAATGGTGTTAGCGTGGGGGTCAGATGGACCCCTGGATACCAATATCACTTCATCTGGTGACATTCATAGTTCCGCCTAGTCTTAGCTGCATCCTGTTTGCTATGTCAAACTTTATCGTTGTCTGGTTTATAATCAACTGGTTGCAGTTTTTTGTTAACAATAAAATAATGAGAAGTCCAACTTTGCCCGGAAACAGAAACTTTGATGGAAGCAGTGACCCGTACCCGAACTTTGGATTTGCAAAGCAAATGAGCTGCAGGTGATGACAAGTTACTGGTTACCAGGGGTAGAAATTAACTATTTTTTCAACTTTCCCCTGGGCAAGCACAGTATTTTTACAAGTTGCCCAATTTCCCACCATGCGAATTGTAGTTACTAGTTAGCTTTTCAAAGACACGCAATTTTTTGGCAAGTTTTTAATAGATAAAGCATGGACACATAATCAGTGTCCAAGATGTTTGCCAGAACTCAGTATCATTTCATGTGTAATGGTGCCTTTTACTGTTTTTTAAGGCTTTACACTTTTAAGTGTTAGCTTATTGTATATCTTTTTACCACCATAATAATATTTTATTCCATCGGTTGCTACATACAATTATCATTGATTTTCAAATGGCTGCTTGTATAAAGTTGTTAAATACAGAGGAAAATATTGAAACTGAATGTTTCATTTGCAGGTTATCTTGTGTATCTCCATTTGGAAGAAAATACAATAAATTGAGAAGGAATTTTAATTTTGAAAATATTTACAAGCATACATTTACTTCAGATTGAAAGTAAATGCACCCAGACTGTGGAAAAATTTCAATGCAATGTTTATACAGGCAGAATGATAGCTTCAACGAAATGTGCATAATTATGTAATGTGATGTGCATATATCAATAAAAATCTCAGCAGCATGAAATTAAGTGTTTCTTTCAATCAGCATGAATAAAAATAGATTTTCATTATCAAGGTTCTAATTTAGGAAAAATGCTTCTTAAATGAGTATGTGTAGGCTTATATGAGACTGCTTGAAGCAGACAGGCTTCTGCATGCATTTCCCTTTTGGCCACCAGATGGCATTACACAGTGCTACATTCAACATGGCCGTCGAGCATATCTCAATTTTTTACTCATATATTTCACCTAATTTTGACCCTCCAGGACAGAAATGTGTCATAATATGTAACAGTCAGGCTGTGGAAGCTCCCGAAGGCAAAGTACGACTAGCATGGCCTGCTATCGCAGGCATGCTCGTTTTGACTCGACGCTTTGTCGCGCAATTGGGCATTTGTTGGCGTCAGCGATCTTTTTCCCAACCGGATGGGTACTTCGTGCGCATGCACGTTATAGTGGTTATCATCAAAACTTCCGGGGAGATTGTTGGCGTGAACGATCTTTTTCGAAGTTGACGTTTTCGATCATTATTACAGATTTTGATGTTTGCTTATTGTAATATTCAGTGGCGGTTATCTGAAATATAGCTATCTTCATTGCTACAGCCATAAAAATTGGCGTTTGGAGGTCCAATTAACGGTATTTCTATGGACTGCATGATGGACAGATTGACCCGTGGTTTCGGTAACGACGACTTTTTCCATACGATCATGATTCATGGGTACCAATAATACTAATGATTTGGTCTCTCCTTGGCTTTTTCAGTTCTTAATTTCGAAAAAAGTGTATGCCAAATAATCTAATCTACAGTTATAACTCGCAAAGGTGGAAAATTTGGGCCCAGTTAAGTTGTTTCTCCGGGTTCGAATGTTGACGACTCGACCCGTGGTTTCGGTAACGACGACTTTTTTCCATGCGATCATGGGTACCAATAATACTAATGATTTGGTCTTTCTTTGGCTTTTTCAGTTCTTAATTTCGAAAAAAGTGTATGCCAAATAATCTAATCTACAGTTATAACTCGCAAAGGTGGAAAATTTGGGCCCAGTTAAGTTGTTCTCCTGGTTCGAATGTTGACTTTTTTTCATTGCTGCAATGACTTTCCCAAAGCAATGGGTTAATGGTATTATGGCAAAAAAATCATAAAGATTAAAGTGTGTCAAAATTCAAAGTCACAAATTCTTGTATTTCTAGTATCATGTATAATGATGCATAAGATGCCAGACCCTTTTGCTTAGTTTTTAATCATGTCAGACAAATCCAAGTTGAAGTTGGTACATGTAAATGTGTATTAAATCTTATTACACATATGATACTGAACCGAATTTTTCCTAATGCCAGAAAGTTTCCATTTCAAATGTGTTAATTCATTCATTTTGTATCATGGATTGTGTCAAAGATGAAATTGAATCTAAAAGTATGGATCAGTTATTTTCATTAATGGCAATGCAACATGGTTTTGATTTATTCTTCGTAGATTGAAGCCTTTATCTCCATCATCAACAGGTGACCAGTACCCTTGTACTGATGAATAATTTAAAAAATCCATATTATTTTAGCTGAAAATGTAACTGTATTTGGATTCATCTAATATTAAAAGAATGTTAACATATATTTTTAATGCAAACCTGGCACAATGTTAAATTCTGGCTTACATTGAAAAACATGAAAAGTCAATCAAAATTCTAAACATCAGATTTAATTGTACCATAGAGGTAGATTATGGAAAAGGCTCATGTCACGTTTATTTTCCCTTAAGACCAACAACAAAATAAAGGTGAGACGTATCTGATGAAGCATTTTAATGTATACTTCACTCATGGCAGTTCAGAAATTCATGGACTGACAATTATGTTGTTGATAAATAGTCATTTGAACACACCAAAATCCTGCCTGTTCACACAAAAGTTATGTTAGAGATAATATTCTTTATTTAATGTATTAACATACATCCAAATGGTTTGCAATCATTTGGTACATAATTTCCATTTTCCTGCCGCCCACCCCCACAACCAAATGATAAGATGAAATAAAGATAGCAAATTTACATACTGAGTAAAACTTGTATATATAGACCTACTAACATTAAATAGTGGACATTGAACATGTCAATCAAACAGTATTTTGCTGTGTAATTCAAATTAATCAAATATGATACAGTCATTTCCTTTTATAAACCAACTGGCATGAAAATGATACAACGTGTTTGTTGCAAAATATGTTCCAAAGTGAACAAATTAACTGCCTTAAACTATAATTTTAATACTATCACAGAATCATTACCATATGTACTACACAAGTACTTCCATATATATTAAGCCTTTGAGAAAAAACAAAACACAACTAATCCAACCCATTAAATAACTTGGTAACTTGTAAAGATATACATGTATTCTCTTTGGGGAATTGGTACTTGTTGTTCCATCTTTTGCCACCAGGGTACAAAATGTTGCCTAATTTGACCACCAGGTGAGATGGTTCTACAGTTCACCACCAGGTTTTCAACCAGGTGAGTTGTTTTTAAATTTAACCCCCAGATGATACTTGTATATTGTAGTTGTCCACCAGAGAAATCATTATCAGCCCACAAGGGATTATCATTATATAGTGTTCCATTTAATCTTTGTGCATACATGCCTTTAAATCCAGATGATTTGTTTTTTCATTTCTTCTTTGATTTACTAAATTTGATCCAATGAATCATGCAAAATGCTGCAACAAAAACCTAAGAACTTTAAAAAACAAGTAAATGAACAGTCTTGTACACTAATTCTGATAGTATAAAAGGATCATGGCCAAATAAACACACAAGTAATTCCGTATATATTAAACATTTCTTTTGTTATGGTTGTATATTTCAGCATGCATGTTAGTCATATCAAAGGGAAACTTAAACTGAAAAAAGGTCCAAATAATTGCTGAGAGGTGTTTGGATTACACGTAATAATTGAAACGTATCATTGAATTAAGCTAAGTACTGTGCAGAGGTTCATTTTGCATATATATTAATAAAAGATGTTAAACTGGAACAAATTTGCTCCATGGCAAATGGCTGAACATTTTTATGCACAGAAAAAAAGCATACTCTATGAAGGCCTTTACTCCCTCTCCCTGCTCCTGACTGTGTTCTAATGGGAAAATGTTGACATTGGTGAATGGCCCCTAACATATATATTTGGGATAAAGTTTTTAGTTTCTCCTCATCCAATGTTTGCTTGCAATGGTATCTTGATAATGTCTGCCTGTCAGCATGGGCCTTTTTCAATTCAATTCAATTCAGACAAATACACAATATTCATGTGGTGTATCAGTAACATCTATATCAGAGATACACAAAGTGGTCCCATAATAGCTACAAAAGACTAATGACTGAGAAATTACAAAAACACAAAAATTCCTCCTCTGTGATCATCATATTAGCCCCTAAAATAGTGCGAAGAAAAAAAAAAGCACGCTGAAAATATTAACAGGCCAAGAACATGGCCTCATCCCACGCCCTGCCACCATGCACACATGGATGACCCAGTTCCTTTTTCCTTTTTATTTTTATTTATTTATTTGTTTATTTACTTACTTACTTACTTACTTACTTACTTACTTACTTACTTACTTACATACTTGCCCTGCACAATGGACATATGACATGCTGGGATATTCTTTGGATATTTACCAATATACTGTTCATGAGTACCATATCTTCTGTATTTGATATGGCAGGTTGTTAGGTTAAAATCAGTGGCAAAAATCAGTGGCAGTATTAGTCTGTATTATTCATGAAGACTTGTTTCATATTGTAAAAACACAGTGCTTCTCTGGATGTTGATAATATACTGTATAATTGGGAAATGTGCAAGGTGTAATGTATATCAACTCAGCTAAATTGGTAAATTGAGTGCACGTTACATTGTAACAAAATATTATCTACAGATATGTGTGATTTTTTGAGAAATGCATAGTGTGTTTGCTCTTTTGATTGGAGGATTTGTATATTATACAGAGATGTATAACATTCAAAAGTCATTCCAGTGACATTTCCATGAGACCCTAAGGGACAGATAATAATTAAAAAAGAATAATAAAAAGTCAATACCTGAGACTAAATGTAGGAAATATTTCCTAGTCTCAGTCAATACCAAATGATAGACAGCCACTTAAATTGGTAGAAATCTCCACTAATTTCAGGGATTGTCCCTGATGATGAGGGGTATTTGGTATCTCAATTTATTTCTTTGTTTTTTCTTTTTTTTTAATTTTTACTTTTTTAAAGTCACAGGATTTTGAAAATGAGTAAACCCCTTAATCTCCCATTCAACAGTTATTTGTGTTGGTGGGCAAAACCCAAGCTGTTAGTTTCACACCGCCTTTGTGTGATACTGTAAGCTAAGCTCCCACTGCATGGCTGAGCAGGAAGTGTCAGGCTTGCTGCTCAGGTGTCAGTCTAGCTACTCAGACTCTGCCAAAGTCTCTTGCTAGGTATTGCATTGTTGTGCATAAGGTATACAGTACTGTTTTAACACATTTTTATGACCCTCAAACACAGTTTTTTTGTGTGTGTGTGTTTTGGAGGGGGGCATCAGACTAAATAAGCTAATGAGAATTTCTGCAGATATTGGTACTCAAACTGAAGATTTTTTTTTTTTTATGAATCCATACTTGAAATACTTTGGTACGTATAAATATCCAAAACTTGAACTGCAAAGCGTCTCTGCATTGTCTAATCACCCCAAAATGGTTTGCATTCATCGTGACAGTTGTATTATAAGCTTGGAACACATATTAATCTCTTGCTTGTGATCAGGTCAGTTGCAGATTTAGGGGGGAGGGGGGACTGGGAGCGTGCGATCCCCCGGCCCCTAAAAAACAAAACAGACATCATATCTCTTGCAGTGGTACGCTGTATAAGGCCCCTCTCACCAGAGGCCACTCCTTGAAAAGTCACCATTCTTATGCTGAAAGTATAACATTTTATTGGCAGTTAACGTTGTGGTACATGTTGGAACAAACAACACCCCTGTTGATTACCCTGAGGTCATTCTACAGAAAATGCAACAGCTTGTCCGGGATATACAGTCTGTCCATCCAGGGTACATTGTTGCTACATCATTACATGGTATAAGGCAAGATTTTGGGAATCTATGCGTCTGGCCACAGAATTCTGCAACTCTCACTCACATTCAATTTCTAAAAGAAATTTTGTAACTACCTTTACAAAGTTTGTTTCGTACACTATATTATAAAGTTATTTGATCTTTTAGTGATTATGTTCATAAACAAGTTTGCCAGTATTTATAGATGTGAATGGTTTATTTCAATACTGACAAATTTTTGAATAGTCAGTAATTCTGTAGAGGTGAATGATAGACTATGAAGCATATAATTCAATGACACATACCAGTAATATAATTTTATATAGTGCATTTGTTGGTACATTTTAATTTGTTACATGTACTTTATTTATCAGGACCCATTGGACCTTCAATTCTAGATGTAGAGACCATTGCTGGGCTGATAGTACCCTCACCAGTTTTGAACATCACTGTGATTTGTTAAATGGTGTTACATTGTGCACTAGTCACCAGACCACCTTCTATTTCATTTTTCATCAAGGCCTTTTTTTTTTTTTTTTGCTTTTGGATTTAAAATCAGAGTATTTGGTAACCTGTCACTGTCTCACATTGAAATTATTCTTCATTCTCAGCAGCCAAGGTAGCAAAAACAAGGTTTTCTACTACTGTGATCCATATCGTATAAGTATTTTTAGACAACTACATTTATTTGTGGTTCACTTTGGAATAAAGTTTTCTATTTTTAGCTCAGGTGATCATATCACCTGAGCTGATACCATAGTCTCAAACTCCGTCGTCTGTGGTAAACAATTTACATTTTTGATTTCTTCTCCAAAACCACATGCTAGATCTGCTTCAAACTTATCGGAAATGTGCCTTGGGGGGGTCTCTACCAGGTTTGTTCAAATGGTCACAGTCCAGTGATTTTTGGATTTTTAATGAATTTTTTTGGTTCTTTTTTGGGAAAATCTTAATAAATCTTCTCCGAAGAAACCGCTTACCCAATTGCTTTGATAACACACAGGAACACTCCCTGAGACTCCTAGTTCTTAATTTTGTTCACCAGGTAGTGCTGCAATTTTGTTCAAATTTTTTATGAATTTTTGTGTGTTAAAGCTATTTTTGACTTCTCCAGAACCGTCACTCAGATTCAGCTGAAACATGGTAGATATGTTCCTTGTAGAAGGGTCACACAAGTTATACACTATGTGGGAATCCTGCGGATTCCTGATTTTTAACGATTTTCTCAATTCGGTACTTACCGGTCAATGCACCTTTCATATTGATTACTATGGAAATCAATGAGGATTCTAATGCTAATTCATATTTTCGACTTCTTCTCCAAAACCGACATCCAGATTAACTTCAAACTTGGTGGCAATGTACCTTGGGTGCATTTTGGGTACTTGTTCGTAAATGCATTTATTATGATTGTTTACTATGTAAATCAATTGGCCTCTGATACAGATTCATATTTTCAACTTCTCCGACTAAACCGACAGCCAGATTTACTTTTTACTTGGTGACAATGTCGCTCTAGTGGGTTTCCACCAAGTTTTTTCAAATGGTCAACTTATGATTCACCTGAGCACAGGATCAGTCCTGATCCTCTAGTTTATAATTATTTTGTGGTGTGCGATTTGATACCCCCTCCTTGTGGGGCACACTGGGCAAGCTTTGTAAACAACTGTTACACAGCTTGGCAAAGAGAATCATTTCCTTTTTCTAATATGCAAATAATCAATTAGATTCAGCAGCTGGTTATTAAAATAGAAATTGAAAAAGGATGAAATGTCAAATGTTGGTGAATTACCTGACAGGACCAGTTTATATACATACTTCATGATAAAAAATATCACAGAGGAGTGAAAGAATTTATTAATACTATATACATGTACATACATGTAAACTGTAGCAATGACCTAATAGAGGTTTTACATATCTACATACATATGTATCATGTGTTGGTCAAATAACAAAATCTTTTTGTCTCATGTAATTCATGTTTCCAAGCAAATGAAAAGTAGAAGTGACTAACAGTACAGAAAAGAAGTGACTAACATCTGTGTACTTCATCATTCTAAAGCAAGTGAAAAGTAGATCTAGCAACTGACAGCTGGTACAAGTACATGTACTACATCACCCTGCATCAAAGGAAAATTAGAAGTGACTGACCATACATGTACCACATCACCCTGTGTCAAGGGAAAATTAGAAGTGACTGACAGTACAAGTACAAGTACACGTACTTCATCACTTAAGCAAATGAAAAGAAGTGACTGACAGTACAAGTACATGTATTGCACTGTCCTGTTTTAAAGTAACAGAAAAGTTTAAGAAGCTAAGCCTAAGAGTACAAGTACATCTACTTATTACCCGCAGTAAAGTATAAATGGAATTGACTGGCAGTACAAGTTAGTACCTGTAACATTATGTATATCGTCATTGTAGGGAAAAGAAAAGTACAAGTGACTGACAGTACATTTTGCCAATTGTAGATTTATAATATATGTATTATGGATGCTTAATGTGGTGTTTTTGGTACTATTTATGTATTACATGTAGTTTATATGTAGTATCAACATTGAATTGTATTTTCTTTAAATAAAACATGTCAAAGCTGCAAAATTCATATTACAGTATTGTATTGTATTGTATTTCTTCTCTTCTTGCACATATGTATTATGTATGTTATCACAATGCATCACTGAACAAAATAGGTACAAGAACATGAACATCTTCACAGAGATGTTATGTGTACATAACATACATGTATCTATTTATGTTATCTTTATCCATCAATGAACAAAATAGAAGGTACATGTATAAGTACATGCACTTTTCAATCTTGCCCATGAATGCAGCTGAACTGATGTAAAGTTGAAGTAAATATGTAAGCTTAGAGCAAAATTGGTCACAATGTCTATTAACAAGGAAAAATGAAAGGCAAGAGCAAGTTGTACAACTACATGAACCTCTTCAAAGTATATGAAAGGAAAAATAGGACTGACTGATGGTGTAAGTACATGTACAGCATCAAACTGTAACAAAGGAAAAACAGTACAAGTATATGTACTTCATCAAAGTTTAGGAAAGGAAAACAAAACTGACTGATGGTACAAGTATATGTGCATCAACATATTGTAACAAAGGAATTAAGGACACTGACTGTAGAAGTACATGTACTTCAGCATCTGAATTAGAATATAAATGCAACTGTAACTGGTAGCATTATTCCTGTACTTCAGCAGCTTCTACATTAAAATGTTAAAATGGAAGTACATCATTCTGCAAACAGGAGGAAGGAAAATTAATTGAAAGTAGATGTATGTTATGAGAGAAGATTGAAAGCATAGTAAAAAAAATCAAGTGAGTGTACAAGCACCCCACATTTTTCTCCCACATTTATTGAATGTGTAATATTGGGATAGAGGCAACACTGTCACCCATTTCATTTGAACATTGAATTACAAGGACATGTACCTCATTATACACCAGGATGTAATAACAGAAAAGGATTCATTTAGTGATAATACAGCTTGTTAGATGTGCTGACAAGTACATGTAATTCGGGGAAAATTTGAATGCACTCGTCTAGAGTGAGGTGTTGAGATAGACTAATTTGTAATTTTTTTTGGGGGCAACTATGTACCTCCATTGGGATGGATGTAATTACTGCCAATTTTTTTAATACATGGACCTATGTGTAATTATTACACTTCTTGAACTGTATTAATCATTCTGTAGTTTGATAAAAATCTACTCTGTATATAGTGTTTGTGAATGTGTTCCAATGTCACTTACATGGTTTAATAAAAATAATATGACATAAATGAAAATGTTGGTGTGCTTGTTTTTTGTCTTGCATTGCTCATTTTAAAATAATATAGATGGTTTTGACATTCTCTTTCATTTTATGCAAAGTGATAATTTTTCTGTGCTTTTCCATTATGATTCAGTAAATTTTTGTGCAAATATACCTCACCTCTTGATTAATAAGGATACACAATTCAATTCAATAAGAAAGTATTTATTAAGAAACCATGGTCTTTTTTTCTCATGTTTTATGCATTAAGCAAAAGCATGCTTTAAAATAACACTAGTATGTGTATTAAGTGATTTCATTTAATGTTTCACATTTAGATTCAACTTTAATTACACCTCTGAAAATTTAGTTGGGCTACATGTAAGCTATTCCAATACACCCCTTGGGTAAACTATAACTTGCATACAACTTTTGTTTGATATGAAACGTATGCAACATGGAGAATTTGAATCTGTATCGACCATAAGTTGGAAGATGTTGCAACATTAAAAAAAGGCTCATAAATGGCCCTATTTGGATTTTTGTAGTAGAAGCAAAACTTTATTGCACATAGTCCTCCATGGACTAAAGCATTGACAACATAAAAGTACAATACACATGTGCAGGTATTGGTATTTAATTCTCAATGAAAATATTAACATGAAACTTAAAGGGAATGGCAAGTATAGTTTGAACATAGTCAAAATTTCAGATGTTAACATTTATGTATCCCAACATTCATTTTTTCAGTTTCATTAGTATATAAATGTGTTGATCTTAATTCATCTCTCAATATATCTGATATCTTCAAACTACTAATGATTTTAAAATTGGGAATGTCCTTCTTAGCATTATAGAATCATGTGTTTTTTTCAAGGCATTCTTCAGTATAGTTGACAAATTGGAGTTTGAAATGACATATGACTTATTAAAAGGCCATTTAAATTAGACACACACATATATATAATATGATATATATATATATATATATATATATATATATATATATATATATATATATATATATATGTGTGTGTGTGTGTGCGTGTGTGTCATTTAAATGGCTTATATATATATATATATATATATATATATATATATATATATATATATATATATATATATATATATATATATATATATCATCGGTGTACCAGTATGCATCTTCCTAGTACTCCTTCAATTTATTTATTTCATCTAACTAATCTTATAATTAAAAGGCCATTTAAATTACACACACACGCACCTATATATTATGTATATATATATATATATATATATATATATATATATATATATATATATATATATATATATATATGCGTGTGTAATTTAAATGGCATATATATATATATGTAAATATATATATGTATATATATATATATATATAATATATATATATATATATATATATATATATATATATATATATATATATATATATATATATATCCTTGTATATCATCGGTTTACCAGTATGCATCTTCCCTACTCCTTCAATTTATTTACTTCTTTTAACTAATCTAATATTTTGGGCCCATGAGAAGAAAGAGACAGAAAGAATGTATGAGAAGAGAAAAAAGAAAGAATATTAAAAAGAAAGAGAAGGGGGTAACGAAAGAAATGTAGATACATGCATGTAACATATATACGATTAAACCTGTCAACAAATACATTTAACATGTATCAAAAATTCAAAAGGTTGATAAAAATACTAATAGCTCCCGAAGGGAGCTAAACCGTTACGTGCGTACAGGATACAAATTAATTCATGCTCCCTTATCTTGCTAGTGGATGGCCTGAATTGCTTGCGGCACGGAAGTTGTTTTCTGAAGCAAACAGGAACCGGAAGTGCAGTCTAGAACCCATGAAAACTGATCATTCTCCGCGACAGATTAACCCAAATGAAAGAACAAGTTCATTGTCGTGTACATAATTATTAATATTTTTCTCAAATTTTCGGATCATTAGTTCTTCTTCAGGGAATGACAGTTGATAAGCAAAGATAAACGCTCACCGGCCCCAGGCTATGGCCTTGGTTGGTTCCCTGCCTCGCCGCTATGTCGTACAGATACTTTAGCACCGAGCGAGCATAGATGAACTATGTTTCACATTTTACCCACAAAACCATACATTTTATTCATTGTTTAGACATCTAGATTTGTTAGAAAGAAGTTTCATGTCGATACGATAATTTTCAAGGGTTTTATACGCCCGTTTACAAGAGGGTATTAGACTTGACATTTTGTCAGCATTTCTTTAAAAATAATCGATGCAAAAGTGTATTACCTATGTAAAATTAAAGTACAGACCAATATGCAGGAACGGTATTTTTTGTTTATAAATAAAATACATAATAACACATTTATCGAATTCTTTGATCATCATTTTAAACATCAACAGTTACTTCATTTTGTGAGCTTCAAAGGTCTCGGAAGGGGACATCTGACGGAAAAAAAACGGTTCCCAGATAATATATTTATCTTTCAAAAGACGATTATTTAAAGCAGATCGATCAATTAGCTTTTTATTGACACTGTCCACAAAATTGATTCATAAGCAGAAAATTTCATTCCGAGAAATCGGCGTTGAAAGATTTGAGGCACTTTTTCGGCACATTGTTGGCCATGATGGCAATACAGCTTTCCAAATTCGGTCCGTTTTGGTCTCAGTACTTCGAAGAAAGGTCAATCAACATCTTTGATGTATAGTTTCCAACATACAACGATGTTTATTGGCTTAAAAAAGCAGTTATTTACCCGAATGACATCAAATGCAGCCACACTCGAAAGCTTTGTCAGTCGGGTTTCCACGCGAATGGGACACCTTCAAAAGGGGGATTCGAAAGCGGATTAGCCACGTGACCCGAAGGTGCCATCACCTTGACCCTAGCAACATTGTTTGCATATGGCGCCGCTTGAACAAACGGGTTGCAGTTTCACAGCTTGCTCTACTCAGAAGGCTGCCCAGTAGGCAGGAGTTGCTCACTCACTTCTCATCACCTTGGATCAAAGAACAAATTGACGGAGAGAAGTCTATGTCGTTCTGAATGTAGCTTATAAATGCTAGATAGGCGGTCAACATGGATGATCGTGACGTAACATTTAAGACAATAGTCCTGTTACTGATAAACAAACACTCCCAGTATAAATTATACTTCAAAGAAGAAACCAAACAGAAAAAAACACACAAAAACAAAAACAAAAAAAGAAAGCGAACGTTTAATATGTGTTGAGAATCCATTAGTTTCACCGTTGTATTGGTGATGAAACTGTATTGCTAGATTGAATAACCTAATCCATTGATTTGCTGACTTAGTCTTTGTTCAGACCCTGATGGTTACATAGATCAATATAATGCACCAGACCATGCTCATATGTAAGGTGATGATGCTACACTTCGTGCGCAAGGGTAAAATTTTCTTGCCTGCCAAGACAGACTGTGTTTGCTTACCTGGCGACACGCACTTCAAGCGCAATTTAACAATAACGCAGAGCGAGTCTGTCTGGCAGTCAAGAAAGTTTCCAATTCCTACAAAATTGAGTAAGGGATGGGCATCGTGAGAGAGTGTGTTCTTCGTGGCCTTGGCTTGTGCGTTTTGTTTTTTTTTTTTTGGTTCGTTTTTTTTTGTTTTTGTTTTGTTTTGTTTTGTTTTTGTTTTTTTTTTGTTTGTTTTTGTTTTGTTTTGTTTTTTGTTTTTTGTTTTTTTTTGTTTTGTATTTTTTTTTTTTTGTTTTTGTTTTTTTTTTGTTTTTTGTTTTTTTTATATTTTGGTTTTTTGTTGTTGCCGGGAGCACAATAGAATACGCCAAGCCTATTCCAGTGGCTCCTCCACATATTAGCGCCTTCCTTGTGATAAAAAATGCCACTAATCTTGCCATGTTTTTCTCGCGTATTGACATTCGAAACCTTGCCACTCATGTAGCATATTCTGAGTTCAATAGAGCAAAAATTGACTCATCACTGTGTCACATAAAGCACCTTTAAATGTCCATTGAATAGGATGTGTAGCCACCATGGTTGTCAATGCACTGTTAGCAGCGTTTTCGCATGCTGTAGACGAGCTTTCTCACAAGTACCTGAGGTATACTGTCCCACTCCTCCAGAATATAACACCGTAGATCTGCGAAGTGTGAGTTAGGACCCATCTTCTGGTACACATTTCTTTTCATATGGCTCCACAGGTGCTCAATCGGGTTGAGGTCAGGTGAGCATGCTGGTCATTCCATCACCCCAACACTCTCAGTATCCAGGTAATCACGAACCACAGCTGAAACATGTGGCCTGGCATTGTCGTGCATCAGCATGAATTTTTGTCCAATGGCACCTGCATATGGAATAACACGGGGTTCCAGGACATCCGTTATGTACCGTCTGCTTGTCATTGTTCCTTCCATGATGACGAGGTCTGTCTTTCTCTCTCCATAAAATTGTGAAGGCGAAAACAAGAAAATAAGAAAATAGAACAGCGAAAACAAGAAAACACGAAGGCGAAAACACTAAAATATAAAACACGAAGGCAAAAATGCGAAAACACAACCGCGACAACACGATGGAAAATATGTCGTGTTTTCGCACTGGCATTTTCGTGTAAGCGTTTTCTCGTTTTCTTGTTTTAATGTTTTCTGCCTTGGGCGAAAACAGGAAAACACGAAGGCGAAAACACTAAAATACAAAACACGAAGGCGAAAATGCGAAAACACAACCACGAAAACACGACAGAAATTATGTCGTGTTTTCGCACTCGCATTTTCGTGTTTCGCATTAGCGTTTTCTTGTTTTCTTATTTTCGCAATATCATGCTTTCGCATGTTTCACTTCCGTTTAACACCTTCCCATATGTTAGCTAACGGAATTAATCTAATAAATGATCATGACGAGGTGATGACTGAGACAAGTGTCCTGTTAATGATAAACAAGCATCAATCCCAGCATATACTAGAATTTTAAAAAGTGAAAACACACACACACACAGAACGCCTTATATATGTTGAAAATCCATTAGTTTCAACGTTGCATCAATGATAATATTGTGCATTGTCACATATGAATTAGTAAGTCTATCCGTTTCCTAGATTAGACACAGAGGTTAATAGTACACCATGACCCAGGTGATGATGTTACAGTTTGGACGCATGGGTAATTAAAGTGTGTGTGTCAACACACACTTTTCTCTTTTTCCTCGAATTCTTACTTTCTTTCTTTCTTTTTTCTTTCTTTCTTTCTTCTTTACTAGCAAATTTGTCCGACACTTTTCTCGAACACTATTATATGTAGAAACTACAAACTTGGCATGATTGTACCTCCATACAGGGAGTCTGACCGTTTTATACAGAGGAATGAAGATGTTTAAAATTATTCAAATTAGGGGCATTTAAAATTTTAAATCTTGAATATCTTCAAAAGTATAATAGATAGAGATGTCATTCCAAGTTCTACTAGGGGGTTATTGACCATTGCGCATCTGATGAATCTAAAGCAAAAGTTGCACCCATTTAAATTATGCTTATTAGCAGCATTTGAAATTTTAAAACTTGAATATTTTCAAAACTAATATAGATAGAGGTGTCATTTCAACTTCTACTAGGGGGTTGTTGACCTTTGCGCATTTAAAGAATCGAAAACAAAAGTTGTAGCAATTTAAATTAGGCTAATTAGCAGTATTCGAAATTTTCAATCTTGAAAATCTTCAAAACTATAAAAGATAGAGATGCCATTCCAACTTCTACTCCTGTGTTATGGAATAGTTGTACATAGACATACCAATATGCTTTGAAGACACACACACACTGATTTGCTATGCAGCAAATCATCTTTCCTAGTTGCGAACTGAGTTTGCTTACATAATTGATCTGACAGTGCGACACCACTTCAATCGCCATTTAACAATAACGCAAAGTAAGTCTGTTTTGCAGACAAGAAAGTTTCCAATTCCCTCAAAACGGAATTGGAAAAGGGATGGGGGTAATTAAGGCAGAGTTCAGTCTTCGTGGCTTTGGCTTGGGTGCTGGTATGTAAGGTTGTCAGGAGTGTTAATTATATGCCAAGCCTATTTCACTGGTTTTCTGCAAATTTTGGTCTTTCTCGTGATAAAGGGGACCATACACACTGTCATGCTTTCCCCGGGCTTTGCCATTTATATAATTGGGCCTAATGTATGATTTTATTCTGTTGAGATATGTAACCAGTGTTACTTTACAAATGAAGATGTGCAATAAACTGATCGCGACACAAAACCGAAACTTCGTGACTGGGATGCAGCGATAACGCGACAGATCGCTCACACACACACACACACACACACACACACACACACACACACACACACACACACACACACACACACACATTATACATGACCGATCGACCAAGCAAAAAGCAGTGTGCAGAGCCACTTTGCAGACAGACTACGAAAAAGAAAAGACATGAGCCACAGCTCTATGGTAGAAATTTATATTTACCTGTTGAAACAAACGTGATATCGTAATTATTTATGATGTATTGCATTTCTTCTGACAAGATTCTGGGCAGCACACTTGGTGTAAGCTGTAGTTTGGCATTTGAATGTGGGTGGGTTTCCGTGTAGATCTCCATGTGCATTCTTTGGAGTGACATATCTTTTAATATTGTGATCTCCTCCTAGGGTTTCAACCCCCCCAAAATTCCGATAAAGCAAAATCAGATACTCAGTTGGTGAGTTAAATGCTTCATTAGTAGAATTCAAAAAGCGATGTCCGATGTGGAAGCAAGTTTGATCATGCACAGCCACCTCAATTATGCTTAATTCCATTCCTTTAATTCCTTAAATATATATAAATCGTAAATGCTTTACAAACTTCGTTGATATGATACCAATAATTGATTTGATATTTTGCCCGATGATAGATGCATATAAGAGCATGCACTTTAATCACATGCAGAAACGTAGCTCAAAACATGCTTAGTGGACTTTATCGTGTAGAAAATAAAAAAATATGCCATAAAGAGCTCAATTATGTATTACATTGAAAACTATTATATAGCAATCTTTTTTAGTGATCAACCACCGAACCGGTGTTCTGGGACTTATGCCAGTGAAATTTGTGGACACGTTTCGGTGCATCATGCGTACCTTGTTCCAGCAACAAATAGTAAATGCCTTTGGGGTTTTTTTTTTGTTTTTGTTTTTGTTTTTGTTTGTTTGTTTGGGGTTTTTTTGTTTTTTTTGTTTTTGTTTTTTCGTATGACATGCCATGTTGGGGGGGATATTATAACTTTCATGTCAAAACACCGTATTAAAGACCCATTTTTTTCACCGAATGATTATTTTTCCACACAAACGCTACCTGTGAAGGACTTGTCCTCTTGGTCCTTGGCGCTGATAGTTTTGTTACCAGGATTTCCATGAATCAGCATCAATTCCCTCAGACATGACTGGCTTTAAGTTTATTTGTTTATTTACTTATATGCTTGTTGGCTTGTGTACAGAGTTTAGTTCAAGGATCAAAGTCTAATATTTACCGTAAATATTATCATTAATGCAACATGTATTAAAATGTTCTTTCGAATACCAGTTTTACCTGTTCGCTCGATCTTGGTATCATGACCGTCCGCTAAGCCGTACAAGATATAGTAATAACTATAATAATGATAATAATAATAATAATAATAATAATAATAATAATAATAATAATAATAATAATAATAATAATAATGATAAAAACAACAACAACAACAACAACGAGATATAATAATAACAACAACAACAATGAATTTGGAAAACTACCCCGTTACAACAGGGGCACCAATCAAGCGGGGTTATTTCATGGTGCGTCCACACATTTCCTTTGAATGCATTTGTAAAATACAAGTATAAACCAAAAAAAAAATATATATTCTGTAGATTAATTCCGTTAGCTAACATATGGAAAGGTGTTCAACGGAAGTGAAACAAGCGAAAGCACGATATTGCGAAAATGAGAAAACAAGAAAACGCGAATGCGAAAACACGAAAATGCGAGTGCGAAAACACAACGTAATTTCTGTCGTATTTTCGCGGTTGTGTTTTCGCATTTTCGCCTTCGTGTTTTATATTTTAGTGTTTTCGCCTTCGTGTTTTATATTTTAGTGTTTTCGCCTTCGTGTTTTCTTGTTTTCGCTGTTCTGTTTTCTTATTTTCTTGTTTTAGCCTTTGCATTTTTATGGATAGAGAAAAATATTTTAGTTGGCACTTTTGTGCCACCATAATCCGATTGAGAGCTGTCGGGGATACTGCACAGCCAGGGGTTCAGCAGTCCACCTCCCATCATGATGGAGCATGTCAAATTGAGGAGTGGGGCAAGATCAAACCCTCCGTCATCAAGAAATTGCTTCATTCCATGCCTGAACGTTTGAAGGTTGTAATTAAGATGAGCGGAGGACACACAAGATATTAAATGGAATGAATTGGTTGAATACTCTTAATTTCAAATGACATTTTATCAGGTGCACGAACTTTGGTTACATCCTGTAAACTATAAGTGGTACTTTTAACACGGCTAGTAAACCACGGAATTCTGCACTATGGTGTCCGTATAGAAAGCTCACATACCAACTCCTTTTACCTTTACATATGAACAGTGGTGTGTCAAATCTATCTGTGTTATGGTGTTCCGAAATTTCATCATTTGTATTGTCATATATGTACAAGAAGCCCTAATACAGGCTTGTCAGCCTGTCGGCCAGTTGTTTTTTTTTTCATGGAATAACAAACGTGTTTAAACCAAAAGTGATGGCGATATATATATATATATATATATATATATATATATATATATATATATATATATATATATATATATCGAAACTCCAGCCGACATGGAGCATTTTAATATCTGTTGGGTAACGTTACACAAGGCTGCAGATTTATGGAGCAGCTTACACGAACTACATGGGATAACGACCGTGCATGAGCCCTTACACTACCTGTGATCAATTAAAGAATATTTTGCGGATCCCATCATCATAATTTTGAGGTCGTCGTCTGAACCGGCAAATGTACATTATGGAAGGCTATTCCTTCCTCGGTACAGTGTTATATTTCTGATTCGAAATTTTAGATGCATCATGGAACACTTTCCTTCCCGGACCTGTCGACACAGACCCGTAATTTGAAGATCCCTAATAACATTTAACTCTATTTTATATGGATTTGCGATGCGTCGAATGATTAGGGTTAGCGATCTCAAAGACGATCATAAACACAAAAGGACACTTTAAACTTTAAATGATTGAATATGTTAATTGAGGCGACATCCGAAAGATACGCAGGCGGTAGCCTGTTTCTCGACCTTTAAAGAAAAAAATGTTTGAAGTATAGGCGTTATTTGGCCAATGTGGGACAGCCTTATTCATCGAGTAGGAGTAGACGTGGTGTACGTTTCAGAGCACCCAAACAAATGGTCGCTATACCACACTGGACCAATTCCAGTGCGTTGGCACGATGCATGGAGCAATTATATAATATGACGTACTCGTATTCCAAGATGGGACGTATCATGGCTTTATACCATCTAATTAGAGTATTGCCAGCTTGCATTTGAGTTTTCTGCCTTTTTTGTGATTCTGGTCATACATGTATGTGCATTTCAATTAACGTCATAGGAGAGGGTTATTCCTAGGTAGGTATGATTAATACCCGGGGCAATAATATAATCGTCAAGAACCAGAGGATTGTGGTAAAGTTTGTTTTGTCTAGCGGAAAACAAGACAACTAGAGATTTGGTTGCGCTAAAAGTAACTTTCCACTGTTTGAACTTAAAAAATATTCTTCCAATATCAGTATTAACATGTCTAGCAGAAGGGAAAGTGCTATATATAATCTCCAGCTTGCTTGGATCATCAGCAAACTGTATAATGTCGTATGAAACGTCATCTGGTATGTCAATTATTTAAACTAAGAAAAAAAGGCAGCAGGACAGAGCCCTCGGGTACCCCTGCCTCGACATCATCAATTGATTGCCGTTTGATAGGAACTACTAATAGTTTTAAGAAGAGGATCCTCGATTCCAAGCTGTCTCAATTTGAAGGAAGGACCTCCATCCCAGACGCAGTCAAACGCGTTACTTACTATCTCCAGAAACACTATTCTGGCTTCTTGTTGGAATTCTAGACCATTGTCTACGAGTCAAAGGATGTCTTCTTGCGGAATCATTTGGCATAATCCCGGAATGTTTTGACGTCAAAACGTGATGACGCATAAAGTATTCTAAGAGGATATTATAGGTTTAGCGTTCAAATATATTCAAAACGTAGCATTGATTGGTCTTTACATGCACATAAATCGTTTTTAAAACGAGCTAAACATTTGAATTTCTCAGGAGTTTGGAAACCACAAGGAATCTAGGGAAGGGCTAAAGAGCTTGGCAAAAGAAACGGATACCGACTGTGGTATTGTTCAAAATCATATTTCCCATAGGCCTACCACGCATATGAGGACCGCCTGTAGAACTAGACTTCAATGCCTTCATTACCTTTTTAGCAATAATTTCGTCCATTTTAGAACTAAGGCGAGCCTCAGATCAACATGAAAATTTGGGCAGGGGCATAGGATTATCTTCATGTGGAAGTTGACATTGCTTGGCGAAATAATTGAGTGCACAATTTGGCACCTCCATGATTAAAAGAGACAGGCAGGTTGCTCACTTCACAAAATATGTTTTTGAACAGACAGGCATGTTCCTGTTTAAGTTGGATTCCAACTGAATCGGTGCTTTGATATTTGTGACTCTCTGCTTGCACATGTGAGACTGTTTGTGGTTTTCTACATGGTCAGTATCACCACCCTAGATATGTATCCAGTTAACATAAAATCTCATTAATTTTGTAGTTCCGTGACGCTGTTAACCTGTGTTACCTATTGACAATTTGTAATTGAACTCGCGTATGTTTAAGTGCTACCACAGTTCTATTGTTGTAAATATTGATTCTGCTTTGTTGGGATGTTGGTCTGCGTTACACATATGGAAGTGTTTAGGCACCCCCCTTTATCAGTATATCAGCCCTGTACCTTAAGCAGTCCATAGAATGGCTCAAATAATCGGTTTTGCACAATACAGTTACTTGATAAAATATATCCTGATTATAGTGGTCTTGCATCACAACTGGGTATGGAGGAATCAGCCGATATTCATATTCTTTTCGAAAAGACTTTTCATTCAAGTGCCAGCATGCCTATATAAATCCAGAGAATATATAGGCCCTGGTCAACAGATTTCTTCAGCGCTTTGGGGGTGTTGCACGCCGTAGAAAGCTGTCGACTCAGAGTCCAAAAGTGAAACCCGAAGAGCCCAGCAGCAGACACAATATCGATTTATTTTAAGTTAGTGCAATGAAAAACAATTAGGGAATGGCAGACTAGAATTAGATGCCACATGTCAGCGGCTTTTCTCGTGAGCGGGTTGGGAGATAACAACCCCTATCTCATGTTTGGGTCGATTTTAGTACTATTACAGGCTTGAATAAATACCGTATCATAGGCCTAAAAGCAACAGTGCCGCGATATGATGTATCGGTACGCTGCCGGTGGTATCGGCACTCTGCCGGTGGTATCGGTACTCTTCCGGTTTCATTGGTAATTGTGTTGATGAGGAGTAAAACTTTCTGCAAATGTTCTTATTTTTGCTTTGTGTATTGAAATGTACAAAGCGACGCAAACATGAGATAAAAATTTTATAGCATGCTTTGTAGACGATATGAAGTAATCAACTCGCACTGGATACCATACAGCAGAACTCGTTCGCTTGGCTCACTCGTTCTGCTATATGGTAGCCAGTGCTCGTTGATATACTTTATATCGTCAACAAAGCATGCTATAATCTATAAACCTGTTCTAAAGAAAACGCTTGAGTCTATATTAAATTAAGGCGGAGAGGCTCAATTTATAGCACGTCAAGTTGCTCTTGGCAAGTTCTATCTCCGCTCCAGCCATTCACTTGCTTCCTTTTGGGTTTTCTGACTGACAAGGAAATTATCATAGACCTTCCCGTTTCTGATCAAGAAGTTTCGAACGATATACCAGCAGGCGTGTTTCATTTCTTCTTGAAAGAAAAATCGCATACTGCATTTGACCACTGCCCATTCCGTACAACTTGTAAGGAAATTGGCTTCCCTGATGCATTTGGTTATCTTGCATATGCCAAGTATATAATTACGAGCGAAATCGTGAGCTGAGGTTTTCGGTGACTTGCAATCGACTCTGAAATATATATTTTTTCAAATATCATATGGCAGTGCACGGATTTTTTTATGCTACAAACCTTTAAAACTATCCCCAATTTTATTCTTACGGTTAACAGCTTTTTTTAAATTTCATTTCTGTCAATATAATTGTTTTTCCCACGAAATAAAAGTGACGGGATATGCATGAAAGAAGAGGTAACTGGTTGAGATGTATTGGTGATATACATTACAATCCAGTATATTTACAAACCGTGTTCAATCAGTATAAAATTTCAGTCTTTTGAAGTGCTAACTTATGGCAATCAATTTGCACTCAGTATTTATGATGTTTCTTTACATTGGATATTGCATGCCTTGCGATAAGGCCAGTTTTTGACAAAACTGGATCGATGCGTAGCTGGGTCTCGTTTCTGCTTCGAGTCAAATGTTTGCCTCAGGAGGTATGGAAAATGGTAGCCTTTGGAGGACAAGGTTGCTTACGATCAGGGGCCATCGAGAGCGTTTACTCAGTTTGAATCAATTTTTGCGTTCAACGTAGGAGTACCTTTATGCACGAAAAAACGGGCAATCCTATCTCCTAAACGTTAAAGAAATACCCATTACGCTCTGCTGATATGACGGTGGGTCACCGTTTTAGCCAGCATGCACAGTTCCATTCAGATTTTGTTCTTTATGGTTGAAACCAACAAAATATGTACTATACATGCAAATTGAGCGAAAGACCTCTTTCACAAGATTGAAGTCAACACTCAGCAAAAAGAAAAAATTGTCATGTTTGTGTCCTTCCCAGCGAAAAATTAGACCAAGTGGCGCAGAACGTCTATTCAGCCAATTACTTCCATTTTGGGGGGAAAACCTAAAAAACCGTATCTTCCAAACTATAATAATAATAATAACAATGATAATAATAATAATAATAATAATAATAATAATAATAATAATAATAATAATAATAATAATATTAATAATAATAATAATAATAATAATAATAATAATAATAATAATAATAATAATAATAATAATAATAATAATAACATTGGTCCATTAAATTCATCGAAAAAATGATGCACTTATAGAATATCGATGAAAACGAGTTGTATTTCACAAGCAGTCAAAATAATAAATTTATACAAGGAAAAGTAATACATGTACACATAGGGGATATTTTCCCCAAGAGATCAGGCAAATGGCGCTTCAGTACTATACGTTTTTTATTTTTTTTTATTTTTTAATTATTAGCGTTATATTTTTGTCTGACTTCATGGCGCAAGAACTTGCGATGCCGGCTCTTTCTGGAAATTTCGCCAGAAATCATTATTACCACTTATATGAAAACCCGCCTGTGCTTTCGGACCTGAAATCACTATCAACACAACCTTCTCCCCTAAGCGCCAGCTTTCACAGCTTGACAGGTGAGACTGGCGATGGCACTTAATTCATAGCCTGGTGGCGATTTCAGTGTCTGATACAAAATCTCTAGCGCTGCCGACAACACCTCACTGTATGGCGTTGTATTTCCATTTTCAGGTAATGTTCACACTGGAAAAGTCTCATTATATATTGTACATTACATTCGTCCGACAAATTAACCTTCCCTTAACACTAATCATACATATATTTTGATTACTACCTCTTCAAAACATCGAATCGGGACTAACCCATAATGGCTGCCATTTTGAAAATTGTTTATTCCGCACCCAATGGTTTGTATCAAATGAGGATAGTATTGGGACGATCTGGGGGAGGGATAAAATATATGCAACCAAAAGTATATATTTTGCAAATGTTTCAGGGCGTCAATAATGATATACTATATGCTGTGGCCGCGATACACTTTGATATCCAAATCAAATGTATTTTTGCCAGTTGGGTTAAGGTCTATCGTCTCGCATTTGGATTTGTAACTAACGATGATAACTGCTTCACGCACAACCGAGCGGCGGATTAAAGTTAAGACAGTAGCTCATGTTTTAAAAGTACTTTAACGACCGTGTGCCCTGGTAATTCACAGAACAGATACCTGTAGCCTGGCGAAATATTAAGATAACGATCACCGAACAAATGGGGCTATGGCCTATGCTGTTTCTCTGAACAACCCTGGCTATATGCCTTATTGAACTTTGTGTTGGTATGCTGTCTCCCCGGCCCAAGTTAACCCTCTATACAAATTGAAATAATATGCTGTGTTTGAGTTGATTTGACTGCATAACAACGGCACATGACGGCCGCTTTCTCAATCAATTTTTTCAGCGGAAACCTTCTTTTTTAATTTTATTGTATGTATCATAAAAATCGCTTAGGATTGGGACTCGGGCCTTTTCAGTGTCGTCGGTCGGGTTGTCGGAACCACACACACGCACGCACACACACACACACACACACACACACACACACACACATATATATATATATATGTATACATATATATATATATATATATATATATATATATATATATATATATATATATATATATATATATATATATATATATATATATATATATATATATATATATATATCAGGCCTTAGGTAACTTGGACATTTGTCGCAAAAAGACAGTTTTGTTTAAAATGGATTTTCCCCCTTTTACACGTTCCCTCCTTCGACGTCAGTTGAATTTGTAACCTAGGCACAGCCGAAGGCACTTGTGTAATGAACAAGACAAAGACGATGAAAAGCTCGGCTGATGTGCTGACCCAAATCATGTGGTAACTGTACAGAAATCTCTGTGAACGTTTTAGTCTATGATAGGCATTAAGAACTGCATGCTTCAGGGACTCGTACCTGATTGGCTGCGATTGTGTGATCTAAACTGTATTCCTATCCCCACGATCCCGTAAGTTTCACGCATTTGCCTTACATCTGCATGAGAGCAAATAAAATGTGATACGTCGATCAATTCTTGCAGCTATCTCATTTGGTAAGGAAAAACTGGTAAGTTAGTGAATGCGAGCAGCTGGCCAAACACCTTATGGCCGCAATATGGATTGTTATGAAATGTGGAAAATGAAACGTCTTCTGTTTGATCTTGTTTTTGACGTGGCTGTCTTCAAAAGTGCGCATAACCGCTTTCAAATAAAACCTTTGTGATGTTTAGAACATTTTTAACTTGCCTCATGAGTATCCACCATGAGTATGCACCATGAGTATCCACCAGGGTCTTCAATTTATGTCTTTGGCTCTTTTCCCGTAATTGTTCTCAGTCATCTTAAACCTAAACATTCTTCACGCTACACACCTTTATTCTCACTGGCCGAATGTCCGGATGAAACCCAGATTTGTTTAGTTCTAAAATAATCTTATTATCAGTCGGATGAAGAAGGAAAAGATACCATTAGAAAAATCGCATCAGGTAAGGTTTGGACATTGAACTGGTTCAAGACCTGTCGGTTTGTTAC